>CM038469.1:29784129-30384129 GCA_021464415.1 Lonicera japonica | reverse complement strand
GTTTTTAAAATCTAATACTAATTCTTTTGGCAAACACATATATTGCAAACCAAACAGATACATATATTAAATGTGTTAATTTTTTGTGTGATAATATACGAAATATCTTTGATTGTAAAATATAGCTTAACATTTTATGGCAAAATACCAGTTTTTAAAAAATGTTTATCATATTTTTGATATTTTTTAAAATCTATTCACTTCTTTGTAGTTTCACTTAAATAGAAAAATAAATATAACGACATGATTTTAAATCAACAAACAGTTACTTATAATACATACATGTTGAATGTTCATATGGTGATATTCATAAAATCATTACTTCTTAAAACGATTTATCCGTTACAATATATAAAATAGTGTTTGATATTTTTATTGAAAATTAACTGTTTATTATATTTTGTCTGTTTAAATTCTGATTTTGCTATGTTTTTTTATTGTAATTATGCTATATTTAATTATTCCGGAATATCGGTGTTTGAATCAAGGAAGAGGAAATTAAAAAAGGTCAAATGGTCATCTTTTCCTTGTATAAATGTAGCAATTAAACCATTTGATTGAGAGGGGTAGTTTGGGAATGATATAACATCATTTATGGAAGACTTCATTACATATAAGACAAGAGTGATTAACTACTAATTTCAATATCTTAATAGTCCTTGATACTAATTAAGATGTTAAGTAGGGGACTAAAACTAATTGCCCAAAAAAAAATATGAGAGAAAAAGTAAGAAAGAGAAATACCCCAAAAGTCACACAATGAGATGTTTAGTGTCTCAAGCCAAACTTAAACTTAAACTTAACTTAGGGTGTTGTTATTTATGCCCTTTATATTTGTCGCAAACACTCTCTTATGGTAAATGTATTATCACTAACACTTTTTAAAACTTGTCTAAGAGGTGTACACTTGACTTATATAAAAAAAATTTGTTAATAAAAACTCGTTTAATATGAAGCAATAAAGTGCTATAGTATTTTTTAGATAAAGCTCACCTAATAAATAAGATGAGTGTTAAAATATGTTACTAATTTTTTAAAAAAATATTTATGACATATTTAAATATATAAATTATACCGCCTTATTTTTATGATTACAAAATGGCATTTTACGTGATCATCAATAATTGTTACATTCTCTTGTAAAATAAATTTATTTTACTTTGCCCTATTATATTATACCGTACAATAATTTAATGTTGTAGATGCTCTTGGCTAGTCAACCGGTCAAATCTAGTTGATTAAATTGTTTTCAATGGTGAGTCAAAAAAAAAATTGACCGGTGTCGCGAAAACGACGTCCAATAATTAATTTTTGTCTGATGACCTTGTGGGTTGCAAAATATGTATATATATATATATATATATATGTATGTCGGCCTGTAAATATATATATAAAGAGGGGTGCATTTTAAGTAAGGACTATATTTAAAGACTGAATTATTTGGCATAATTTTTGATGAAATTTGGTGGGGATATTTTTTATCATGTATAAAACATTTGCACCAGATTTCATTAAAAAATTTAATCGAAAAGTGAGTTAATTATAGGATTAAAAAAATATTATATTTTATATATCTATTTCTGAGCTAATATTTTTCAATTCTGTAGTTAACCTCTTTCTGGTTGAATTTTTTGATAAAATTTGTTGGAGATTTTCTACACGTGATGAAGAATATCCCTACCAAATTTCATCGAAAAGTGTGCCAAATAACCCAGTCCGTAAAAATGGTCCTTACTTGAAATTTTTCCATATGTATATATATATATATATATATTTAATTTGATCTAAGTTAAGAAATATCCGAACTAAGTTTTGTGTACATCGATTAATTTCTTACTTTTAATAGAGCATGCCGCTAATCATCAAAAGCTTTTTACGATTGGTAAGATTCAACTTAGAGAATTTTTAATCAAACTTATCGTTGATACTAGTGTCACGACCACAATGCCACACTTGGTGGTTAGGGTAGCAAAATATTAAATATGAAACTAAATGCAATAAGACATTTTTAATATTTTTTCTTAAAAAAAATAAAAAATTCAATATCATTACAAAGATCTTAACACAATAATTATTTTAAAAAAATTAAACACTACAACAACAATGAATGGTAGCTTTAGAAAACTTACAAAGGTAGAGTTGAAAATAAAAGAGAGAATTATTATTATTATTATTATTATTATTATTATTATTATTATTATTATTATTATTATTATTATTATTGATTAATATTGATACAAGAGGAGGGCTATTTATAAGTGGGTAATGTATACAATAAGGCTCCATTTGATTGCAAAGTGGAAAAGGAAAATGAATTGAGTTAATTTTGATGAAAAGATGGAAAATAAGTTAAGTGATAGAGGTTATATTCCCTTGATTTTTAAGTTTTTCCATAAAGAAATTTTCTTTACTTGGTGGTGAATAAAAATTTTCCACCAAAAGTATTGAAGGATGGAGGATATATACTCATAAAATGAGTAACATCTCTCACCTTATTTTCTATTTTTTCACACAAATTAATTAAATTTATTTTCCTTTTTCATCTTTGCAATCAAACGGAGCCTAAAAGACCTAGTAGAATAAGGAAATTTTCTAACAAATGGAAACAAAATAATAATAATAATAAATAATATATTCTAACACTCCCCCTCAAGTTGGTACATAGATATCAAACATGCCCAACTTGTTGATTAATCTGGAGAATATTCCATTTGAAACAGCCTTAATAAGTACATCGGCCAATTGATCTTCCGAACGTATATAAGGCGTAGCAATTATGTTTTCTTCCAATTTCTCTTTGATAAAGAATCTATTTACTTTCACATGTTTCGTTCTATCATGTTGAACTGGATTTTGAGCAATATCACACTGCTTTACTATCATAATATAACATCGTCGGTTCTCTCAGTGGATAACCTAATTAGACAATAGCAACTTCAACCATAATAACTCTTGGACTCCCAACGCCATTCCTTAATATTCAGCTTCAGCGCTCGAACGAGAAACAACATACAGTTTCTTATTTCTCCAAGTAATGAGATTCTCACTAACAGACGTGAAATACCCTAACGTAGACCGCTTGTCACCCACATTTCTAGCCCAATCAGCATCAGTATATCCTTCAACTTTTAAAAAAACATTGTTCTTTGTAAATAAAATCCTTTTCCTAGAGCCGCCTTCAAATAACTAATGATTTTCATAACGATCTTCACATGTTTCTCTCCAAGATTATGCATGAACTGACTCACTATACTCAATGCACAACAAATGTTAGGCCTAGTATGTGCTAAGTACATTAGTCTCCCCAACAATCTTTGATAACGCACTTTATTGACTGGTACTTAATCAGTTTTAATTTTCAATTTCAAGCCTTCTTCCATTAGTGTTTCTGACGGTTGGCAAGCAAACATTCCGGTCTCACCTAGTAAATCTAATGCATACTGTTTTTAAGATAGGATGATGCCTTTTGAAGACTTAGACACTTCGATTCCCATGAAATACTTCAATTCACCAAGATCTTTTATCTCGAATTCCCGAGGTAAATATTTCTTTAGTGCTTCTCGTTCCTATGGACCATTCCCAGTAATCACCATGTCATCAACATAAACAATGAGTGCTATGATATTCCTATGGCACATTTTTAAAAATAACGTATGATCTGAATTGCTCTGTTTGTAACCGAATTTTCTCATTAATCTCGCGAATCTTCCAAACTAGGCTCTCAAAGATTGTTTTAAACCATACAAATATTTTTTCAATTTACATACTTTATTTTGATGTTCCATAGGAACTTCATACCTTAGTGGGAATTTCATGTATACCTCCTCCTCCAAATCCCCATGTAAGAACGTATTCTTCACATCAAATTGTTATAGTAGATAATCCATATTTGTGGCTAAAGAGAGCAAGGGACATACATTGTTAATTTTTTCCACTGGTACAAATGTCTCCAAATAATCAATCCCATGTGTCTGGGTGTAGCCTTTCACTACTAGTCTCTCTTTGTATCTTTCGATGGTTCTGTATGCCTTATATTTCACAGTGTACACTCATTTGCAACCAATGCGTTTTTTTCCTGGTGGCAACTCAACTATATGCCATGTACCATTCTTCTTTAAGGACTTCATCTCCTTGTCCATAGTTGTTTTTCATATTAGATCACCCAATGCTTCCTGCACACTGTTAGAAATAGATATAGAGGATAACTGATTTACAAATGACTTATTTAATTCAGACAGCTTATCATAAGACACGTAGTTACTCATGGGGTATTTGGCCGTACTAGTGAGATCTGGTTCATATGTCGGTTTAGGAACACCTCTATTGTTTCGATGGGGGAGTTATTTTCTAGGAAGTTCAATAGAAGATACCTGATATTCAGACTCAGACGTGTCAGAGGAAGGAAATTGGTTAGCTGTGTCAGGCTGAGGCAATTGTAAGCTTTAACTTGGCAAATTTGATAGTTATGACGAACCGAAATTAAGCTGTGAACCTGACGAACTAGGCTATGACGAATTTAGCGAATCGAGCTATGGGACATGATCACTAGTCCTAGTTAGTAGTGATGGGGAGATCAAATCTGATGGTGAGCTCGGTGAGCTTAAAGTTTATGGTGAGACCTTAACTTGAATCTCGTTACCACTATCACAATCAAAAGCTTCAACTTCATTATAACACTCCCCTTGAAGTTTAATCTAGTGAAAGTACATCATTCATGAAATATGACATCCTTTGTCATATACATTTTTCAGGAAGGAGGATGATAGCAGCGATAAACTTTTTGATTAGATGCGTAACCCACAGTTACACACTTGAGAGTGCAAGATTCTAACTTGTTCCGATGTTTGGGTAAGTGAACAAATGCAATACAACCAAATATTCGTAGACGCAAATTTAATTATGTAGGAGCCAATACTGCTTTATAGAGAACATTAAAATGAGTTTGAAAATCGAGAACCGCTGATGGAACACAGTTGATCAAATATGCAGCAGAAGAAAGTGCTTCACCCCAGTAATATACTGGAGCATTAGCCCCAAGTAATAATGCACGTACTACTTCAAGCAAATGTCGATTCTTTCTTTATGCAACCCCACTTTGTTGGGGTGTATACAACCATGTCATTTGATTGACAATTCCATGATTTTTAAAATACTCTTGTAAGTTTGTAGCCATATATTCCCTTATATTATCGCTTCGAAGTATCTAGATAGTAGCTTGATATTGTGTACTGATCTGTTTGTGAAAATTCTGAAATAAAGTACTAATTTCACTCTTACACTTCATGGGACATATCCACGTCATTCTATTACAATCATTAATAAAAATAACAAGCCAACGAAAACCACTCAAAGAATGAGTAGAAGATGGGCCCCAAACATTAGAGTGAATCAATATAAAAGGAATTGAGCATTTATTTAATGATGATGGAAAAGAAATACGATGGCTCTTTTCCAGTTCACATACTCCACAACTTAAAAAAGAAATTTCAACATTCTTAAAAAACTTAGAAAATAAATTCTTTAAGTAGTTACATGACGCATTGCCCAAACGATGTTGTCACAACCAAAGTCTATCTTCAACCCTTTTTGCTGGAACAATGTTAGTTTGTAAAGCCTGGTGTAACTGGTTTGTGCTCGTCATTGCCAAGTCCAAGTAGTACAATTTGTCTCGCCTAATCCTATAACCAATCGTCTATCTCATCTGAATATCCTTAAAAATATAATAAGTAAGCCAGAAAATATTAATACAATTTAGAGCATTAATAATTTGAGTAGCAAACAGTAAATTGTAATTGAGTGAGGGAACTACGAGAATATAGTCTAAATTTAGCATTTTCGTCAAAGAAATCGTCCCTTCACCAAATATAGGGATTGGATTACCATTAGCTGTGGAAATGAAATATTTTGATGAAAGGGTAAAATTAGTTACATGTCTAGAATCAAATATCATATGATTTGTAGCACCATAATCAATTATACATGTATTATTCAAAATATATGCAGAATTTAAAGCCTTATCAAGTATCCCAGTGGTTGTAAGCAATCATGAGGCCTTCTTTCCATCACCCTCGTTCTTACGAATTAAACGACGATCTCGAGAATGATCCTACTAATTTAGGTAGCCAATTACTTTATAACACCCCTTTTTTGAATCCTTGGTAAATCCACATATTGAATAAGAATGATATTGGGACTTGCTTCCACGATCTTTAGACTGGGACTCACGAGTTTAGTTCGATTGGTTATGCAAGTTTAAGTTTCTTCGGAGTTGTTCTTGATTGTTCTGTGGGACACGGTTGCAAGCCACTCTTCTAATTTTGGGATAGGATCATTTCGTAAGATTTCACCGCGAATTTGTTCAAGTTCGTTGTCTAACTTGGAAAGGAAGATGTGAACTCGTAAACGCTGAATTGACTTTCTATAAGATTCTATATCATTCAAACTTTCCATGACCACTTTATCACGGTGATCTAATTCACTGAAGATCTTCATTATTTCCCCATAATACTCAGAGAGAGACCAACCACTTTGTTTAACTGCAAACGCCATTTGATTTAACGTGAAAACTTGTAGTTTGTTAGTCCTATCATAAAAAGCCTTAGATAAAGACTTCCAAATTTCTCGTGCAGTAGGAACTCGAATATATCTCTTTATAATTTCTGGTTTCGTGGACATCAGAAGTCATTTTTTCACCATTTGATTGTCTGGATACCATGCTTCGTATTCTGGGGTGCTTTCTCTTGGAATCAGAATCGTACCGCAAATAAAAAAAATTTGCGATATGTATCTCCATGAGCTAAGACCAAATATCATAATTAGTTTTATCCAATGTAATATTGATATTGAATGAGGAGCTGTCAATCTGAACGATGATTGGTGATGATTCCTTCTTTGATGATTCATTAATTGCTGTACGATCTGTAGCCATTATGTAGTTTTATAACTAAAACTAAAAAATAGAAGTTGATTATAGAAGAACAGAGGTTGGAGTTGATAACAGAATGGTCAAAATCCCTAGGAACCAGTCTAATCTAGTCAAAGAACTGCTAAACCGATCAAAAATAGTTTAAATGAATCGATTCAAGTAAATTGGTGGCTAACGAAGTCAGTGACAACAGCTAACGGCGTCAGTGACGGCTCATGAATTGTTTGTGGCAAGGTGGATCTGACGTGATTGAGATGAATCGATTCAAGTAAATCGGGTGCTTTGTTGGGTTTTTTCAGATGATTTTTTTTGTTGTGATCATCTTTCTCAGATGATGAAATTGGTTGGTTACTTTGGTGTTTTCGATGAGATATGAGTGTGATTGTGGCTGCAGTTTTGATTTGAGGGTTAATGGTTTTATTTTATTTATTTTTTACTTTTTGTAGCTCTGAAATTGAGAGCTTAGTTTTAGTTGGTTAGTGGCTTATGTTGATTTGTTGGCTTTTGTGTTGGAAATCAAGGCTTTGTTGATTTGTGGATTTGTGATGTTAAGGTATCGTGGTTTTGAGGTTTTGAAGGAAAAGTTTGAATAGGGCTAGGGTTTGAGTCGTAAAGATGATTTGATCCCTCTAATACCAAGTTGAAAATATAAAAAAGAATTATTATTATTGTTATTATTATTATTATTATTATTGATTAATATTGATACAAGAGGATAGCTATTTATAGGTGAGCAATGTACACAATAAAAAACTAGTAGAATAAGGAAACCTTATAACTTAAGGAAACCAAAATATAATAATAAATCATATATTCTAACAAGTAGATCATATATAGACTACATCAAATGGTCTTATAATACTATGAAAAACCGTAAAAAATTATGGGGATATCAAAGATAATTATCAATAAAGCATATCCCAGAACATAAAACAACTATAAAAAAGAAAAGAAAAATGTCATCCAAACCGAACTTTCATCAAAAAAGAGGAATGTGAACAAAAACTGCCTGTTAGATATCCATAGCCTGTTAGATCTCTACCAAAAATATTAGAATTACTTGCCTCGAATCCAATCTATCCCACTTTAGGAAGATCTCCATGTCTAAGGGGAATGTGAACAAAAACTCTCAAAAAAGTAAAGACAAACTTCTACAAAATAATAGATGAAAATCTTGTATATCTGAAAAATTGTCGAAAAAATCCTTAGATATAAAGGTATATTATTATAATTTTTATTAGGGTTATGAGAACGAAAAGAAACACAAAAGTTTAAATATAGATACATTTTTAGTATGACTATGAAACTTTTAATCATGAAACTACTAATTTTCAAAATGATAAAATGGTTAAAGAAAACTTGTTTTCCGGCAAAAAGTACATAGATTAAGTTCTCAAATGAAAGTATGAATATAAATTTAAAACATTTTAAAAAGAAAAATTGTGATAAACAATTATTATATTTGAATATGTTCTATATTTAAATCTCAAATTGGGAATATTTATTCAAATGGACATTCTAAAGAAATGGTTTGAATAGTTATTTTCAAAGTCCGAGAAAATTAACAAGTAATGAATGTTAAATTAGAGAATAAAACAAAAAGAAAATATTATATTGTGATATGAAAGCTAATACAAAGATAAAGCCTTTAAGCACTATACTTAAGAGAATTAAGGCAATCAAGCAGTAAATAAACTTAGAAATAAGTGGTAGAAAAATGAAGGGAGATAATTAGGGGTGCTGTCAATGGGATTTTACAACCAATATATAATATATGTTAACATCCCCCTTAAATTCAAGGTGGTAAAAATACTGACTTAAGTTTGGAAACAAGTTTCGGAAATAGGTGAGCTAGTCAAAAAAAAACTATTGGACCAATTTAACTAAACCAGTTCCATTTACTGCTAAAATAGAACAGTGAACGTGCTCGTGAGAGCGTGAGTGGTCTTAAGTTTTGCGCATGTGAAGAGTTGTTCAATAGATGATATAACTATTTGTCATGATTGCTTGGTGGTAGCAATAATTCAGAGTTATGCAATATCTCGCCTCCAACTCAAGGTGGTAAAGAGAGGAAAAATTGTAAGCTATTCATTCTTGACAAAATAAGAAAACAATCATAAGTTAATTAAAAATCAAGTATTGAAGATCCTTATTGCAAAGAGACAACGTAAAACTCAACATAGTTGATATATATATATATATATATATATATATATATATATTTGAATTTAGATCCAAGAACAAAAAATTAAAGAAAAAATTAGGAGTTTTCAACCTGGGATTAAGCTTCACATATCTCGAGGAGACACTTAGTACAATGAAGGCTTTGAAAACAATCAATATTATATGAAATCTTCAAAGTTTCATCTAAGAGTTAGGGATTTTTGAAAAATCTGGGTCTAACATTTCAATTTAGGGATGGATAAAGGCTAGGGTTTCAAGTTAATGCGTAGTCTCGAAGGTCGGAGAAGCATTGTACAGTGAGTGAAAGTGAGATTGAAAGTGGTCATCGGAGTTGGATCCCAGCTAGAGTGACAGAGAATAGTTGATAGTGGATATACAAAGTTACAAGAGCAATATTAAGTTTTGTGGAAATCAATTTATAGGTATAATCAAACGATGTCGTTTTAATCAAGTGTTGTGACTGTTTTTTTACTGTTAATAACAGTAATAGACAATAGATATAGTAATGGGAAAAAATGTGTCACTTTAACAATGCATACATATTACCACTATTAAAGGCATTTATGAATTAATGATAAATAGGACTAAAACTTATCACTGCCTTTAGCAGTCAAAAAATTTTAGATTATAATTATTTCCACTTTGTGATAGTCATTAGATGTCATAAAGGTTGTGACTGCCATTGGTAGTCATAAAGCTCGCAAGATCTTTAGTCACAAAATGCTATTTTTAGTGTAGTGATGCACGTGGACTGGTCATTCAGTAAATGGGCATTATGCGGGTTTGTGCGCGTTTTAATCAGGCGAGGGGCATAAACAATAGCGTAGTTAATGCCGATTTAAATGAGGTGTGCTTTCAAACACCTATAGAGATGATTGTTATGTATATATTTTTAGTTGGATTGATTCCGATGCTCAAAATACTTTTTTCGTTGTAATTGTTTGAATCAAATTGAAGATTTGAAAATGCAACAATTAACAAAAACTCGCTGACCTTACTAAATTCATCGCACATAATTTAGAACCTAAGGTAAGTTGGCTATATGATTTAATTCAAAATATAGATTATGGTTGAGCTTAAAATTTGAATTTAAAAATCTTTTAAGTCAAATTTATTTTTAAAATATTTTTACCAAGTTTTGCCGAAATTCAAAATGTTCAGTCGATACAAATTATTGAAGAAGCTTATTTTTCCATATCCAACATATTTTATAAAATTACATCTAAAATTTGAGTCAAATTAAAAATCAAACGAATTTAATATGTCAATAAAAAATAAAATATTTAAGTTTACTTTTTAAATAAAAAAATAAAAAAATAAAATTGAAAAGTCAAAATTCCAATTTTTGAAAACCCACGTGCCCTTATCTATATCGATGCACAGCTCTTCATTATTAATGGGCCCAAGCCCATTTAAAGCAAAGGCCACGTGTAGATCAATTAAAAAAGTAGTGTAGTTTTTTCGTTATGTCGGACCGATACAAATTTGCATCATGGACCGTCCGACGGAGTGAATTTATATGGAATTACTTTTAAAAAACACTTGACCGGTGCAAATTTTCTTTTTTAGACCATATTTTTCTAGACACTAATTTTTATCGCAATTTTTTTTTTTAATATTTTTAGCATATTTTAAAAAGGATTTTAACTTTATATTTTTTTATAAATATAACAATTAGTTAGAGTAAAAAATATATGATTTTAGAGAGTTTTTTTAGGCAAAAAAATATCAAAATGATATAATCAATTTTTTATAGTTTTTAGACACCACTTAAGTTTTGTTTACACGCCATAAGAGATCATATTATTTTTCAAATTTAAGAAATGGGGTTCTAAACGTTCACGATCTTGCAAAAGTGTATTTTGTTGCGATTGAAGACTGGGTGAGTGAAGTGGTTAACGTGCGATAAGGGAGATCGCAAACTGGGATAAAGGATTATGATCAAATGCGTAGAAGAAGGCGACGGGTAAGCCGTAAAAGAGGGAAGCGTTATGCCAAACCATCTGCGATTGGATTCTATGTTCAAGGGATACCTACGCAAGTAAAGCACTGTCGGTTAATCCCGAGAAATTAGTCCTACGTAAGTAAGGATACTTCGTAAATTTCTAGTATTGTGAATTGCCTTTTGTGATTGCTTGATTGATTTAAATTGTTAGAAAACATAACACATGTTTCGACAGTAAAATTAATTAGACCTAGGGTTTTAATTCCGCTTATCAAATCTAAATTGTTTTAAATAAAAACCCTAAAATCAACCTAGGCAATACAGTCTATGATTTCAATTTTCTTCAATTATGAGATATATAATTAACCATAGAGAAGTATAGTTAGGTGCGCTTCCAAATTCCTATAGACAATGAGGTGTGCTTTTAAACACCTAATGGTGATCCAGTGCAAATGGTGGTTTCGTGTGACAGAGGTCCGGCATGATGGTCTGGCGTGATAAAGGTTTGACTTAGAGGCTTGACATGATGGATGGTGTTGCGGCAGTTATGATGCTCCTGGCTAGATGCTCCTGCCTAACACAGAGGTGCTCTAGTCATTGACAATCATAGTGACTTGATCGACACATAGTTGCTTTGGTCGTCGACGAACACGATGACTTTTCCAACACGATGAAATGTGGTGATGGTGGTCTTATGGTTATGATGTCTTAGCACAAATGGTGTCTTAGAGGCTATGGTGCCTCGGTTAGAGTTATTCGGCACGATGGTGGTTGGGCAAGAGTACATGAGTGAGCACGTGAAAGCGCATAGGTGAGGCACACTAATTTCTTTTTACTCAAGAAACTTGCACAACCATCTTGACAGTACCTCGGTGTACGTAGGCTATAACAATTCCACCTCTGGCTTCTCCGAGTCTAACTCTACCATTGGATTCACCGAGTCCAACTACCGAGACGATTTTTGTAGTGACTCACCACCTTCCCATAGGTCCACGCACATAATAACAATATTGTCCCCAACTTAAACACATTTATGTTACAGGTGTAAGGTTTTATTTTAAAAGACTTCATTATTATGTGGTGACACTAACCTACTTATATACCCATGTTGAGTTTTATATTTTTTTTATGTGGTATCAATGGTTTAGACTAACAATTCTCAACAATAATTGTGCACACCAGCACATGGACTTGGCCCATTGATCTGCACACATAGTAACGATATTATCTCCAGCTTAAACACCGTTGGGTCACATGTGAGGTTTTATCTTAAAAGACCTCATAACTATGTGGTGACACTACCCTACTTATATACCCATGTTAAGTTATAAAAAATTTGATGTGGGGTCATTTAAGCTAACCATTCAATGATTTCTACCTTGGATCAAACCAGTGCACATTTGGCTCTACCTTGGATTAACATTGGTCCACCTGGACTAAAACTTATACCTTAGTCCACATTAGATCTATCTTTGGACTATCCATGTAGGTCACCACTCAACATCTTTTGCACGATAATCTTCATTGGTTAATTCACATCCCTAGGTATACTCTATTTCACCTAACTTGAGGAACCTACACAATACCTTGATAGTATCCCGGTGTACATAGGCTATAGCGACTCCACCCCTTGTTTCCCCGAATCTAACTCTTCTATGGGCTCCACTTCACCTAACTCGAGGAACCTGCACATCACCTTGACAATATCCTGGTGTACATAAGCTACAGCGACTCCACCCCTTGTTTTCCCGAATCTAACTCCACCATAGATTCCACTGTGTCTAGCTACCGGAACAATTTTTGTAGCGATTCACCACCTTGGGCTCCACAAGTGCGTGAATTCACCATCGAGTTTTAATACTTTGTTATGAACACATGCTGGAGCCCAGGTCCGCGCACATATATAATAACAATATTGTCCCCAACTTAAATACCTTTTGGCCATAAGTGTAGAGTTTTATCTTAAAAGGCCTCGTTATTATGCGGTGACATTACCTTACTTATATACCAATATTTAGTTTTACAATTTTTCGATGTAGAATCAATAGTTTGAGCCAACCATTATTAAAACGAATAAGGCAATGGTAATGAGAGATTCATTGTGGTTTGAGTTTTGATGGTTATTGGACAAGGCTAACACCAGATGGTGTTTAGGAAAAAGCAAGGCAATAGCGGTGGAAGTAAAGAGAAAAGAAGATGGTTTGAGTGACATAAGTTATGATGCTTCGAAAACAGTGGTAATCTAGCAGTTGACAATATAAATTGCTTACTAGTAATAGCGGAATTATGATTAGGACTTTTAAGACAAGAGGTTTTAACCATATAATACCATGTTAAACTAGATAATATAAAAGAAATAATATTATATTTAATTGATATGAAAATTAATTCAAAGACTATACATAACCGTGAGTCCAAATCACGTTTTTAATTTTAAAACTGTGATTCCATCTTACGATTTTAAGAGTCAATAAGTTTAGGTGGCCTTGGTGGAACCGCAAACGCTTGACTTCCTCTCCTTCGAATCCAATCTCTCTTTTGACTGCCAATCTTGTTTTCTTAAGATCTTCTATCAGTTTAGACCTTCTTTCACATTGATATCGTCTTTTTCCTAACTCCATGTAGGAGAATACAAGAGGTGAAGAAGTCCTTCTTGTAGTTATTCCAATGCGACCCTATAGAATGAAAATATTCAAAAGGTACCACTAACAACACGTTTACAAACTTGAAAACAAAAAATGCCAATTGGTGTCGCTCACATTTTTTACATCTAAGACAAGTCCAATTATATGTAAAATTACGACATCCACTTAATTAAATTTTTAAACATGCAACTATATAGTTTTAACAAAAAGACAATGCATCCTATATTTAGAAAGAACAAAAAAATAATGAATGATAGAAACAGGCACGCGTGGGATGGAACACAGATAAATAAGGGGGATGAAAGGACAATGAATGGAGTAGATTCATTGAAGTGGCCATTGTCATTACAGCTGTGTCCTTTGTTGGGGTAGATGGATAAATCTCACATCATGTGTGAAAGCTAAAGGCATATACCAAGCTATTATTCGATTAACTTTTAGAATTTTCTCTTTGTTTCACAATTTTCTTTATTCCATGCTCTGCGTCAAAATCAATGGCAAGTTTAAATTTTAAGTTTGGAAGGGTAAAAGAGGTAACATTTTTTTTAACATTAAAATAATTAATATAAAAACTATCTTAAAATAAGTTGATCAAAGTGATGAGAGGGTTGATTCAGGGTTGGTTCAGTAATAGGTAACTTTCACTTTTACCTTAAGGTTAATGGTTCTACTCATTGAGATGAAAGAGGGATTTTATTTGTTTGTAAAGTTAAGAGAGATATTTATATCTCCTTTAATTTAAAAAAATTTAAGAAAAATAAAAAGTTGATCAAAGAAAAATCCATAATTGTCGCTTTGTTGTTTTCTCGTATCTTTGTATTGATAAATTCCATTATTTACGAGATTTATATTTATGTTTTCTTCTTTACTTTAAAGAGATACTCACAATACCTCAAAAGATTATAAATTTTACATAAATTTTTTTTTGAGGATCTAGTAAGGATTACCATGTTTATACTTAATACATGTTATACTATAAGTTTGTGTTTGACGTGCAGGATAAGAGGGCAGGATAAAATAATTTTATCCTATCCCATGTTTAGTGTTTGTCATGATTGAATATCGGGAAGAATTATTTATCCCACTAAATCATCTTATTCCATTGATAGAGGGATTAACCAATCTCTCAATAGAATTAAATAACCACATCCAACTCTTTAATCCGATGCGTCAAACACGCCATAACTACTAAAATTTTCAAAAACCTAGGGGGCAAGGCTCTCCTTCATCCGCCACTTCATCTGCCTGTTCAAAATCTGCCTTCATCTTCGTGTCCTCAATTTTTATAATTTTTATTAAAGTTATATGTATTTTTTGTGTTCTTTATAATTATGCACTAAAGACACATATTAATCATACTATGAAAGAAAGTAATAATATTTTATGTCATTCTACATTCTATTTAATGTGCATTAAGTTTCGTTCTTTCTATAAATAGGTTATTAAATGTGCCCTTAGGTTCACAATAAAATGACAATATATATATATATATATATGCAAAAGTTAATTTTGATGCTTCTTGTAAGGATTAGAATGAAGTTAGAATAGGGGTGGTGATTCGTGATTATAGAGGTAATCGTTTTGATGCTTCTTGTAAGGATTAGAATGAAGGATTAGATTGCCTTTTTCTTTTGTTAAAAGAGAAGGTGAAATTGTCACCCATGTGTTGGCTAAGTTTGATATATAGGCCTATCTCTGATTTTATTGTCTGACTTGAGAGTCCACTTGATTGGTTGGGGGAGTTTTTGCGGTTTGGTTAGGTTTCTCATTAATATTTTATTTCTTTTGATTTAAAAAAAAAATAATTTAAATACATTTGTTTGAGGTAGTATTTGGAGTGAGATATTTTGAGATAGAGAACATGAAAAGTGTGTAAAATATTAGTTATTATGTGTTTGTGTCATATTTTGGTATGTGATTCTTATCGAACTGGCTATTTTAAAGTGATGTAAATCATTTTAAAGTAAAGTTAAAATAAAGACGATAATTTTACATCAACAATTGAAATTAATTTTTATTTAACAGAAACCTCGTAAAAAACATTTAAAAAGAGAGTTCTGAACTCAATATAGCATTTTTTTTATTATACTATAACATAAATTTATTTGTGGACTAGTCTTGAAGAAGGTGTAACTACACTTCAACCCTTGTTAGAATTTCGGCTATAAGTAGGTTAGGTAAGGTTAAAAAAATTCTAATTACAAAAGCTGGACATGAATACACCTGGTGGACTGGTGGTTGAACACAGAGGAGAGAGGAAAGGGAAACGGGTTCCTGTGGTTCAAACCTGGTCGTGGGGTAAGGAAATTCACCCATATCTCCACTTGATTTGAATTTTTTGATGAAATTTGGTGGAGATGTTTTATACATGATGAAGAACATCCCCACCAAATTTCATCAAAAAAATTCATCGAGAAGCTTGCCAAATGGCCCCGTCCTTAATTTAAGGTTTTTACTTAAAATGCACCCATATATATATATATAGATTGTAGCTACCTCATTCTGCGCCTCCCGTGGTACTGGCACAATCTATATTTTAGCAATATTAAACAATAAATGACGCGTTTCATGCACATTATTGGAATTCCTGGAACTTCTGAAAATTCGCTCAACATAATATTTTCGTTACATTTCATGCATCATAAAAGGCCATCTAGGGCCATTGCATCATTCTAAATGCATCAGACAACATCCCAGCAGTTCTCAGAACTTTCCAATAACGTTCGACAACGTCAATACATAGTCGGGGAACCTCGGTATACCCCCAAGCATGTGCCAGAGCGTGAGACTGTAAAACCAGAACAAAACCTGTCATTGGGGCTATGGGCCCCAGAAAATGGCTGGTGCACACCATGCCACCCCCTAGATGGTTGGTGCGCATCATTGGCCCGATATATGGTTGGCACCAACCATTGCCCTGGCCTTCCCCATTTCCTACAAATAGAGAGGTAATGCTTTCATTTTAGGGATCCAATTATTGCAATGTCAACCTTCCGATTTCAAAGCGCGAACTCTCCCAACATTAATATGAATCTAGATCAAGAAGAGTTCGAGGCAAACCGTTGAATCAAAAAACAAGCAAGTAATAACAACAACAGATCAAGCACCAAGGGTTAACACACCTTTTTTTATTGCATTTCAATTATACATACACACACCCGTACATTACATTTTTGCTCAAAAAATCATTGTCATGTTCAAATCGGATAAAATCTGGGAGGTTTAACAGGGAAACTGTCACATCTATCTAGAATTTAACGAATTCGGCCTAACCAAATGGTTGGTGTGCACTAGTTTTGGGGGTTGTTTTGGCAATTTTTGTAAGTTTGGGGCCAAATTGCAATTTTATGAAATATAATGTCCTAAATTTAAACTTGACACCCTTTTTAACAAATGAGTCCATTTTCATATTAAAAACTCTAATATGGAAATTTTTGGGAACTTGGGGCCTGTTTGGTATGTGTTTTTTTTCTTTTTTTTTTTCCAAATTTTAAAAACTCAACTCAAAATCAACTCTACTTTCACACTTTCCAAAATTTATTTCACTTTATTTTCTCTCTCTAAAAAAACTTTTAAAACACCATAACTTTAAATTCAAAAATCAAAATTAAATAAAAATATATATTTAAAACATACTCGTCGAGATCTATAAAATAAGATCCATTGTGACTATTTTTTGAAATTTTTTTATAAAAAATTTTAGTTGGTTGAAAAAAACTCAAACAAAAACCAAATTCACTTTTCAACATACTTCCAAATTCTACCAAATACCATATTTTAAAAACTCATCTTAAAATCTCAACTCAAAACACCCACCAAACATCACCTTGAAGTCTTAATTGTAATTTTAAGAAGTTCAAGGGCCATATTGTAATTTTTTATCCAAACTGTTGGGCTAAAACTATATTTTTTTTAAAACGTTTGTCCTTTAACACTATTAACCCATAAATCATCAAAATGACGAACAAGTACTAAAATAGATGTTTTCCAAGGGAATGTAATGAAGCGATTAAACTTTAGGCTCTTGTACAAAACCCACATCCACTTAGCAATCGCATGATAAGAGGAGACTTGAAACCGTCAGGGAGTGCTAAAACATTCCCCTTCTGTAACTTAATCCCAAGTTGACAAATCAGGTTTCGTAGATCTCAATGATCCTATTGACCTCTGTTGTCTGTTGAAATTGTTCTATCCATATAAGAAAAAATGGATCGGCGACTCTACACACGTATACACGCACACTAGACACGCACATACCGTGGGCCAGACCCACCGAGAACACGCAGGACCAAGTGTTTCTCACCAGATCAAAAAAGCCAATAGACACGAGACGAGACGAGACACCGCCCAAACCCCCCTCCCCCTCTGATTATGTACTTGGCACGTACCGCTAAGCATTTTGGGAGGTCAAACGGATAAGTTTTTTTACAAAACTTGGTTGGGATTATTTTCTTGATTAAGTAGATCATATCCATCAAATTTCATACCAAAAAAATTATAGGAAAGTGGGTTAACTACATAATTGAATATATATATATATATATATATATATGGTACATTTCAAGTAAGGATCTTATTTACGGACCGGGCCATTTGACATGCTTTCCAATGGAATTTTTGATGAAATTTGGTGGGAATGTTCTCCATCATGTGTAAAACATCTTTACCAAATTTCATAAAAAAATTCAACCGGGAAGTAGGTTAGCTACAGGATTGAAAAAATATTGAATTTTATATATCTATTTCTAGACCAATATTTTTCAATCCTATAGTTAACCTACTTCCCGGTTTAATTTTTTGATGAAATTTGGTGAAGATATTTTACACATGATGAAGAACATCTCCACCAAATTTCATTAAAAAAATCCCATTGGAAAGCATGCTAAATGACTCGGTCCGTAAATAAAGTCCTTAAACTAAAGTCCTTACTTGAAATTTTCCATATATATATATATTATATATCTAGAACGGAGATCATCTCCATAAAGTTTTGTCAAAAAAGTCATCCGTTTGACCGCCCCAAAATGCTTAATATTTGACTTAAGTTCTTAAGTTAAAACGTTACTTGAAATTTACCTCATATATATATATATATATTCATGTGCATGTGTACAATATTTATAATAGTGGAAATGAGTCCTGAATCTATCGTAAGATTTTATGTTAGTTTTTTAAATAAATGTTGGATCCGAAAGGAGGAGATCTCTATATTAAGTTAGGTACAACAATATTAATAATGACTGGGGAGTCGAAGCAAGAAGAGAAGTATTGTTCAAAACTGCAATTTAAAAATTGTACTACGCAACTCGTGATGCTAATTTTTTACACTTGCATGCACGCAATGGTTGAAAAGCATTTAAGCTATTTTTATGCTTTGAAGGCACATTCCTAGATTCTTTATACAATCCACAATTTGTAGCGACACCTCCAACCCTTTCTTTGCAAGCTTCCGATATTAACAGCCTGAAGGCACAATCCTAGATTCTTTATACAATCCACAATTTGTAGCCACACCTCCAACCCATTCTCCAACCCTTTTCTTTCCAAGCTTCCAATACTAGCAGCCGGGAGATGATAAAGCACCCCTAAAATACAATTTTAATATCACATGTATTATTATTTAAACACCTTGTACAAACACCACAATGCTTACACGTGATAGTGAGATTACACTTTAGGGATGCCTTTATCATCACGACATCCTTAACAACCACGAAATTGAGCATGCATAGCATGTGTAACAACCCAAAATATCTCACATCAGTAGTGCAATGAGAAGTTTCTTAATATATGTGTGTGCAATGGCCTTAATTTACAACTTGAACTAACCATTTTGAATGAAAATCTAAGTGATTATATATAGTATCAAAGCGGACCCAGTACTACTACCACATTAACTAACCTTAATTTACAACTTGGGCCAGCTATTTTTGGATGGAATCCTACAAAATTGAGCACGCATAGCATTATAACTGTTACCAAATGTCTCTTCTTAACTACTAAACAGTAATCTGTCATCCAAACAGTTTTTAAATCTCTAAAATTCACATGGTTTACTAATTTTATATTTTGCAAATCTTGTTTAACAATATTTTATCCTACCAAATGTAATTAGTGCACGATCATACAGATTATGACCGTTTTCTTCTTTTAATCGTTCTCTGTGTATAGCATATAAATTCATGTTTTTAGCATATAGTCAATCCAGCTCTTGAAATGACTTATGAGACCACGCACATCAACTACAAGGTGCAGAGCAGTTGGTAATTTGTGATCCAAGGCACCTTTTTTGCACAGTAAGAGTTTGAATCGCATTGGAAGCACTTGTGATCAGATACAGCCATTTTCCCAAGCAAAAATCAATCCCACCTCAGAGTAGGCGTGGGAACACCTCTGCAAGACTGGGAATTTTACCAATTGTGATCTTAGAAAAGAACAAAAACTCAAACTAAAGAGTTACTTACACTTTATCCCCCTAAGTTTGAACTCATTTTTCTTTGGTCCATGAAGTTCAATTTTCACCAGTATCTCGTTGTTACTTTAGTCCAAAATCCAACCTACCGTTTGTTTCTTGGACAAAAATCATGTCACCATTGCACTTCAGGCCACTTCAGTTGCATGTGATATTCAACATCCAAGAAACAAATGGTAAGTTTAATTTTAGAATAATGTGACAATAGGATCAAACTTCATCGATTAAACTGGCGATGAAACTTCATGGATCAAAGAAAAAGAGGGACAAACTTAAATGATGCCAAAGCGTAAACAACTCCAAACCAAACAAGATGAAATATACACTTAAAAAGCAACATGAATATGGTTACACCAATAGAAACTAAAATGACATTAGCTGCTGTTAAAAACTTCCAGTGAAAAACAATCTTCTAGAAAACTAAGACTTGCAAAAAGACATGAAAATACAGCACACTTGTGCACCATTGCAGTCATTCTCTCTCTTAACTAACAAAATGAGAAGCAAAATTCATTTCCACATACATATATATAGTCGTGAGACGAGCATCGACATAAATTAACTTGCGCACAGCAGCTCTATTCTCACTAAGCTCTCAGAAAATTGGAAGGGTTTGAACTTTAAGCTGTGGAGAGCGCAGCGAACTAAGGGGAACCTGTCACCCCAGGAAAAAGTTCTGATATTTTGTTGAAAACGTCCATTACCTGGTAAAAAAAGGGGAAATTAGAGTTGACATACAAATAAATACTAATTGAAACTGATGAAACAAGAGAGCCAATTCGTTATTTAAACCCCAATAAGAATTTAAACTGAACACGAAAATGAAATAAAATGAATGATCTGTTAGAAAATGTTTTTTCAGGTTTTACCTCCTTGTCGTTTTGATACTTCGCTATGCTCATTGGGTTTTGAGAACACTGTAAAAAAATCGATAATGTATTATTAGAGAGTGTTCACATTCAAATCAATTCTATGCATATGACCACATGTTTGGCAATTTAATACAACAATAATGGAATGGATAAAATAAATGAATTTATACAAAAAAAGTAGTACATGAAGCAGAACATACATCCATGATGGCTGCTTGAACTCTTGGATTTTGAAATGCCATGGCAACATCAGGATTAGCCATTATTTTCGAAATAACTTCTTCAGGGGTAAGCCCGATTTGATCTGCAATTTTCAGGATAATGAACCACTAAGAAAAACATGTAAATATAAAGTGCTAAATAAATCACAGTTAATATCATTACAAGGTAACCCGTATTAAGCAGTAGATTATATATATAATACAACCATACAATTGTTTTCCCTTCTGTATTGTCACCTTTCACCTTTCTAGCTTGCTTTATTTTGATAACTGTTCATAACTAGTTCAATACATGGCGATTTGAAGGATAAAAGATAAACTAATCTACTTTCCACTAACCTCCGTTGCATTGATCATGACTGAATACTTCAATAAAATTTCCTCCCATTGGACAATGTATGTGTTACAAATCGACAGAGGTAGAACTTGCCCACGAAAACCATCTGGCAAGAGAAGGGTTCTAATGGGAACCTATAACACTCTCAATCTCTAAACACAAATACTCCATAGTCAACATGGGGCTCTTTTATAGAGGGGATAAAAGTGAAAGATGAACCTCCCAAGAAAGTTCACAAAGGGGATAAAGGAACTTAGGTTGGCCTCAATGAACCCAAAAGTATAGCAGCCTTAGCACATCAAAAGCCAATGTTGGAGAAATCCAGCCTTCGAAGCATCTCCTACTACAATGACCTGGTCTGCCCCATTAAGATGTCAACTTTGAGCCTAGCCCTCACGATTTTTATTTTCCTCAAAAGACCTCTAGTAAGATATTGTCCTTTTAACATTTTGGATTCATTTGAATGGCTGAATTTGATAGAATGCTACCTTAATTTTATGTTTGGTTCCATGATTGTTGTTAAATGTTAATGGCTGTGAGGACTATGTTATATGGATAGAACAAAAATTCTCTCTTTTTTATGGAAACATAGAACAAATGTGCCAATTTTTTTCCTCCAAAAAAAGGGTCACCCACCGAGATGGGTGAGGCGGGGCAGCTTAAGCAAACATCAAATGGCCAGGATTAGGTTTCGGGGAAAAAAAAAGTCCCGGGTTCGGAGCAGGTTCAGGTCACAAATAACCCAAACGCCCATTTACATCCCTATGTATTGGCCATGAACCACCTACCATGTTTAGGTTTGCACAATCCCGGATCACGGTACATAAAGGCAATGGAGTTATCCCTACAATTATGCGCTAAACATTGTTTTATGTACTGCAAGATTTTGGGCTCTATCGAATATATAGCTTCCTGAAAACTGAAGTTTGTGACCAAGTCGAAAAAGTGAGCCAGCTTAATATTATTATTAAAAAAATATAGTCGATATTTGTTAACAAAAAGTATACTGGATTGTTTAGATAAATAAAAATAGGAAATACTGGAGAAAACGTAAGGGAAGTAGAAGATCTTCCTTACAGAAGACAAGGTATTACAATTTAACAATGCCAAAGCCTAATATAAGTTTCTAATCGTAAAATACGATCAAAAATCAGTATCATAACGAGAAATATCCAAATGAATAATATTCTGAGATATGCTCACAGTAACTACAAACAAGATTAACTAAAGAATCTAGAGAGGGTTGAACTAAGGACCAGCTACGTATCAGTACTCACCAAATTGCTGCTTAACCTCAGGACTGCTAAGGTCAAAACTTTTCAAGGAATCCACCATCCGGTTGTCCCATTCAGCGCTTCCTCCCATGTTATTTCTGAATAGCAGAAAGAAACATATAAATAAAGCAATAACTTTTTTTATTAGTTGTTGAGTGGGTGTTATAATCTAGAATGCATCAACACAGCACTAACCTAAAAACGAGACCTGCTAGGGAAAGCATAACAAGAACATAGTGACGAAACATTCAAGCATACAGAATTGGATTGATAATAATAAATTGCAAGGCCATTACCAAGTCAAATTTCGGATAATGCAATATATCACAAATTGGCATCAAACAACGGGTTTATGAGATATGGGTTCAAGTTGGAAGCTTGCTAGGTATGGCAACAGGGCGAGGTGGGGCCAGGGATTTATTCCCATCCCTGCCCTAATCCTTTGATAACTACGTCAGGTAATCCCTGTCACTATCCCATCAACATTGGGTCCGCTACAATAAAAATATAAAATACAAAAATTTAATCGACTGAACATGTACCTTATTTTTATAGGTTTGTAAGAAAAATTATTTAATAGACCTATACCCTATTAAATTGCATTATAATGTATACTTTTATAAGAATATAAATAACATTTCTACAAGAGTAGAGATACTCCTTTCCTAGGAATCCGGAATTCCCTTGGAAAACATCAACCAAACATTGGAATCTTTGATGAAAGGGAATTTAGGATTCCAGGAACGAACCAAACATAACCTTAAGAGAGTTATTTAAACAACCTTTTCAGTATATTATGTGTTTGGCTTTGTGCGATGCAACTCTAACACAGAAAAAGGCCATAATTAGGTAACAAAATAAAAACTTGCAGGCTGTAGGAAGTGTGCCCCAAACTTTTGCTAGTACATTACAAAATAAGAAAGGGGAGATTTTCTCCAAATGAGATGTCTCTAATATTTTAGCAAATACATATATTTTGGATAAGACGAAATCACAAACTAAGAAGTAGGAACATTAGAAGTTAGTTTAGGATTCTGTACCTACTTTTGAAATGATGCAGCAAGAATAAGAGGCATTACATAACAGAGTCTGGATGGGTGAGTTGTCTAAGGCACCTGACTCAAGTTCAGGTTCTTGTGAGAGAGCGTGGGTTCAAATCCCACTTCTGACAAACATTTATCTGATATAATGCTAATATTTTCAGGAAAATAATATTGATTCAATGGTAAAGCATCTTTTGAAAAAATAGTAACAAAATATGAGGCATTACATGATATAAGTGAAATATTTGAAGTAGACATGCTTTTGGAAAATTTTCAATACAAATGTATAATATGGAACAAACGCAAACATACGTCAGTGAATAATGGACCACAAATACAGACGAATCATTGCATCGAAATCCAAAGAGAGTGAAAAGTACTTACAGCATATCTTGCAGCTGTTGGCGGTATTGAGGGTTCTGTAACATCCCTGTTAGAAACCAAGCATAAAGATTCAGTTTTGCCGACTTATACATGCAAGTTTCAGTTTTGCATTACAGTGGAATAAAAATATTCAATCACTGGTTTTTTTTTTAATAAAATTTGGCTATTTTATTCTGCTAAAATATTCTGTTATTTGACGACAAAGTATTAACTGTCACTTTTGCTAAACAAGGTTACTGATTAACAATGTTGTATGAAACATGTATACTGTTTCTTTGACATTTTTTAACAACATATCAAATGCGACATGTTCATGAAAGTTTTCTTTTATCACTTAAATAGTGCTTACATGCATTTTTTTAATGACCAAAAATTTAAAGGTTCCCACACTTAATTCTTACCATTTAATTGCCTATTTATTTTAATAGTGTCCATGATGAGTGATGAGAAAATATGTCCGCAAATCGCCACATTTTTCATGCTCTACTCCTATACGTGAAACTTAGGGACCTTTCCTTTTTAGCATGCCATCTGGCACAGTTATACCTAGTACACTTACATATATATATATATAGCAGGAAAGAACTGGTGCGGACTGTCCCTGCACCTTTAGCAAAGAAATTTCCTCGCTGAAAACATTTGCCAATTTTTTGATGACAAAAATTCATTGCTAAAGGTCCAGTTCGTGTACCGACGGTCCATACCAGATCCGGACCCTATATATATCATCATCTATATTCAAATGTTATAACACTTATCAAGAAGTATAAAACCAGCTCTGATATTTCGTAGAGGGATAGTGTTGAAAAAAAGATAGACTAACATTTAAAGGTAGTGGGATTCCTCATCTCCTCCGGTAGATAACTGAGACAAAGGAAAAATAGCGTATTTTCAATTAACATCATGAGTTTAACAAAGTTCAAGTTCAAATGCAACGTCAAGTAACTGTACACTAATAATCACAAAAAATTATTTAACCAACAGAACAAACATAAAAGGCAATGAGAACTTTTTCAGCGTTGATTGGTCATAGAAATAATTAAATAGATACTAACACTATTAGAAATTACCATGAAATGAAATAGCATTAGCATCTCACGATACACCCATGATTCCATGAATACATCAACATGTTTACATAATTGTGTTTGTGTGCACTCAATAATATTTAATATGCAAACATAATTGTGTTCCTGTTAATTTCGTTTTGTTTTGTGACGTGTTTTCGTGTCGTTTATAAAATTGTCACCCCTATCTCTTAGTGAGCAAATATAGCCTTAAATTCAGCAAATATGCAAAGTTGATTGAGCGCAAAATACATTATATTCAGGCTTTGAGACACTTTCACAAGCCAAAGACATTTGTTACTGATATTTCTAAGACCTCAAAACACAAAAATCAACTACTGCTACTGAATTAAGATGAAGGAAAGAATTAAATTCAAAACATTATAACAAAGAAACTGACGAGGAAGACAAAAATATAGAAGGATGAAATGTATATTACGGATAAACCATCTGTTGCACTTGGGGATCCTCCATCATTTTCTCCAAAGCTTCCACAGACAAGGCAGGATTTGCATTTTCTGAAATAGATAAAGAAGCCAAACCGAAACAATTAGACTAATTTTTTTTAACCTATAAAAATTAAAATGCTATAATCATGTTAGGAGGGCCACAGCTTCATCTAACACATTTAATTCGGTAGAAGAATAGAAGGAAAAACAAATACCAGCATTCATCCCCTATCAAGGCTTCCACCAGTGATGAATGATGATCATTTTATTTTATTTTATTTTATTTTTTTGGACGTCAATTCCTTCCCTATCCAACTATTATAATATATATATATATCTAAGTGTCATCACAATGATCCCTTAAAATACTCAATTGGGCTGTCAAATTTTCTACAAAAGATTTACCTTCTCTCCTTGTATTACTGTGAGTTCAGCTTAACCCTAGCACCAATACACGTCTACCCAATGTTCTTTAGAGAGATAAATAACGATTACAGAGAATAAAAAATAATGATTGGAAGGAGATGTTAAATCTGAACATATTTAAATATTGTCATCCCCACTACCATTATACTTAAATATATAAGCCAACTGATGTTCCTTTTTTGCAAGTCAAAGTTATTTCTTCCTAAGAAATTTAAGATCACATTGTATCAAGAATAAAAATAGTAATAATTTGACATAGAGTTTCACTTACGGGTAGATGAAGAGGCCTCTGAAGCACCAGCCCATTGATTTGAAACAGCTCCATTTTCGGAAACCTTCATGAAACAGGTGAATATTTGGATTATTATAATTCATTTTTATAAGAAACAAAATATTATTATTAACACAAAATAAGTACAAGCTTGGGAGGCCTCCAATGCGGGCAGAATGGGAATTGGGCAGGATTGGGGAAGTTGTTCATTCTGTTTTGTTTTAGAAGTTATTATTATTTAAGTTTAAAGTAGGAGAAATATAATTCTGAATGTCCGCCGTAGAAATAAAGTAAGCTTTTTTTTGTAGTATTATATTATATTTTTAA
The DNA here is from genome assembly GCA_021464415.1 of Lonicera japonica. NCBI lineage: Eukaryota > Viridiplantae > Streptophyta > Magnoliopsida > Dipsacales > Caprifoliaceae > Lonicera > Lonicera japonica. The sequence goes on along the minus strand of CM038469.1, from coordinate 30,357,287 downwards.
AAATAATTAAATAAAGAATTGGATGCCAATCCCCGACTAAGCGCTAGGCACCCTCCTGCCGCCCAGCTTGCACCCAACAGTTTTTAGAGCATTGACAAAAAAATGAAATCATAAACTACCACTTGAGCAAAAAATCTTATTATCAAAATCCTTACTTGGTTGGTAGACTGAGAATCCTTTGAAGAATCTGTCTGAGTTGAATCTTTAAAATTTTCAAAAGGGCTCGCTTGCAAAGTTTCTTCAGGAGACACATCAACAAAAGCTGCAAATGTATTTTTCATTAGGAATTATAATAGAAAAACAAAATAAAACAATATTCGACAAGAATTCCAGTAAATAACTGATTCATGAATTGAAAGCTATTGCTAGTCAAGGATATCCATCTGCTATAAAAGTATAATATCCCACACTGGCGCAGTCATTCTCAGTGGTACTGATATGTCTTAATGAAGACACAGCCGTCAAGATTAATTGGCATAGAGATGCACTTCGCATTCAAGTACTTCAGAGTATCAACAAATAGGCTAAGTTCAGTAAATAGTTACCAGAAACGCAAATACCCCAACTATTTGCATAGGGGTCAGGATTGAAAATGTGGTACACTTCCTCTCCAATACAAAAATTAGTGATCCAATTTGTTCTAATAAAAGGATCATGAGGCCCGCCTTGAGGTGAGGTGGTGATTTCCAAAAGTCTCATGCAGAAGGCAGTCAAAACATATATTGAAGCTGTATTGTTTTTCAAAATAAAAAAAAAAAGTTGTATCGTCTTCATTAAAATTATATAAGATACACTTTGATTTCTAATATTTCTCCAGATATACATTTACCTATACTTGTCTACATGTATATATATATTGATAAATAAAATAAAAGTCAATTAGATACATACACCGACTGCAAAAATCTAGAACTAAAAAATACAATAATAAAGGACTAAAGGTTTCTTATAAAAATTTCTTCAAGGAGAAAGGGCTTCTTATCAAAAACAAGTTTGAGAGAGAGAGAGAGAGAGGGGGAGGCAAACATGAAGAGACATTTTTCAAACAGGGGTTTCTAAACATGATGAGACATTTTTCAAAAAGGGGTTTCATATATATTGCATGTAAAAGGGGACAACAGTCACATCGTATAAAGTGATGGTGAAAAATAAAAGACACTACCAAAAAAATATAGGTCAGAGAGAGAAGACATTCGAAGCAACAACTGGAGAGAGAGAGAGAGAGATGACAAATGAGGAAACATTATTGAGATGCAGTCAAAGAAAAGAGGTGGTCATCTACTCCATGTATCCGCCTACAGTTTTCAAGGTATCTCCAGTTCTCTATTCCTAAAACTTCAAAATCTAGCTCTCTTGCTTATGACCATCAACTTGAACCAATTAATATAGAAACGGAAGACGTCTTTTTTGCTTCAAAAAAGGGACTAAGGGAGTAACAAATATCACATACTACACTTTAAACGTACGATACAAGAGATATTTCACAGTGCTGCTAAATACATCTGCGATACAATGTGTCTCTTGTATCGTACGATACGCGATACGCATTATCGTACGATAAATTATTATTTTTGACAGGAAACAAGCTAATTTTATTAAGCTGCAAAATCAAGTATAAGGAGAATAATGCATAATTGGACAGAGGCTAAGATATCCACCGACCCAATTAGCACCATGCCAAATAAAGACAATTGATAGTGAAGAAAATCCTGCAATACATAGAAGAAACTGCCACCACTGAAATCATGACATATCCTACCAGAACAACACTATCTAAATTGTATAAAAACATATCAGTATAATCGAAGAATCTTTGAAGATGCAGCCCATGGACACTCAAAAACCGAACATGTTCCCATAAACTACTGCTCTTTCCTTCAAAACCCACTGATTTCTTTCTTTCAACTACACCCATGCTATTGCCAAAATCGACAATCAAAATCTCCGTAAAGCTTTAACCCTCTTGCTATTTTGGATAAAATTCCACTTAATGGTAATGAATTCGGACCATCTTTTGGGAAGATCCCCACAACACCAAACTGATCTAGAATTTCGAACAAGTGGACTAGCCTAGTTGGGGAGGCACCCACTCGGATCTGGGATAAATCCAAGGTTCGAGTCTCACCAATAGGGGTTTGCGGGGATTTTTGTTATTTGCAGTTGAAGGGGGAGACTTAGAGTCTTAGACCTCCCTTTCTTTAAAAAAAAATGATCTAGAATTTGAATACCAACTGCCTTAGAAAAATTACAGTGAAGCAGAATAAGATCAATGTTTTCTCCATCTCTCTTGCATAAGCAACAGCACCACAAAGGAGACAAACACATACACAGCCCTTTCAGTTGAACCATGTCGCAGGTATTCACTTTCCCCAAAGAGGCAAGCGATGCAAAGACTTTCACTTTAGAAGTAACTCCATCTTTCCATCTCACATTGAGAGGAAACCAAGGAACCGAAGAAGACTCCAAAAGGATTTCAAAGATGGATTTTCAACAAAATACCCTGGATGAATGGCCCGCCCAAACTCTTTTGTCCAGACAATTGATATCAACAGGAACACTCTCAATGATATTTAATAATGAGATGAAATACTCACATCCCCTATCACTATAATTGCTTGAAAAGTCTAATACCCAAGAATGACTGGATTGAGAGGGCCAAGAGAGGACCGATTATATTGACATGTTACGATTGTTAGACAGAGGATATAAACGAGGACAAGGCTCTTTTAAAGGATTCACCCAACCACTTATCTTCCCAAAACTGAATTCTATCCCCTTTCCACACAATGAACTTAATATATTTCACATAATTAGCCCATCCTTTGACAATTGATTTCCTCGGGGAAAGAAGGGAAGCTTTAACGACAACATTTGCGTCCCACCCATTCGGACGGAGGCCATATTTACTCGCTATAACAGAATGCCAAAGTGAATCTTGTTCCATGTGAAACCTCCACGACCACTTACCGAGTAAAGCCAAGTTTTTTTTGATCAAATTACCCATACCAAGACCCCATGCCTCTTAGATCTAGTAGGTACCTCCCACTTAACTAAGTGGTCAATCCTACCTACCCATTTGCCTTCCCAAAAAAAAATCTCTAATCATTTTCGCTAACGAATTAGCAATTTTAATTGGGAAATTAAAAAGAGATAAGAAGTATGTGGGCATACTACCAAGAATTACTGAACCAAAACCAATCTACCCCCCCCGGGCCAAAAGATAGACACCCTTTATTCCACCCCTCTAATCTTCTAGAAGCTCTCTGCCACCAGATCCCAAAAGGACAACTAGGATGGCCACCTAATGGCATGCCTAGATAGTTTAACGGCCAAGATCCAATAACACATGCCGAACTAATAGATATGCTAGCCTATTGCTCGGGGATCAACATTCGAGCCTTGAAGCATGCTCTTTGTTCCCATTCTCTGTTTTAATTTTATTTTACTAACCTGAGTGTAACAGAATTCCTTAGCAGATAGTAAGGAAGACTACTTAGATGTTATTCTAAGAAAAATTGTGGTCTAGGCTGTTGTTGGTTTAGTGGAATTTCGAAAAATGAAATTATATTGATAAATGTGTGATTACAAGGACTCCCAAAGTGGGTATTAATAGGATACAAACTAAATCCCAAGGTAACAATATAGGAAAAGATAGAAAATAGGGAAAACAAAAAAGGTAAATAAGGACCTAATCAATTAATTAAATCCCTATCTATGGTATGCTTTGACCCAAGACCTATGAAGCATAGACTCGACACGCAACACGCATTTCAACAAGACACACGATACATGACACGCAATTTTTCTAAAATGTAGGACACGGCACGTGGGGGGGACAAGTTCTTAATTAATTACTTGTATATGCAATAAACATTGTAAATATTTAAGAATTTAATAAAATGAAACTAGATTGCATTAATAACCCAAATACTCAAAACATTATCGCTAAATTCTTCCATAATTAAAGTATCAAAAAGCATACATAGACTAAATTGTTCCATAGAATGATAGAAAACAAAAGGGGAATATAAAAAGTGGCTTAGTTGCCTCATCCTCAGTTGATATTGCAATGAAGAAACACTAGGAGTAGTAGCCATCTAAATCAATTATCAAGTATTAGAGACTATAATTAAATCCTAGTGTTGGAGAGAGTATCGGAGAGGCCGACAAGTGTCGGGCCCGACACGTGGCCTCCAAGAGAGTGTCCGTGCTTCATAGCCCAAGACAATAAAACAATACATAGCTAAAATAAATACCATAAATAAAATCTACTGCCATGAATAATAAAATCTTGATTTTTTCCAACAGGTTTATGAATGGTCAATGTGTAAAGCATATTTGTCATCATTTCATACCATATTTCTTCGGTTCCTCCTTCAATTCTGTTTTTTCTTTGACATCTGAGGATGGTGGGGTCTCCACATTAGTCGAAGGTACATCTACAGTTACGGTACGTTGAGCCGCATATGGAGGTGGCGAGGTAGCTGGACCTGATGATGCTTGTGGTGGTGGTGGTGGTGGTGGGAAAGGAAAAGGTGATCCAGGTGAAAAGGCAGCGTTACCAAATTGGTTATTTTGTGAATCCATCTTGCCCATCTGCCCCATCAAAGTCTTCATAGCTTGCTGCATGGCATATTTCTGAAAGAAGAAACAAATAATAAGTTGGAGGTTAGCCAAAATGCATGACATAGAAATATAAGAGTAGGTGTATACATCTCTAAATTAAATTTATATGTTTAATTATTACATGTGGGTACCGGTTATTTGTTGTAGCATGGACAATACTGTACATGCAAGTAATTCTCTATAAAAATGCGTAAAAGAGCTGTAGGTGTCAATAGTGTTCTAGGCAGAGGTTATGCCTAGTATCTTATGTATAACAAAATGATTACATTCATTTTGATTTAATGTCATTTTTTTGCCGGTAAGTTACTAAAGAACATTCTTTCATGTTGCAAATTTTGTATTATAACATACCTGATTTTATTTTTATATATACATATTTTTTTCTTGCCAATCCTCATGCTAACATAATGTTTTTTTTTCTTTTCTGATAGGAAACAGAAGATATTATTTATTTTTTTTGATCAGAAAAGAGACCTATATTGAGACCAGCCACAATGCTCTTAAACATATTAATTTTCAATCTCGAAAGAAGGGAAAAAAGGTCTAACAAACCCACTAAGTTTCGGATGCTATCTTCCTTGCATGATGTGAAAAAAATGCTGTCATCCACAAACTGTAAATGAGAAATACTTACTTTGTCCTGACCCACTACAAAACCTTCTATCAACTCTTTATCACGCACACTCTTGACTAAACGGCTCAAAACATCATCAACCAAAATGAATAAGAAGGGTGAAAATGGATCTCTTTGTTGAACTCTTCTCAATGCCCCAAAATGGCCTCTCGGCTGTCCATTAATTTTGACAGAAAAATTTGCCGATGATAAACACCCACCTACCCATTTCCTCCATCTATGCCCGAAGCCCTTTTTCACTAACGCAAAATCAATAAACTCCCAATTCACATGGTCATAAGCCTTTTCGAAACCTATTTTGAAAACTATGCCTTCTTTCTTCTTTGCCCTATACTCCCACCACCTCATTTGCTATTAAACTCAAATCCAATATTTGGCTTCCTTCGGTAAAAGCTCCTTGTGATTTATCGATAGTCTCCCCCAAACAAAAAAAAAGGCCGCGTAGCCTAGACGCATAGTCCCTGCCTAGGCACCTTGGGCCCCTACTAACGCCTTGGGCATCACCTCATGTTTTGGTTCCAGGATAGCATAGAGTAAGCAATTCACATATATGAATTTTATAATAAAAATATATAAAGATTACTTGATATAAAAAAATTAGATAAATTAAGTTCAAATTTTTTATAAAACTAACCCAACAAATAATATGTTATAAAAAAATTCAAATCACTTCTTTTCACTAACAAATATAGATTGCAATTGTTTCTGCTTACTACAAGTTACACTAACAAGTTAAATAGATTTTATGCTAAAAGAGAATAGATAAACATGAGAAAAGAGATATAAATAAATAAAGGAAGGGACAACCAATGGAGAAGACTTTAGCTAACAGTATACTTCTAAGTTCTACCAAACCCAAGATAGATTCCCTTTTTTATCAGAACCCAAGACTCCTGTTTTAATACCTATTTATCAGCTTAACCCAAGGGGTTGCCACAGCGGTAAGGGCGAACTTGAGACTGTGTGAGTAGGCGCATGGTCTCGGGTTTGATTCCCTGCTGTGTGAAACCTTTCTTGGGCCACTGGGACGTCTCCCGGTCAAGCAACCAAGACCTCACGGGATTAGTGGAGGTGGGGCCCCGATACACATGGTTATCAAAAAAAAAATAACCCATTTATCAGCTTCTATTGCCGTTTAACTTACATCCGATAGTCACGCAAATCACATACTTTAGATGAAGCCATCTATCAATTAAATAGAAGTTAAAGGAAAATAAAATAGAATTGACTAATGAATAATGGTGACAGAGGTTCCAAAGACGGATCACAATGAGGCAATAATGCAATTTTTGATCTTTCGCAATTCTTTTTAGCCTGCTGATTTAAGAAAACCTTAATACTGCATATGCTATGATGGATTCTGCATGTTAACAGGCAATAGGGCTCATTTCACATGCCACATCATCATTCGGCTTATACGTCGCATTTTCTTGGAATTTTACGCAGCAGCGCATTATTGTGCATACTAGCAAACACTATTGAAAACACTGTCTAAACCACACATTTGGTACTATCCTAATAAAAGTTGAACAATAAGGAAGGCAATGTCAAAAAATATACACATTTTTTTAGGACTGCCACTGCCCCCACGTTTATTTTAATTTTATTCCAAATACATAAAAACCCTACCCACTATCTTCCCAAAGAAAATTAATGCATATCCAATGTCTAAGCCACTTCCACTTGGATTTTAGATATTAACAAGAGATAAACTAGAAACTACTTTGACCGAGTGAATAAATTTAGTCCCCCAGCCTCCCTAATCAAAAGAAAAACCATCACAGATATAAATTTATATATACCCTCTTCATATTCGGCTCCTAAACCAGATCACACAAATTACCACCCCCGCTCCCAAAAAAGTAAGAAAGAGAGGAGAAAAGAAAAGGCAATACCTAAATAACTCAACAGCCAACCCTCAGTCTCCCAAGTCCACCTCACTAGATAATCTCTTCAACTCCACCTCTCTGACATAATGACATTCCTACAAACTTTTAGACCCACAATCCACCCAAAAGGCTCTTAAGCCAATATCATTAGGCTTTTAAGCCTATTATCTTCATCTTATCCTCCCTAATCTATTCTGATAACTTTCAGACTCCAAGCCATGGTTCAAAGTATCTGCCAAAACCAATACAAATCTGTGGGTTTCGGTTCAGTACTCACCGAAATCCTCCCAAAAGGCTCTTAAGCCTATTAATTTGCTGACGTTTTCAAATTTTAATCAACTGCTTGTGACTTTTTCAAGTCTAAGCCACACAAGCTATGTCGTAAAAATGGCGTATTTCAGAATATAATATTTTAAATATTCTACAACTATTGTTGACTAGATATGATAAATTTAACATGCAGCCTACAGTGCATCTTTCTATTTCAGTAACCCACATCCTTCATGTCTTGAAAAACATTCCTTATGGGTCTGTACTATGAGGAGTAAATATGAGGTAGTGGGCCTTGCTGAGCAATGGATGGAACTCTAAGTGAGTTGTTACGTCATCATCTAGAAACAGTTCGAAGTTAATTTCTAATTTACTCGATTACTTTCTGAGATTCACTTCCTTTGAAGCGGGTGGGGAATGGAGAGGATATATGATTGGGAAATCATTTCAAACTGTCTCCCCTTAATTGTATTGAATCTCACTAAACCAATATGCTTGTATTTCTTCCTTGGTTTCCTTGGGTCCTTCATGCATCTTTCCTCATGGAACTTATCATAGTCTAAAGAAATTTAAAAAAAGAAGAGTTCTAGGAAATTCTTTCTTTGGTACAAATGATTGAGAAAGTTAAGGTGTTGTTTGGTTAGGTTTTTAAAAAATATTTTGGGTTTTTTTTTTTTAAAAAGATCGGGTTTGGTTTACCCATTTTAAAAACTTCATTCTAGTAAAAAGAATCTTTTTTGTTTATTTTTTCTTTTGTATTTTAGGAAAACTTTAATAAATGAATAAAAAACAAAGATTATATTTCTCGTAAAATTTTAAAACTAGTGTACCGCATACAAATTTTAAATTCAACATTTAAAAACTCCAACCAAACAGAGCCAAGCGTTTGCTCATATTTCATGGGAAGCTTAATACTTAATGTGTCTATCAAGAAAGTGTAGGGACTTGCTTTTTATAAAGAGATATTACTTGATTCAAACAAGGAGAAAGCTAAAGGAATTTAACAATGCATCTTGAGCATCTTGATGACAGTTTTATTTTATTTTATTTTTTATGTTTTATTTTTCATTCAAGGAATTAAAGAAATCAAACATTGTTTGAAATCATGGCATAAGAAGATCAGCGCAAATCACAACACACAGCCCAATGATTCAAGATAAGGATACGCCTAAATTCTGAAATTCTTTAGACTTCGAAGCCCAAAGAGCAGCAAAATAAAAAAAGCATTCTCCACCATGTCCTCTCTTGTTTTGACTTCCCTTAAAATATTCTGGTATTTCTTTCGTTCCAGATTGTCCAGATTATTGCCATAGCAGCAAACCTCCAGAGAGTTCTCGATTGTTTCTTAATAATAAAATATTATTGTGTCCTATCTTGCCTAAAATAGAGCATCAGCATCTCTATTAACACTCCAAAAAATTTCAACTAAAAGTTTTGTAACTTGTTATAACATTCATCATATATCCAAAAGATTATTTCATTAAAAAAAAACAATCTTTTTTTTTATAGAAAACAAAAATTTAATTGATCAGCAGAAGGAATTACAATACAGACAATGCTAATGAGTAGAGGATACGACATCCACTGGAACTACTAGCATCAAAAGAAAATAACTCCTTTGAGTATGGATTGGCTACAACAACTAAAACTCTAACCCACATATCAATCTATAAAGCTAGCACATTCCAAACTAAACAAAAAACGGTCAGAATCATCAAAAATGTTCGCAGCTTTAGCCCATAATCCAATCAGAAACCGTGTATGCTCCAGATTTCATTAACGCTGTTGCTTTTGTCCTCAAACATCCTTTTGTTTCGTTCTATCCAAAAGGACCATGCCAAGGTCAGAATTGCTAATCTCCACATCAAAGATCCTCATCCACACATCATTAACAAAGTTGCAATGCAGCAGAATGTGGCCTGCGTTTTCTTCAGCCCTTTCACACAAAATGCACCACGAAGGAGAAAGGTACATGAACAGCCTCCTCAATTGAATCATGTCACAAGTATTCACTTTCCCCAAAGAGGCAAACCACGTGAAGACTTTGATTTTGGAAGGGACACCACAATTCCAAATGAAACTAAATTGTGGAAACGAAGGAACCAGAGGATATTGCAAAAGGATTTCAAAGGAAGATTTGCAACAGAATTCACCCGAATAATGGCCCGCACCGAAGAGTTACAATTGAGTTGGACACTATCAATAAAATTCAACAAGATAAGGTCATCACACTTCCTGTCACTAAAGTTCCTTGAGAAATTTAAATCCGATGAATGAGTGAGATGGGAGTGCCAAGAAACAACCGATTGGATTAACATATTAATATATTATGATTATTGGATAATTGATATAATCTAGGAAATGACACTTTTAACAGAGTATTACCCACCCAAATGACATTTTGATTTCTCACTTTCAGTTCATTAACTGCCTTCGTATTCGTACTGAGAACTTCTCCCCTCCTTCCTTTTGCACTTTTTCTAATAATCTGGTTCTTACCAAAAATATTTTAAGAAAAGAAAGTGTCGGCTAGTCTAAGCTAAATGCCTGAAACACATTGGTAGATATTTGCCGAGGAAAGAAACTCCAAATACCTCTAAACCAAAAGGAAACCCTACTAACATTCAAAACCTAGATGGAATCAGTTAATATTTAACAAAGTGCACAAACCACTCCACCACCTACGGACAAAATGTCCATTGACACAGTCAATGAAAATGCTGACCTAATTTTATATTTACAAAGAGCAATTATAACTCTAACAAGCCGAATGCATAACGAAGTCAAATTATCTATGAAACTGACGTGGCTCCGTGAATTACAAACTCAAAGAAAACAAATTCGACTAAAATTTAATGTGTGGGTTATGCATGTGTGCTACAATAGAATTTCATCTCTGTTAATGCCATTGAAAAAGTCGTATTGGAATTTTGTACAAACATCAAACTAAATCCTGGCAGGCATGTTTCACGTGAAATGTGCGGTTAGGTCCATGTAATTTTTTTACCAGCAACCAGGAGAGGTTGGTGTAGTTTACTCGAATAGAGAATAGTTGCATTGCTAAACAATGAATTCCAATGCTATTCCATGGGATGGGCAAGCCAAATGTTAACTCTAAGGTCACATGTCAGCCCTTATCAAGTGTAATTATTGGCCTAACTTTGGCAAAGAGTTACAAAGATGAAGAAGTGTACCATCAATTGCCTTTCAAAATTCAAAAACCATGAATCGCATTGCTTTTACAAGCACCGCAACTCGAGAAGTAAAGCAAAAATGCACTAGTAGCTCCCCTTATGTATGCATACCTTGTAACAAAGGGACTCACCTTTAAGTATGTTGCCACCTGCCAAGTATTCAGATTGTCAGAAAAAGAAAGAAGAGAGACATTATATATTATATGTACATCAGTCTTATAAGAACCAATCTATTGTTGAGGAAACAAAATTAAAGTAATCTTCATTCTCACCCACGAAAAAAGTGCCGAGAGCCCAACACCAACTCCAATCCAAAAGAGTGGTGACCCTCTACAAACATAACCAAAATGAGTATGTGAATGTCTATGTAGAGATCTCTTGATAGTTTAGATGATAAGTAAATAACTAAAACATAAGCAAAGACAGATATACAAAAGAAAAAAAATAATTACACTTGAGAAGGTGGCGGTGGCGTCACAAGAGGTGGGCTTACGCCAACTGAAGATGTTTCTTTGCCACCTGAAGAAGTAATGCTTGCAAAGCGTTCCCTCCCTATTTTCTCCAGCACTGCATATAAAATGTATCAATGGGCAGAGAAAAAAGGGGCAATGCAAAATGGGAAAATACAAAATCACAAGGACCCCACACAACATATGAAATAGTTTAATGAAGTAAACAAAAAACCCAAAGGGAAAATAATTCAGCAAAATCGAGATTTGAGCTGAATTCTTTTTGGTGCATTAGATAGTTGAGAATCACTCCAAACACTGTTGGAGCCTAGATTTGTACAGGGGAATCCAGGTAAAGACTTTTCCAACTAATTTAGAAATTTAAAATATCTTCTATAAATTATTTTCAATGTCGAGTCCCCCATGACAATTTAAGAACCTTTTTAAAACGGCTTTCTTTACTTTTCCCCCATTTTATATGCAAAACTAGAATTACCTCCCTGCTTTCATTTTCGTTAGACTTACATTATCCCCCATTTTCACGAAATTTTTTGAGACCCCCGCATGCAGGGGCAAATTTCAATGATTCTAAAATCAGGGGATATGTCTAATTTCTAAGAATAGGGGGCAAAGTCAAAAAAGGCCCTTTATTATACTAACATAAATAACTCTAGACCTTTCTAATAAGACCCTTTAAGAAACCCCATACAAAATTAACAATGACTAGACTCTAGAGTTTAGACCCTTTATAGACCTATCTTCTAGAGACTCCACACAGCATCAATAACAGCTAGTCTGATTTCCTACAAAACATTCATAAGCAAAAGACGGTCCTTGTGGGTTTCGCAAATATAATCAATACTCTGCACTAAGCAAATTCGACTTGGACACTTCCAAAGAAAAGCTGTTAAAGTCAGGAAAGGAGTACTAATAACTTTTGTAAGTATTAAAAGAAACAATTTTATCTTAGTAATAAGACATGCTTTTTCCACAAAATTAAAAGGGCCAATTGCCCCTTTTCTATCTACAAAATATGGATAGCTCAGCAGTTCTATATACACTAGAGCTTCATGCACAGGGTGTGCTATTCTAATATAAGTAATTTAAATAAAGAATATCTAAAAATAATAAATAGCATAGCGATCGAGAGCTATTCCCAGCGAGAGTTTAAATCCTATTGCTTGTACTAACTGATCGTTTACCTCGAGTTTTGCATCGTTCCTAAAATTTGAAAATGGTAAATTTACGCTACTCTCTTATAGTTTATGCCAAAAGGTTTGACTTATAAATTGGCGAAAAATCAAAAAATCAAAAAACCTGACAGAGCTTCAATAACCCGAAAAGACATCTTTTGCTTTATATAATAGTAGATAGATAAGTGGCCAATTAGTTACCTCTGGATTTGTAGATTCTTCGAGGAGCTTGAGGAGAATTGGCCATAGCTGAAACAGAAGAAGTTGTTGCCGGGAGTTTATTAGGGCCAACAATTCTTCTGGTGGTGCTTCTGAATCCGAAGAAGGGCTTGTTATTGGAGTTTATTTTTAGTATATAATCTCTGGGGGAACCTAGTACTGCCATTTTGGAGTAAGAAATTAGGGCTAGGTTTTCCATTAGTACTACAATTAGAAATTATACAGACTAGAGAGAGGAAGAAAGAAATTGAAAATCTATATAAGAGAGAAAGAGATTGTTTTATGTTTGTTGGATTAAGGTGAAGAAGAAGAAGATGAGGGGTTATTGTATTGGTACTTCCGCTCAGGTTTTTCAGCGGGTGAGGAGGACTAGTTTGTTTAGTGGAATAGTAGAGCCTCGATTTGCATGTCAGCGGGTTAAATGGAGATGGTTCGGGTTTCGTACGGCCCACCCGACCTCTTTTTTTTTATCTTTTTGAGACGAAGCCCATGGCGTAGAAATGGCAACGGGTGCTGTTGCCAAATTCAACCCGCATGTACTCTAGTCCTCCCTGAATTCGCTCCGAACTTGAGATAGGTTTTTGAAAAAAAGAACCCAAACTCGCTCCATAAATATACCTAGGAAACCCGCCCCGAACTATTATTATTATTATTATTATTATTATTTATATATATATAATAAAGAAGGAGATGTGTTAATGTATATATAAATGTGTTAGTGTAAAGATCTAATGGTTCACATTTGGTCAAAAAAATGTCTATTTTTTTTTAAATAAATACAATGTATATATAATTTTTATATTAATATAGTTATATATGCAAGCGGGTCGGGTTGGGTCGGGTCAGGTTTAGAAGGCAAAACCCTAACTCGTCCCGAACCCGCCCCATCCGGGTTGGATCGGGTCGGAAACTCGTCGGGTTGGGTTTTTTTGCCATCCCTACCCATGGGAAATTAAAAATTCGGAAAAATGACAAATTAGCCTATCTCTGACTAGTAAAAGTATGTTTGATTGTTATAATTTTGTATGAAAAGTACGAATTTTTCACTTAAGTTATTATTTTTGGTATATTTAATTGTCAAAATTTTTTTAGGCAAGCAAATTCCATCTTTTAGCAATCATGAGCTTGTTTTCCGCCAAAACTTAGAAAATATTTTCTTAGGGGGTTTGGTTTTTATTTTCTAGGTTAAGTTGCACAAATTTTACCCATTTTTTATATTAAAAATGCCACAACTTAAAATAAAAGATTCAAATTTTAATAAAAATCTAATATTTAAAATCTACTAATCAAGATCAATTAAACAAGATTCATCATGATTATAGAATTATATAAAAAAAATAAGACCAATAATTTTTTCTACATTAAAAATGCCATATTTTTTTGGTAGAAAATTAAGGCAATCAAACATATTTAATTGACATTTTCCATGCAACTTAATTATAGTCAATTCAAATGCTTAAAACTTATTTTCTTTTCATGCAAATTATATACTTGCAATCAAACGCACCCTAAGAGTCCGTTTGGTTCGAGTTTTTGGTGATTCCTAGAATCCTAATTTCCTTTTAGGAAAGGATGTTGTTGTTTGGTTCAAGTTTTAGCAAAGAATTTAAGATTCCAAGGATAGGTGAATTCTCTCAAAGTGAGATATTTTATTCCTTTTTAAAATGGGTGGAAACCAAATTTTATTACTGGAAACCAACTTTACTTTTGTGTCCTGACTAAAATATCCTTTTTATTTACAAACAACAAATCAAATTTTCTTCCATATCCTACCCTTCTTTTAACCTAAGATTTTATATCAATTGGATCGTATATTTTCACTTCCCATTTTTTACGCCGCTGAAAGCTGGAAGCTAAAAGAAGAGAAGAGTCGTAATCTCCATTTTGGAGTGAGAAATTAGGGCTAGGTTTTCCATTAGTACTACAATTACAAATTATACAGACTAGAGAGAGGAAGAAAGAAATTGAAAATCTATATAAAAGAGAGAGAGAGAGAGTGTTTTATGTTTGTTGGATTAAGGTGAAGAAGAAGATGAGGGTTATTGTGTTAGTACTTCCGCTGAGGTTTTTCAGCGAGTGAGAAGGACTAGTTTGTTTAGTGGAATAGTGGAGCCTCGATTTGCATTTCAGCGGGTTAAATGGAGATAGTTTGGGTTTCGTACGGCCCACCCGACCTCTTTTTATCATACGAAGCCCATGGGAAATTGAAAACCCGAGTGTTTTATGTTTAACAATTATGAGCTTGTTTCCTACCGAAACTTTCAAAACATTTTTCTAGGGAGATTTATTTTCTAGGCTAAGTTATATAAATTTTAAGATAAATTTACTTATTTTTTATATTAAAAATGTCATAACTTAAGATAAAAGATTCAAAATTTAATAAAAATTTAATATTTAAAATGTACTAATCAAGATCAATTAAACAAGATTCATCATGACTATAGAATTATGTAAAAAAATAAGACCAATAATTTTTTCTACATTAAAAATGCCATATTTTTCGGGGAAAAAATTAAGGCAATCAAACATATTTAACTGACATTTTTCATGCAACTCAATTCTAGTAAATTTAATTGCTTAGAACTTATTTTCTTTTTATACAAATTTTATGCTTGCAATCAAACGCACCCTAAGGATCCGTTTGGTTCGAGTTTTTGGTGATTCCTAGAATCCTAATTTCCTTTTCGAAGAGAATGCCGTTGTTTGATTCAAGTTTTGGCAAAGAATTTAAAATTCCAAGGATAGGTGAATTCCTCCAAAGTGAGATATTTTATTCCTTTTTAAAATGGGAGGAAACCAAATTTTATTCTTGGAAACCAACCTTACTTTTGTGTTCTGCCTAAAATACCATTTTATTTACAAACAACAAATTAATTTTTCTTCCATATCCTACCCTTCTTTTAACTTAGGGTTTTATATCAATTGGATCGTATATTTTCACTTCCCATTTTTTACGCCGCTGGAAGCTGAAAGAAAAGAAAAGCCGTAGTCTCCACCAAAGCAAACAAGGTAAGTGAATCTCTTTATTTTCTCTATTTATCCCCAAATTAACTATTCCCCTTTCAAATTTGCTATTACTGGTTGTAGATTGTGTGATTGAGTACTATATATACATATGTGTATATATACACACGTATATATATATAATGGTTCTTACCCCAATTTCTATGTATAAATTGGATTTGTATATATTTATATATTGTTAAGATCCGTATATGTTTATACATAATAAGACTCTAAAATCGGATTCTAGAAAAAAAAATGAAGTGAGCCTTTCTCATCCTTTACCAAGCTTTAATGGAAGATCTTTTTTTTATTTTCTTTTTTAACAAGAGAGAGATTACCTAACATGGAGAGGGTACTAAACGTCAAAAGGTAATCGATTGGTTCAATGCAAGTCTAGGGGACATGGCATCCTCTTTTAAAAAGTTTATTGAATGCAGTAATGCCGATTTTGATAAGTTGGCAAATGGGCTTTACGTAAATCATGAGAACGAACTTGGAAAGAAAGTCGTTGATGAGCTAAGTAATATAGAAGGCTTGGATGTAATATAGAAGGCTTGGATGAGGAGGATGTCATCAAGGCGGCTAATATCATCGTTGGTGACGGTCCTAAGTGTAGCTTGTTGCTTGCCTTTAAGCCGTCTCTAAAAGTTACTTGGATTTTTAAGCTTATTGGTAAGCTCCCATGAACCAAATCATAGTAACCAGCTTTTTTGCTATATTTTGAGCACTTATGAATGCTAAGAATATGTATATATAATGGTTATGAATGTTAGATTTAGAATATTATTTTTTGAGCACAAGTGGTGCTAAGCTTGTTGGTTGTATTTTGTATTTGAGCACAAGTAGTGCTAAACTTGGTTATATTTTGTATTTGAGCACAAGTGGGGTTGAACTTTTAGTTAGATTATGTATGTATATTCGTATTTTATGAACTTGGATCTAATTTTATGTTATCTTTTGCTACAGTGTAAATTGAATTTTTTGGTTATGCACATGAAAAATGATTTGTTGCTTCCATTATACATTTTTTTTTACTTTTTCTTTAAAGAGGATCAATAGTATTTCCACACTTACCCCTTAGTGGGACTCAAACTCGCTTCCATTATGCATGTAACCTCCCATGAATACTATTTATTGAAAGGAGACAGTGGACTCATTAGCCACTGTTTTGGAAAAAAAAATTCCAATGTTATAATACTACCAAACTATAAAAAATATTTTATATTTTTTTTTAAAAGAAAGGTATTTTTCGAAAAATAAAATAAAATTCCCTTTCATATTCCTACTTGAACCAAACATCAAAAAGTTATTCAGGATGTCAGATATGGAGAATTCCAGTCTCAACCAAACACTGGCAAGGAATCCATGATGCTAGGAAAAGAGCTTTCCTGGAATTTAGGATGCCGATTCCTTTCCTAAAACTCTAACCAAACGAGTCCTAAAGGTAAAGTGTCGTGCAAAAAGATAATAATAGTATATATTATGTAAGGCAAATTGGAGTGCAATAAGATAAACATACATTGAAATTCATCCCGTGACACACTGAATATCACGCATGGTGATGACTCAGCAATGGAGCTATATCACCTCTTACTTTAATTCATCTTCTTCACACAACATTTATTATGTCGTGCTTCTAATTTGGGCCCACTAACACACAATATTCATTATATCGTGCTTCTAATTTGGGCCTACCAACACACAATATTCATTATGTCATGCCTCCAATTTGGTGCACCATTACATGTAACACCTGGTGTTTATATTAATGTAATTAAGTTTTATTTTTCTTACTTTGTGTGGGAAAGTGTTGTACATGTATGAAAAAATTTCAATATTCCTATGTAGAAATTAATATCGTCTACCAAACTTGCGAAATTCACCAAAAAATCATTTTTCATCATTTTTAAGTGATTCCAAAGCCATACGTTAAATATTGAGCCATATTTTAAGATAAATTTCTTATACATAACAGGCGTCTGTTGTGGAAAAATAGGGGCTTGATGAAAGGCAACCTCTAACCAAATTTCTCTCGTAATTAGACAGGCGCCTATTGCTATGTCGGTTTAAAACTTTAAGAGAGTTTCTAGAGTATTCTTAGGTCATTTTATCCTAAAAGCCAGCAAACTTAAGAGCTATTTCTTTTCTATCATTCTCTCTCTAGATTTTCACTAAAATTGAGATTTCAGATTTCGATTCGACCTTAAGAAAACTTGTTCTACGCTTCGAGAGGGTCGAAGTAACGTAGAAGTTTCTGGATTTCGTTGGATGGGGCTCCGATTATTGCTTTCCTTCTTCCTTTTGGGCTTGTATTATCGAGGTAGGGGTTTATATGGTTTTAAAACTTGAAATATGGTTTTGTTTTACAAATATCATCGTGTTTCAATCTTATTTGTTTATTAAAATTATAACATGATCTATGAAATGATGTTTTATTATTTACAAAGATTCAAATATGAGATTTGAGGCAATATATGCCATATACACTTGATATTCTTGTACTATCAAACCCTATGAAATATTTCGTGGATGTATGACTATTATTAAATGATGGAAATGAATAGTTGTTGATTTAAACACATCATAGGATATGAGTTTGGATTTGTTGAAGTGTATGTGGCATAAATTGCTTCAGATGCTTATTGATTGGTATGGATACATGTTTGCATTATTATCGTGTCAACCGAAGACTCAAAAATCTCATGGCAAGCCCTTGAATGAACTTATGGCTTGGAGTTTGACTGAATAATTCATGGAAAGCCTATATTATTTATTATTGATTTGGAGAGCTTGTGTCTCTCGAAAACAAATTCTCGATATGAATATGTGTGCTTGTCGAGACGAAAAATAGGTATGGCTTGGTGCCCTTAGGTTAAAAATTCCTAAACCCTTAGGGGAGCAATGTTTGGCTGCCTATAAGCCACATGTGAGGAGTTCGGAAACCTAGGCAATGGGCAATGCACTATGGATTTCAGTTTATATCTATGCTTATACGGATTGGGGACGGGAAGTCCCATTTCTATTATTGCATTGGTAATGTATTCTGAGGCGACAAGTGGCATTTTATTATACAAGGCTCAAATTCTTCATATTGCAATAATGGTTGACACGGGGGGTAACCTGCATGGCACGTGCATGCATTATTTTATATAATAAAACTTTTGATTTGGATTATCGATGAAAACATGAATTGATAATGAACCGTCAAATTATATTTTAGAATACATTTTTCCTTGTTTTCCCCCTACTGAGCAAATAGCTCACCCCGTTTTCTTTGAAATAAAACAAGTACCCAGGAGTTCAATGAGGACAAAGATGATACGAGATCGGGGACGAAGTAAAGGCTCTGATACAATAATTATTTTTGTGATGTATATATTTTCCCGGGAAGCCACGGTTAGCTCGAAATATTGTATATTGTCTTGAATTTACTTAGTTTGGTTTTGTATAATTGTTATATGCATGTGTAAGAATTATACTATCGTTTTGTACTTCATGCTTGATTGACACATGACATGCTTATTGCTTTGATTTTTTATTTACATAAATACCCATTTTGGTTAATCAAAGATGGGTTAGTAATGCTCCAGGTCTTAATTACAGGTGTTATCCTGTTAATTAAGGCGGGAGTGTTACATCACACAACGTTTATTATGTCATGCTTCTAATAAAAATCTCACACGTTGTAAATAATGTGATGCCCACAATTCTTCACTCTCATGATGTACAGAACATCACGCGGGGATAAGGTAGCTGTTTGGATTTTTTATCTACCCACTACATTTTTGCCTTACATATTTCCATTTTTGCATGAGCATTGAAAAGACAAAAAATATATATATGGCGTTTTAGCCTATCAACTATAGATGGTCTTATATTATAAACTTTATTGATATTTCAAAAGGAAATTTATATTAAACCCCCATGTGGTTAGTTGGGTTTTCGTGTTGCCCCTTGTACTTTTTACCCGATTTTCTTACCCGTAGAAATGGTGTAACGCTGTTGACAAAATTGATAAAAAGACAAAAATACCCCCATATAACTGGATAGAGATGATCCAACTCTTCCCCCATATACTTTTATTCATTAATTTTTACTTTCACTCATCTCTATCATATATACAAAGAGCAAATAAGGCCATCGAAGCCCAGTCATAACGTAAACCTATTAAGAAAGAAATTATAAACAATTTTAGAAAATATATTAATTAATTAAACTCCATAAGTAAAAAATCAAAGCAAAAAGTAAGAAAATAATGAATGCATGTTACCATGTTATATATTCCCCATCCACGAAATCGGGTTAAATGAATATGTCTCCATTCATCAACTTTATCAGGCTAGTACTGTGAAAAAATTGTAAAGTAATTAATCAATTTTTTTTAAAATATATACATAACACGTCTAAATTATAAGACTAATAAAAGGTGTACAAAAAATAAACTGTCATAGCAGAACTTCGGGATATATAATAGTCAATGTTGAGTTGCTTATGGAATTCGAAAGGAGAACACATATACAGCTAGAACTCGTACATCTTGACATAGCCACGTATAATTGGCCATGGCTAAAGACCGGTAAACGCAAATCAACCCCGACAAATTTTACGGACTGGCCTTAAGATTTATTCATTGTCATTGCATATGCCAATCGGATTGGAAATTGACGCCTTGTCATTTTAATTGGCAACTCAGACGAAGATGGAGTTAAGGAAATTCGTGGAATGAACGCTAAGTTACCATGCTTATTTCCAGTTAATATTTTAACTTCAATTACAAAATCTCCGCAGTTGACTACGATAAGTCTAGTTCTATTACAAAGACCATATTTAGGTGCAATGTTTCTTAGTAGCATAATTGGGGCAATCTAGTTTAAATGAGGGTAGACCAGGGGGATTAAGAGTGTTTAAAAACTTATTTGGGTACCGATGTGTAATACCTGGGTCTACATCCTCGTCTTCTACCATTTTATTTGCAGCGAAGTACGTGAAGGTTTCACCATGAAAAATTTCTGATGCTAATTGGTTGATGGCACTGACATCATCATTTCTAGCAGATAAAATTGTTCTCTCATTTAGGAATTCAAATGTGACCGTATTTGCCACGTCAAGTTGCGGATAAATAACATAAATCATATCCTCAACGTTTTGGCACTTCTGTATTGAAGCTGGAAGTATAATTTTTTCTTCAGGATTTGACCCAATCTAGAAAATGAAAATTATGATTTAAAAAAAGAATAATTACACAAAAAGAATAATAGCATAAATAAAAAAAAGTATTACCTCATTGAGAAAAGCAGAGAAATTGATATTTTCATGTGGCTCATCATTTAGGCGCATATTAACATGTAATGTCAAAACATGGATGTCTTTCCACAATATAGAACGTCTAAATGATGCTGCCACAATTTGCTCATGAACACCTCTAGGAATAACAAGCAAGATTTGCCTGAAGTCCCCACCAAGAATAATTGTAATACCACCAAATGGCATAATATTATTGCGAATATCTTGTAGGGTCCAATTAATGGCTTCAATACAATGTCGATGTTACATCAGAGTCTCATCCCATATGATTAGTCTTACCATTCTAAATAATTCAGCATGTGATGACTGCTTCGTGAAGCCGCATAATGAGTTTTCTAACACATCTAGTGGAATGCAAAAAATTGAATGTGCTATTCGACCTCTAGTTAATAATCCTGATGCAATTCCCGATGATGCAACAGAAACTACTACATCTCCCTGGCTGCGACATTTTGTTGCAATAGTATTATAAAGAAAAGTCTTTCCAGTTCTCGCGTCGCCATTTAGAAAAAAAATAATTCCCTTATTTTCATAAATCGAAGACATAACCGCACTATAGGCATTACGTTGTCTTTCGTTGAGCTGATCAATGTGATCTTGAACATTTAACTGCTCTACTTCAAATTGTAACTGACGACGTTCCCATATCAGATTATTACCAACTACAGTACTCCAATTTCCAGATGGCTGTGGCATGGGTGGGAAGTTAGACAAAATCTTACCTGATTCCTAAAGCAATTGATTTAGAAGGAATAAGCCATAATCCTGAACTTGTTCAATAGTTGGAATTGCAATACCATAACTTGTACGAATTGTGAATATGAGATTATCACATATATGCATAGAAAATTAGTTGCATAACGCATCAGGATTTAGAGGGTTGTATTGCGTCAAGATAATACAAAACAATCTTCTCAACTGGGACCCCGTTCTCATTATTGTCGCTTCTCTAAAACATTGTATCCATTATTCGTCGTCTTCTAAAAGGCCCTTAGCAACACATGCTGCCTTGTACGTAGGGTGAACAACATTGTTAACAGTCCTTAAGCATTCAAAAGATTTAAGTCCTTTCACAACAGTTAGTAAAAGGCGAAAATAAAACCTTTCACCTTCATTCGGGCTGGCAAAATACGTTCTTCCAATTTGAAAACCCCTTTGTCTTTCCTTCCACAACTTTTGTTCCTTTTGCCATACAAAATATTTTAGAAATTTTTGATATGTTAGTTGCTAGGCTTTGGTATTTATAGCGCAACGTGCAAAGAAAGCTGTAAGCATTGTTTGTTGAAATTGAGCTCAATTAACAACGGCCTGAATTGATTCAATCGAATTATAAAAAACATAATGTTGCCCTTCTAAGTTAGCACTAAACGCAAAACTGATGGAACTTCTTGATGTAAAAGATTACCAAAAATTTGCCATGCTGCCTCAGGTGGTCCAATATATCTTTCATCGAGGTATTGTTTGATTTCATCAACTGCACCCAATACCACAGTCGTGCGATCGTGGCATTTAAAAATGTATTTGTGGATATACTTGACACATCTTAACCCTGCACAAACTTCCACATTGATATGACAATTAAACATCCTGGATAGGTGTGGATTATATGGCACAACATCTTTATTATCAACTTCACATCCAGATCAAAAAGTGTGCTTCTTATTATCATTCCACCTTCAATAAATTGGATAGCCATCTTAGTCCATTATAGTTTCATCAGCCCAATCTTTGGGATATCTCTTAGTGCATTTACCATTATCATCCATACATAATGCATTACGATTTCGAGCACCACATGGTCCATGAATCATACAACTTTTGATAGTTTTGTACAGTTCTGGATTAGCTATTGCATCTGGAAATTTAACATAAACTGAACGGTTTACCTGTTTACATGTTCGAATTTTGTCATCTCCATGAAGAAAAATAAGCAAGTGCATATGCGGCAATCCGCGCTTCTAGAATTAAATGGTGAATACATGCCCTACCTTTCTTCCAAATACTTGATTTATATCAATCTTTTTTATCAAGGCAAGTCGTCTTAATTCAAAGACACGGGCAACCAAATCTGGACGATCAGAAAGAGTTTGATGTGGCAACAAAGAAGATTTAATTTCTAGCCAATTGCGATTTGCAGTCATTGTGAGAAAAATATCTGGATGCTGGTTGTATCGGGTTATAGCCATAGAATCTTGAAAATTTTTAAACATTTGTCTTGGACTACCAACGAAAGAGGATGGCAAAACAACTTGCTTGCTGACTTGATTAGTATCTAACCCATCAGCAGCAAGATCAGATAGACCTTGGTACAATTCACGATGAAACCGTTTTTGATTAATCTTGTAATAAGTCAACTGATTTTGCTATGTTGCTGCCTAAGCATTAACAATGAACTCTTGAAATAATTTTTCACCTCTTGGGATGGTTGAGTACGCGGTGCTTCTTTCGAATAAACGATACCCATAAAATTGCATCTGAGTAAGCCTACAATCTTAAGCTCTATTCAATACAGGATCTCATTGCTTGAAATCAGGTTCCCAACCAAGTTCGCCATGCGGGAACATTAACACATAATGCAATGGCAAATAAGCCGGATGGCATTTATTAATCTGCATCAATTGGTTACTCCTTCGTAATTGTACAATAATATCCCTTATCCCTAATATCTCAGTACCGTCTCCCGGCAATATCACAGCAATCTCGTCAGAAGTTGGTAAATTGCGAATTCGTCTATCTTTATTTGGTGCATAATGAAGGTAAGCTGGTATGTCTTGGTTGCCTAAATGGTTCAAATGCTCTCCCTCTAAAATCGAAGCAGCATGCCTGAACTTATCCGAGAATGCATTAAACCGTGAAAGATTATCCTGAATAGTTTTAAGGACATCATTTTTTAATTGTGGATTACGTCGACTACGGCAATCTAAAGCTCGATCAGGATCACGAATATATAATTGCGCATAACTCGGATCTTGACCATGTGGAGGTTCAAGAGCACCTGCTCGATATCGTAACTCCCCATGAATTGTGAATGATATAGGACCCCTACCATGAAGCACTCTATCATCCATTTGAACACTCAAGCTTGTAAATGCATTTGATGCATTGTACAGTCGGGTATAACTTCAAAACGACTTTGATTGAATATCATTGCCATCATATAATGCTTTAATTTCATGAGGTGGCGCGATGAGCAATGGAAAATGAATCTTACCTTGCAAACAACATGATTCAAATAGTGGGTGTTCACCAGACGAAATTGATAACATTTCAGCACTCCAATGCAATGCATAACAATGAGGGCATGTCTTATCCATTAAACCCAAATAATATCTCCCTGAGTTAGGATGCACTCGAGGGTTAACAATAGCAGTTAAGCGCTCATCATTGGAAGAAGTTGACCTAAAAATAAATGTTTTGTAAAAACGACTTAAGTTGTAAAGAAAAAATTAATAAGTATATCTCGAAGAACACTATTTCTCTAATTTTAAATAAAATTACCCAATATTATTCAAAACTGGTTGATACAACGGAGGAATAGTAACATTATCATTCAAAGATGACGAAGTTAGGAAAATAAGATTGTCTGGCTGAGACTGAATAGTTATATGAGTACCATATGGCTCACTACTTGATTGTGAGTCTAAATAATTTGGCACTTGAGGATGCATAGTAGAAGGACCAGGTTGAAGCAATGATTGGTGTTTATAAAATTGATTTTTGAGTTTTGAACATTCTCGTTCATAAGCAAGGCGTTGTGCTGGCCTAGGGGTTAAACCAGGAAAGAATCTTTGTAGGCTTGGCTCTTGTTGCTTGGACTGAAGTTCTTTTTCTTGCTGTTCTATTTCGCGTCGCAAACGTTGTGCAAGTTATCTTGGTTGCATTTCGTTACGTTCCCTTTCTCGCCTTTTACGTTGAGCCGGTACAGCTTTAGAAAGAACATTGTTATTGGGCCCCTAAAAATGAAGATCTTTAAGCTCATTGAATCCAAAATCCTAAAAAAGTTTGTCCTTACTCTTGAAATCAAACAATGATAATGCAATTATTATAATAATGGGATGTATTAATTTTTTTCAAATATTTATTTTTTAATATATTGGTGAATGATTAAAGATGAAAAATTAACCCAAACCGGCCTTAACAAAGTGGTGAAACGGGTTCGAATTTAAGCATATCATAAATTGGGGCAAATTCGAGTTTTTCAATAAAAATCACCTTAGTCTAGTTGTTTCAAATATATCTTTTGGTATCTCGAATTCGACTTTAGCTAACCACGGCGCTTGACAATTAAATAGGTTGTGTATACAATTGTTTTAATATATGTTTTAGGTTGTACGCTGTTTAAATATTAGGTATTTTTTTATTCAATCTCACTGTTATTCCACCAAACTACTTTATCACTTTATTTCTCATTAACTACTTTTTAAAATTTAAAATACATTAACTTTAAATTCAAAAATTTGAAATCATTATAATTATCACATCTGAAATAAGATATATTTTTTTAGAAAAAATACTTTTATAAACTAGTTTTACCATATATTTATCAAAAAGGACGTTCTCCTTAGCTACAATTACTTTTGTCGAAAATTAAGCATATGTAACTATTCGTTGCACCACATTACCTTTGGCACGGGCTACCCCTAATTGTAATATATTTGTTTTAATATATATTGGTGAATGATTTTTAAAAATGTTTATTTTTGCATATATTGGTGAATGATTTCTAAAAATATTTATTACAGTTTTTCAATTAAAAACCATCTCAATCTGTTCGGGTTGAATATAATTTTTGGCATATTGAGTTCAACTTTATGGGTAAATAAGTTGATATCTCTATCTATGATAGGTCATTTATATGGGTTCAGAAAAAGCTCGGCCTGTTATAGTGTGATTGTTGTTTATAGTTTTCTTAATGTCTATTATGGGTTACACAATGTTTAGATATACTTTTTTCATTATCACTAAGTTTCAACTGTTAATATATTTTTTATGTCGCTATGCCGTTTGGCACGGACAATACCTGGTAAGAAATAAATAAAAGATAGCACTATGATATGTGGAGAAGTAATAAGAAAATATTTAAGCAATTCATTTAAAATGGAAAAGGCAAGAACAATTAAGATTTCACTAAAAACAATTATATAATTCTAAGATCTTCATACATGGTACTAATTTTCTTCAAATTTTAATATAGATACGTAAAGGAGAAAAAAATCTTCACACATGGTACTAATTTTCTTCAAATTGTAATATAGATACGTAGAGAAGAAAAAAATGTATTAAATTGTGTTGAGTTAAAAACATGTAACACCCTTGAAGTTTACACTGAATTACACTTTTATCCACGAAGTTTCATTTAGCTCACATAAAAACACAAAGTTAAGATCGTGTTTCACTTTTATCCACAGTTTAACATTCCGTCCAAAATGTTAACGGAAAGCCCCACATACGCGTCACGTGAGGGGTAAAATAGGTAACCCAGCCCTAATATCCTTTTCCCTCCCTTCTTCCCCATTCCTTCCCTTTTTTTCTCCAAAAAAACAGAGTCCATAATGTTAACGGAAAGCATTTATTCTCTCTTTTCATAGAGCAATTGCTAGATTTCATTAGTTAAAGAAAATCAAAGAACCAACTTCTTATTTCCAAGGTACAAATTAAACCAGAGAATCTCATTACAAAAAAAAGGCCCAGCTGTACATTTGAAACATTAAGAACACAGCTTTGGTAACGGGAGGTAGCATATTCATCTCATTTTCTCCTCCTAATTTAACAGATTCACCATTGTTCCGAACCTAAAAACTTCATTCTAACATCTTTTTTCTAATGAACTCTGCGTCGTTGATACCAGTAACTTTGTTTCAATTTTCTCTTTAGAACTTAGGTTAGTCAATTGCTCTAATGCCTACTTAGCTTTCTTCCTCGCCGTCACAACCTCTCTAACATTCTTCTCCGCTTCAACCCTAGACAACTCCACCACCTTATTCATTGACCCATTGAATGTACATGGAGTGGAAAGCGATAGTTAGGCTTTTAGCGTGGTGAGCGACGGCGGCTTTTGGCGTTGTGAGCAACGGTATATCGAATGTAGGAGTTGATGTGGGAGTGGTAATAGCGAAGATCGGCAGTGAAGTGGAGGGTGACGTGTGGAGATCAGAGTGAAAGGAGCGGAGGACTAAAGTTCGAGTGATGAAGGAGATGAAGAATTGGAGGGTGAGGGAAGGGGTTTCATCACTAGGGAAAAGTTTTTGGTAAAAGGAGAGAGAATGGAGGAAGATGATATATGCTCTGTTTTTTTCTGGAGAAAAAATAGGAAGGAAGGGGGAAGAGGGGAGGAAAAAGGATATTAGGGTAGGGTTACCTATTTTACCCCTCATGTGACACGCACATGGGCTTTTCGATAACATTTTGGACAGAATGTTAAACTGTGGATAAAAGTGAAACACTATCTTAACTTTGTGTTTTTATGTGAGCTAAATGAAACTTCATGGATAAAAGTACAATTCGGTGTAAACTTCAAGGGTGCTACATACTTTTAACTCAATTGTGTTTAACAAAATACCACGGGTGACGTCGGCGCTTGATTTTCTTTCCCCTTTCCCTTTTCTTTGTGCAACGCGTTTGACTCCGAGTTGTTCATATTGTGCTGTTACGATTCAAAGCATTATATATTAAAATGCGCATTAAGCATTATATTTAGTTTTAATAAAAGTAAAAAAAAAGGAGACAAAAAACTCGTAACTTGCCTTAAGCATTATATTTAGTTCAGACTCATCTCGGATAACAATGCCAATGTTCTGTTTGCTCATAAACTCCTTCTATACGTAAATTAAATAACAACTATTTAATAATTATTGTTACATATGAGCATTAAAAAGAATCATCGGAGAAGGATAAAGATACATACCGTTCGTAGTAAATTGTAGTATTCCTACAAAAATAAAAATGTAGTCGATTAAAAATATGTAAAAAAAATAATTCAAATACGGTAAAAAAATTAGAAACATAAAAAAAGGGCTTACATGTCCAAATATAGTTATACTACGTCGCCCTCCAAACGGATCTATTGTTGGGCTCACTGCCGCTGTATTTTTTCACATAAATAGTAAAGTTAAACATTTAGCTTCAATGAAATTGTAGCATGAGATTGACTCTGGCACTTTTAAAAGAACACTAGTTTCAACTTAATTAATAATTGAAAATAAAACTTGAGAAAAATACAAAGTAGTGGTTGCGCGATGTTACTGGTGGAGGCATCAAGATTTACTTGCCCAACCACAGATTGAGGCGGTGGGCCAAATAAGGTTGGAGTCGTTGTGTTACTGGTGGAGGCAATGAGGTTGTGTTGTCGAACAACTGATAGAGACAATGCACAATATTAATTATCCGTAGCAAACGTTAAGACATATAAAAAAGAAACTACATCTACTTTGGCCAGGTTCAATATATCGGGTTCAAGTTTGGCCAATCCCATCCCAAAAGCGGGCAATTGGCATTTGTATAAAAAAATCTGTATATATATGTCATATATCACAATATTAAATAACATTAATAATATTATCGAGAGATATACCTTGTACTGGTTGCACCACGTCATTTGCATGTCCATTGAGATTTAGCTGTTGGACGACTGAATGTGGCAATGCATCAAAGGAAGTCCGGGTAATAGAATGTACGCGAGTGGGTGGTTTACGTGGTCGGCGGCTCTTCTGTATTCGTTGACGACGTAATCCTCATTGCAAGAGGTTGGTGGCATACTCGTTATGTTGTATTTCAGGGTGTCGACGTTGTGTTCGGCGACGTTGTATCGCCCATCGTAAGTGGATATTCATTATCAACTACCCCATTTAAAACACAATGGAATATAATCAAATACAAACGCATAATTGATGGCAGTAGCCAAGTGCATTAATGCATCAGTAAGCAAGTGCTAATGTAATACTCTAAACAAAATTAAATACCAAAACTAAATTAAAACGGAAGTCTTCCATTGGAAGCTTGAATATCGAGTATTTGCAATGTGAAAACAAACTTCATAAAAAAGTGTGAAAAGTAAATCAAATGGAGATCAACAAACTACTCTTTAACAAAATCAATGAACAATTAACTAAAACACTAATATTCCCTCCGTCTTAAATAAGGAGCCAAACTTTCATATTTTAGATAACTCAAATTTAGTAGTAAGGAGTTAGACCTTTATATATAGTAATGGAGAATTATAAAAATAAGATAGAGATAAATGTCACTTTAGTTTTGGAATATTACAAATATAGTAGTAAGGACCCACACTTTTATACATAGTAATGGAGAATTTTAAAAATAAAAAAGAGATAAATGTCACTTTAGTATTGGAATATTAAAAAAATAAATACAAATAAGAGAGAAAAATATAAATATATCTAGTAGTGGACAATTATAAAAATAAATACATTACTATTTACGTGCCACATATATAGTAAGAAAAATAAACCTAAACCCTCAAAAGTTGATGCGTGACGCATATGGGCGGTTCGCGTGCCAAGTGAGGTAACGCAGCTGGCAGCAACCAAGTGCGTTAACGCATTAGCCAAGTGCATTAACGCAGCTACCCATCTACCAACTGTGGTAACGCAATAGCCAAGTAAGGTAACGCAACAGCCAAGTTTAATGCAAGACCACCAAGCCACCAAATACAATGCTTCATTTCTTTATAAAATGAACAAAATAAAATTCTCTTAATTCTGAACCAACAAAATAAAACTCGAAACTTGCCTTAAGAATTCACCAAGCTATAATAAAATGGAGCTTATTAAGAATTCACCAAGCCATAAGAATTCCACACTTGGCTGTTCCTCTTATCAAGCAGAAATATATAATGCAATTTTTTAAAAATATTATTATAACCTAATAAAGGTATAATTGCTCAGCCAGCAGAAATACCCTCAAAGAAATACCAATCTATAAAAGGGACGAAGTTTATGGAATGTAGTGGAATATCAAGGGAGGACTTTTTTTGAGTTTTTTTGCGATGGATTATGAGTAACTCAATGAAACAAATTAGCTAAAGAAGAGAAAAGAAAAAAGTAGTAAGTAAAACAGAATAGTGACTGGCCTCTCTTTACGCTTCTTGAAGAACCTCTGTAATGACTTCCTCCGAGCTATTGGTAGATCTGAACAAAAATTTCATCATTACAGTATTAACTTTGTAAATCCATAGAGAATATTGAATAGAATGAAATTAATTAATTAATATTAAAGCTAGCAAAGAACAAGGAGAAAAAAAATATATTTCATCATTACAGTATTAACTTTGTAAATTCGTAGAGAAAATTGAATATAATGAAATTAATCTAAGGGTAGCAATTGTATCCATTACCATCCTTACTAACATCTACAAAACAAATCAAATTTAATTTTCTTTCAAAAAAAACATAAATATTGCAATCAAATCTATGAGAATTAGAAAATTTATATTAAATTAAAAGCTTATGTTTTAAAATCGAGGCATATAAAGAAAGATAATTAAAAAAAAGGAATTACTGATTTAATTAGGACAAGTAAACATTTAATTACAAAGTTATATTCATTAACATTTAAAGCGGTCTTATTATCATCATTTGTTTTTTTTATAATCCTTAATGTACAAAAAAATAAAGCAAATAAGACATTTGCATAAGTCTATTTATTTATTACAGAGTTAGTTTTTCATGAAATAAACTAATTATATACTTAAAAATGAGGGGTTTGCTTCTTTGGAGCTACGTTGTATATGTGTATATTTGTGTGTTTATATATATACAATTAAGAAGGCTATTTTTCTTTTCTTTTTATTTATTTATAATGATTTCCCCATATCTGAATTTTGTGGTGTTGTTTAAATATAAATATCATATTCGCTCTTTAGTTCAATTTTTCTTGTTTGTGTAGGGAAGAAGAAAAGAGGGTTTCTATATATATAGCTCCATGGGTGACAAATACGGAGAGGAGGACTACCTCTCCAGCCCCCTCAGGATCTATAAAAACGGGATATATATATTATTATCATCACAAATTCTCTTTTTTTTCTTTTTCTAAACTGTTTTAACAATGTAATTCTATGTTTTATTTTTTTTTTGTTTTTGTTTTTCTTTTGTTTTTTTAATGGTTTTTTTTTCACCTTTAAAACACTCGCTTTGGGAAAAAAAAGAGAATTAACTCTCTCATTCTCAATTTTTTTTCCTTGTTAGTTCCAGATTTATAGACACTAAAGCTATGTCCAGTTATGTATTGTTAAAATTAATGTATACTTGCCTTTATCAACCTGTATATATGTATACTTTCATTGAAAATTTATAATCTAATTTCATTATTTTTTTACCACTTGGAAACTAACTAAATTGTCAATTTGATATGAGCAAAAATGATTCCAAATATACGAAAACAAAATTCCTTAATTTGGCTTACTATTGTTAGCTTATGTTTTGTGCACAATTAAACTATTTGTTATATTATCGTGGCAAGGATATTTATCACAACTAAAAGTTAGCATTGGAACCGAGGTTCTGATATAGATTTGCCGTTAAATTTGTATCTACTTTTTTGATGAATCACGGTGTTCGCATGAATTTCGATTCTTACCTTGAAAAGTACTTCCAATTAATTATAAAGTAACACTTGGTGCTCATCTATATATTGGATTCAAAATCTTGTATTTATGTGGATAAACTTCTTGTCAAAATGTTTTTGAGAAGTAATTGTTTCATATTTGTCACTCAGTATCTTAATTTTTTTATTTTTCCAAATTAAATATCTTGCTATTTTTTTGTAAAGATGTATATGTATATTCAATTTGAGGTGATAGTAGTAGTACATGTATATGTATATATATGTTAATTATTTTATTTTTCCAAATTAAATATCCCAATTTACAAAGAAGCAAACCCCTAATTTTTGTTTTATTTTTAATACAAAACAAAAAAATAGGGGAAATTAGATATCTCAACAGCCGAAATTGAATACAAAACAAAAAAACAAAAAAACCTTTGTTGAGATATACTAAAAATAAGGGCAATCAAAGAAGGGGAAAAAGGCAGTTTTATTGTGTACAGGGAAAGGAAATTGAAGAAAAAAAAAACAAAAGAAAAGGGTCTAATGAAAATCAATCAAGAAAAAGAGGAATAAGGGATTATTAAAGGGATGCACGTTTATATATATATATATATATATCTGTAGGTCGGATTTCAACCCTAGAGGGGGGTGAATAGGGTTTAAAAACTTTAATGCGGAATCAAAAACTTTTTCAAAATGTTTAAATAAAACAATTTAACTAAACAAGTTTATCAAGGAATGCAAGCAATAAACAATCAAACAATCTCAAAACAAGTAATAATGTAGCAAGTAAATAAAGAGATTGAGTAAGAAATATTGAACCGATTTGACGTCCAAGGCTTTTTGTCCACACGGTTTTGGTTTACCAAACCATAGTCCGCGCCTGGTTAGTTCTCCGAGAATTTTTACTAAAATTAATCTCCTTCTGGGTGAAGATCAAACCACTACAAGTGTATCATCTCACACACTCTTTACAAATATTGCTTGACCACAATATTCACACAAGAAACTCTCTCTTGCTAACCTTGTGAGATTTACTTCTCACAATTTCTAAACAAGAATTTACCTTCTTGTTTTTCCTATGAGATTTACCTCTCACAATTGAATACTAAATTGTTTGGTGATTCACATCAATTAACAATAACTCTCAAGTGTTTAAAGAATACAATTGAAGCTCACACTAGAGTTACTTGTTTGATCAAGATTTATAGCTCAATAAGAATGATTGATCAAAAATAATTTCTTGAATCTTTTGATATTGAAGATAGATGAAGTATAGATTATGAGAGTAATTCAAGGTTGTCAAAATGTGTCTTAGATAGTGTATATATAGTCCCAAAAGTGATATAGCCGTTTGTGATGTTTAGTAGAAGTTTGGTACAAAAAATGATAAAAAATTAGAAATTCAACGACTATATTCTGGGCCATCAGTCGATTGAGCAAAGCTCCTTAGTCGACTGAGTACAGCTCCTTAGTCGACTGATGGACCAGACTGCCCATCAGGCCATAAGGCCAAAAATCCCAATTTTTGCACTTTTGCATATAAGCTCTAAAATCAATTCTAATGCTTTGGGGACCTTAAAAATAAGTTCCTAAGACACTTATTTTCGGAAAAACTCAAAATATGATCATTTGAATTCAATATGAATTTATTTCAAAACCAGTTTTTGTAATAATGATGTTTTGAAAGAAATTTTGATTCAAACTGATTTTGATCAATATAAGAATGATATAATAATATGTATGAACTATATAAATAATCAAATAAGAAACTTTACATTAATCCTAAGCAAACACTCAATTATCGAATATGTGAGTCTTCGAATTCTTTGATTTGTTTCTTCAAATTAATTCTTCCTTAAAGCTTTTCCCTTTAAGCTTTTGCATATGATCTTTGATCTTTTGTGCTTCATGAATTGCATTGATGAGATTGATCTCTTGCTAGTCCCTTGCTTTGTTGACTTGATCATATATTTATTGAACAATCCTTGTCAAGCTTCCTTTGAGCAATCATGTTATTCTTGATTTTCCAAATAAGAAAGTTATAATCTTAAATCAAGAACATATTAAATTACACATGATTGATTTATTATTATTATCAAAATAAGATTAAGACCTTTAGGTCAACAATATATATTAGAGAGATAGAGAGGGGATGTACATGCAGGTCTCTCCCTGGGCTTTCAGTGAGGGAAAGAGATATAGAGAGAGAATGAGATGAGAGAGAGTACCTGAAGGTCTAAGCCAGTGGAGAAGAGAAAATGGAACTGTCAAGTGAAAGAGAGAATGTGTCTTGTAAATTGAGCGTGAGATATTTTTTTTTGGTAAAGTAAGAAAGACAAGCAGGAGTTTTTGGGTTTTTATTTCATCTCAGCCACACAATTTTATTTGATCAAATTTTAGCCACACATTTTTTGTAAGAGACACATATTTTTTTGATTCAAAAACCTTGCACCCTTATTATATAGATATATATATTATATATACAATCCCTTTCTCTTAAGGACCGTCCATTTCAAGGGGTAAACAGGTGAACTTTTTCATGAAACTTGGTGATAATGATCTCTATAACGAGTAGATCATCTCCACCAAGTTTCAACGAAAAAAATCAAATGGCAAGTGGGTTAACTAAAAATCTAAAATTTCAACCCCTATTTGGTATTTGTTTAATTTTTTTTTCCTTAAATTTTAAAAACTCAACTCAAAATCAACTCTACTTTTACACTTCGCAAAAAAAACTTAACTTTACTTTCTCTCTCTAAAAAAACTTTTAAAACACCATAACTTTAAATTCAAAAATAAAAATTAAATAAAAAATATATATTTAAAACATACTCGTCGAGATCTATAAAATAAGATCCATTTCGACTATTTTTTAAAAAACATTTATGAAATTTTTAGTTGGTTGAAAAAAACTAAAAAAAAAACCAAATTCACTTTTCAACATACTTCTAAATTCTACCAAACACCATATTTTAAAAACTCAACTTAAAAATTCAACTCAAAACATCAACCAAACATCACCTTAACGTCTAGAAATGCGCATATATATCAATTTTTTAGTTAACCGACTTCCCGATTGATTTTTTCTATGAAATTTGGTGGAGATGATCTATTTATTATAGAGATAATCTCCACCGAGTTTTATGAAAAAATTCATCCGTTTACCCCCTCAAAAAGGACGGTCCTTAAGTTAGTTAACTTAAGGACAATCCTTAAGATAAGGGCTCTAAATATATATATGTAGGTCGGAAATCATCCTAGAAGGGGGTGAATAGGGTTTATGAAACTAAATGCGGAATTAAAAATTTTTCTAAAAATGTTTAAGCAAAACAACTTAGCTAAATAAATGTATCAAGTAAATGGCAATGTAATCAAGCAAACTCAGGAGCAAGCAATAATATAGCAAAACAATAAATAGCTCGAGTTAGAAAGATTAAACCGATTGAGCAAATGACGTTTTGTTCTCACGGTTCGGTTGTCTAAACCATACTTCCGCGCTCGGATAGTGCCCCCGATAATTTTCACTAAAATCGATTTTCTTTGAAATCAAACTGTTATAAGTATATTCTTCTCACACACTCTACAAGTATTGTTCTACTCACAATACTCACACAAGAAACCCTCTTGTTAACTTATGAGATTTACATCTCACTACACTCAACAAGAATTGACCTTCTTGTTATCCTATGAGATTAACATCTCACAAATGGATATTCTAAATTGTTTGGTGATTCACACCAATGAACAATAACTCTCTCAAGTGTTTAATAGATACAATTGAAGTTCACACTAGAGTTATCTTGATTGATCGAAAGATTTAGCTCAAAGATGAAATATATGATCAATAGAAAAGCTTGAATTTTTGAATACGATGAATATATGAAAAATAAGTTTGTACAATGATTCAAGTTTGTCAAAATGTGTCTTAGATGTCCAATATATAGGTCCACATAAGATATAGCCGTTTGAGAGGTTTGGTACCAAAAGTGGTAAAAAAAATAGAAATACAACGCCTATATTTTGAGGCATCAGTTGACTGATGGGCACTATCCATCAGGCAAAAAATTTAATTTTTGAACTTTTACAATTTAGCTCCAAAATCAATTTTAATGCTTTGGAGATGTTAAAAACATATATCTAAGACACTTATTTTCGAGAAACCTCAAAATATGATTGTTTGAATTAATATGAATTTATTTGAAAACTGGTTTTTGTAAGAATGAAGTTTTCAAAGGCAATTTAATTCAAGCTTGTTTTCAATCAATCTAGTAATGATGCATGAACATGATTGAGTTATAAAAATGATCAATCAAAAAACTTTACATAAATCCTAAGCACTCACTTAATTGTCGAATAAATGAGTCTTTGAATGTTTTGATTTACTTCTTCAATTTGATTTTCACTTGAAACTTTTGCCTTGAAGCTTTTCATATAATCCTTTGATCTTGTGTGCTTCATGTATTTCATTGCTAGCATATGATGAAATTGATCTTCCTCGTCTTGTCCAATGCTTGTAGACTTGATCGAATAGAGATTCAATGATCCTTGTCACGCTACCTTTGAACAACCATGCTTTTATTGATTTTTCAAGTAAATGAACTATAAATTTGTATCAAGAAATATGTTAAACTACACATGATAAAGTTATTGTTATTATCAAAATAAGATTAAGACATACAAGGTCAACAATATATATATATATAAGTTATAATATTATTATATAAAATCAACCTTACCTTTTTATAAAAGTAATTTGCATGCATATATAATGTAAAGTATTAACGACAGGAATATTTATACTTTTCAAAAAATTATACTTATACATGTATAATTTAAATTTATGACTCAATAAAAAATCTAAGACCTTAAATAAATTATTTATTGTATGAATTTAGGATTTAAAGTTAAAAGACAAAAGAGTAAGGCAAACTAAGGTGAGTAGTACTTATTCTTTATTTTAAGACTTTATGCAAAATATTATTGTGTACTATTACAATGCGGTTATTTATTATTTTATCCAAGTGCTATTGTGAGGATACATTGAAAACGACTTATTATATAAAAACCATTTCTACGAATCGATCTGTACCACACATGGATAATTAGGTGGCGTGCCGACAATGGCTTGGTTCATAACTAGTTCATTATCGTCCAATCATCTGATTGAAAAAAAAAATATTGGCTCTGGTCAACTGGGTTATCCGTTGACATTAGAAGTGGAGTATTATACAAGCAATTACTCTATATATTTATGATTATGTTAAAACTTAGTCTTAGCAATGCCTTTTCAATTTACAATAAATAGTTTATGCCTAATGATATTTTGCTAACCCTTAAAATATGAAATGCATGAATATTTTCTCATGGAGCTTGTGAAGCTTATCTTTATTATAATTATTTTTAGGTAGTCCATAAATTGGAAGATGAGTTAAGTTATGGAATGGAGAATAAATAAATAAGGAGTGAAGTAATATATCTGAAGAATTAGATATTACAATAAAGATGTATTAGGAGTTATGTACTATGTTTACTGATGTAATGAATATTTTAATAATTTTAGAATGTAGTATGTTCTTATATTTTCTTAGTACTAAATATGAATGTTTTAAGAATGTGTTGTTACAAAAACTCATATAGTGAAACATTTAGATTGATACATACTTCACTTTTCTTTTTTTCCTTTGTCACATCATTTAGCCATTTGAATTGGCCATAAGCCTTACATTTTAGATATTTGTATCCTAAATTATGTGCTTATTTTAAGGTCTTCATAGCTATGATATCACCACAACTAGCATTCATGCACTTGTAATTCATCCCACACTTGAAATGACCTTGATCACCACAGTTGTAACATCCATTTCTACTAGAAAATATTTCACTTTTGGCTGCTTTTAAGGCATCATTAAACCACTACCAACAGAGCACTTAAAGAACTTTTTGTTTGGATTTTTCTCATATTTTGACACCATCAACGTTAGAATACCATCACATTCTAGCTTAAAGCATTTCCTATAATCCCAAAATCCCATTTATATAAAAACCTGAGTGTCCAACAGTACTACACATTTGACAAACAATGTGCAGCACACAAAAAATTGTTATTTAAATAATTTGAGATACCCCCTACTCTTATCTAAATAATTTGAAACACCCCCTCGTACAAATCAACGTCATTAATGGACAACAAATGTGTTAAATCCATGGGTTTTACTTTAATCAAGGTCGCTATTGACAAAATCAAACTTAATTCCCCTAAAGATCATTCTCCACATCATATTAAAGCTTCAATTTTGCACACACACAAGTTAGGGTTTCATTTAGGGCTTCAATGATAAAAAAATCTTGAATGAGCAATTACAGTTTATTATTAAAGTTAAGTGAAGGACTATGAAATTACGGGTTCAATTATACCTATTTTGTGGCGTTCTTATAAAGGTTGTGTTGGGGAAGAAGATGGAAATGCAGCAACGGTTGCTTTCTTATCTTATTTTTTTCTCTTAACTGCTTAGTCCACTAATGGTAAAAGGCAAAATTGTCAAAAAGTGAAAAAATCCTAACGGCATTCTAACCCCGACAAACGATCGGGGGTGGGGGATGGGGGGTGGGTAAGTCAAAGGATTATCATTTCGCGATGGAATGGGGTAGCTTTAATTATGGGCATTATCCAATGGTAACTGAAAAAGACCTTTTTTTTATTTTTTTGTTTTCCCATGACCCTACTAATTCCAAACTTAACAATTGTTATCGTTGAGATTGTTAAACAGAGAATACAATGATGGTTTATTTTTTGTATAAGCTAAATGACGAAAAATGATAATAAATTTTCGTCATTTTAATACTTTGGTCATTGAACTTTTTTTTTTGCAGTCAATAATGCAAAGTAATATTTTAATTGTTGTCACTTTAGTTCATCGGTTAGTTTCCATTAAAATTGGATAACGAAATGTATAACTTATTTACACAAACCATCTCAACTTTTCAACTTTTTTGCCAATAGATCCCTCAACCCCCATTTTTCTCTCGTTTTCTCTAATTCCTCAACCATTGCTCTAATGTCTATATATGTGGTAATAAGTAACTTAATACTTATATTGGGGAGCAACACTTCATATATTTTATTTTAAAAAGTTTTTGGGGTTTATTACATTAAATCTTTGCCTTGCCAACGCTCCAGTCCATCATCGTTATAGTTAGTATGGAGAAGATATGTAATAACTTAATATATATATATATATATATAATAAGAAGAAAATAAAATAAAATTATGATGGCTTATAAAAGAGGTGTATTCTTGAAAAATAGGAATAATTGTTTTAAAGGAACAAATAGGTACTCTTAAGATAGTAGTACTACTAGAATGAGATGAGACAAAGAAGATAATAAATATCTAAATATGAGAAAAGAAATATGTGAGAAAGTAGGGTATAGCCAAGTGGACCACTAGGAGAAGGGGGAAATGAATGCACAAGGTGTGCCAGATGGAGAAGTGAAAGGGGAATAATCAATCTTTCCTTTTTTGTCCCCTTGTGGTAGTAGTGGTAGTGGTGGTAGTAGTGGTAGTAATAATAGTAGTAATAGGAATGGGATGAGACAAAGAACATAGGAAATATCTTTATGAGAAAGGAAATGTGTGAGAAATTAGGGTATAGCCAAGTGGACCAATAAGAAAGGGGGAAATGAATGCACATGGTGTGCTGGCAGGAGAAATGAAGGGGGAGAATCTCTCTCTCCTTTTTTGTCTCCATGCTTCCTCTCTCTTTATATATATATATAAATGGGGTAAATGGAGAGAAAGTGACAGGAAGAAAGGAATAGTGAGAGAAAGAAGGAAAGAAAAAATTAAAATTAATATATTATTATTAGAGTAATTGCTAAGGAATTTTTGACGAATCAAAGGTGAGTACACTATGTCTATACTTTTAAAAGTTTTATTCAGTTATGATGTGTATATATGTTGGTAAATATAGGGGTATTTACTTAGGTCCTGCTGGCACAGAAAATAAAACACTAATAAATAAACAATTAATTAATGGATAATTTAAAAAGATGGCAAGCTGGATTAGAGAAATATCCACATATCGAATTTACTATATATATATATATGTACACATGTGCACGAGACCTAAGATTTATAAAGAGATATAGGAGATGGATTTAGTATATATGTGCGGGTGTATGAGAAATGTAATGGTAAAAAAGAAAAAAAATTGTAATCCGTGCACCCGTGAATAGACAGTAAGTTAAATATGTGATTAGATTAGTTTATATATAAGGAGAATCGTGTGAATGTATAGTAAGTTGAGCGTATAATTAATTAGTTATATATATAAGGAGAATGAAAAGGAATTGGTAACATGAAACAAAGCTAGACTCTGGTTTTCTATTATATATATATATATATACTTAATAATATATCTATATATATGTTAGTACTTATCTAAGCAGCAAAAAGGGTATGCATATATACATACATGTGAGAAATAAACTTATATACAACAGGTGTTGGAGTCCGTTTACACATGTATATATTTGATTAATTATATACATATGGAAATTAATAGATGTATATATATATATATATATATATATGTAACTAAGTTAATTCTTCTAGTATATATTTATTTATTCTATACATAAATGTCGATCGTTTCATGTCTACTATATAAATTTAAATGTATTATATAACGGGTAGAGAATTTTATAAAAGGCTTGTAACTCTTTTACTTATATTTGTAGACCTTCAATTAAAACTTGATTTTTGACTATTTCAACTTACATATTTAATTTCTATGTAAATATACAAATAAGATGGACCAAAAAAAAGAAAAGATCGATGTGACAATCCTTTTTCCCTTAGTGACCTGTACCATTCCAGGGATAATTGGATGGCGAGCCAAGCATCGGTGTTTTGCAGAATTAGTTCCTTATTGACCAATCTTTGATTGGAAAGTGAAAAGTATATGGCCCGCAAAGGGATAAAATTTTACTAATTTGAGAAAGGGGTTGTATATAAACTAAATTCTTATTTATATATATTCCTTGTATTTTAAAGAATATAAATACTGTACACCATTGGGTGTATATAAATTAATATATGAAAATCTTGGTGGTACCATTTAACTTTTAAATTTAGACATTTAGTACTCACGGGCTTGTAAAGCTTACCATTATTTTATTTTTATATTATAGGTAGTTCCTAATGACTCTAATAAGGAACGTTGGAA
Source organism: Lonicera japonica (assembly GCA_021464415.1). Taxonomy (NCBI): domain Eukaryota; kingdom Viridiplantae; phylum Streptophyta; class Magnoliopsida; order Dipsacales; family Caprifoliaceae; genus Lonicera; species Lonicera japonica. The sequence continues at coordinate 30,316,710 of CM038469.1, read as the reverse complement.
AGAGAGCAGACGGATAAAGGGGATGTGCAGTAGCACTAAAAAAGTATATAAGTCATTATATATAATCTAACTATTGTTGAAAAAGTTTTAGTATTTTATTATAAGATGTAATATTTTCTAAATTTGAACTCAGCTATTATGTAATTTCTTTATGATATTTTACGCTATAAAATCTATAAGTATAATAAATGTGTAGTGTTAATGGTACGTTACGTCTTTAACTTAAGTACATAGAATTAGGGGTGTGACAAGGTGGTATGAGAGCTCAGGATTTATTATCTTAAAATAATAATATGTACAAATATATCATTAGGAAAGGGGGAAAGGTTGCGTGAGTGATCGTAATAACAGTTAAATCTTTATAATAAATTATGAACTTATTAAAGGCTGCTAGTTTTAGAAAGACAAACTAACATAACATATATATGTGTGGGTCATATTCGTGTATTGTAAAAACGGACAATGGAGTGCCCGACCCACCTCCAAGCCTGCTTTTTAATGAAGCATAATTGAATGTCCGTTGTATTGCGACATGAATTCTTTTAACTTCTCCTACTGAGTCCCTCTGGCAACAGCGATTAGCCTATGAATCGGTGGTTGTAGTAGTATCAGTGGAAATTGAGCATAATAACATGCTTTACGAATACTTGATCAATGACATCATAACTGAGTTGTACCCACCTCTACCAGCATCGCCAGGGCAAGGCCTCCACCAGTGTAGGCAGCTATTAAGATACTAAGTTTTAAGCGTTGGTTATTTATGTTTGACTAGAAAGGTGTAGAGTAGAATACTAACTAGTGATGATGGGTAAGTAAGAACAATAATGTAAGGGTGTCTGACGATTTCGGCTAGGTACTGAGTGGGGTATAGTCAAACCCCAATTTTGGTTTGTAAAATTGATTATAATTTATAACTTGATGCATATGTAATATATGAATTGATGTATAAAAAAAATATATCTGTGTAAGTTTGTGTGTGTAACCCGTATTATTATAAAATGTTTTAGATGCAAGATGGTGGGGAGTTGAGTACTAGTCATGCTGAAGGAGCCTTTAAAGCTATTGAAAGCTTAGCAAAATTATTGGGCGAACAGAACAATAATAATCACACTCCAAGAAGTACGGAAGGGGCAGTAATTGAACAATTTAAAAGGTTAAATCCTCCTGCATTCAAGGGGGCCACTAATAATATGGTGGCAGATCTAGGATAATAGAAATGGGGAAAATATTTCAAGTACTTGTTTGCACGGAATAATATAAAGTAAGGTTCGCTGCCTTTATGCTACAAGATGAAGTATATCATTGGTGGCAGATAATGCAAAGGACATAGCAAGCTGTGGAGAATTGGATAGGGTTCCTCAATGTTTTTAACAAAAAGTACTTTCCTGAGACGGTATGTGAACAAAAGGACTTGGATTTTCTCCAATTGGTCCAGGGAAGTATGACAGTTGCTCAATATGAAGCCAAATTCACATCATTGACCCGTTATGCTCCTATTTAATCAATATCGAGGTTGCTAAAGCAAAGAAGTTTAAAAATGGTCTTTGAATGAATATTCAGAGCCGAGTTTCCATTATAAAATTGCCAACATATGCAGAGGTTGTTGATAGGGCGGCAATAGCATAATGTGATTGTGTGGAATCAAAGAAGCGTCAAGACCAGAGGAAAATGAATGGCAAAACAAGGGACCAGTTGAAAGGAAATAATATATGTTCCTTGAAAAAATGGGCCAGAAGTGCATCGAGGAATGAACCTTGACCAAAAGTAATCGAGTAGTGTTCGCTGTGAGGATCAAGCGCTTACCGTTGCGTCAAAAGCTATAGCTGTTAGCGAAGGCGCAACTTTATTTTCTTATACGCAAGGCCCATTAGAGCGCCATGGCATTCGATAACCTGCACACTGGATATACCCTCCGGATTTACCTCGGAGAGGAGCGCAATTGTGGATTTACCTCCAATAATCCCCCCCCACAGTGGCGCGCCCCAGGTATCGAACCCGTGACCTCTTCTGATACCAATTGTGATGATCAAGTGCTTACCGTTGTGTCAAAAGCTATAGCTGTTAGCGAAGGCGCAACTTTATTTCCTTATACACAAGGCCCATTAGAGCGCCATGGCATTCGATAACCTGCATACCGGATATACCCTTCGGATTCACCACGGAGAGGAGCGCAATTGTGGATTTACCTCTAACATCCGCATTGTGGGAAAAGACATACATGAGCTTGCCATTAGAATACAGGTGCTTGCTTCAAATGTGGAAAGATGGGCCATATGATCAAAGACTGCCCGGATATGCAAAACCCAAGAGATGCGGGAAACGGCAACAAGAAAGGTCGAGGAGGACATGTAATATTTGCTGTGACAGGAAACAAGGACCCAACTCCCAACTCCATGGTGTCTAGTATTTTACTCATTTGCAGTAAGCCTACACATGTTTTAATTGACACTGGTGCGGCACATTCCTTTATATCATATTTCTTTGTCACCGGTATAGACACATACCCAAATAATTTAGAATACGAAATGAATGTCTTAACTCTTACCGGGGAACAATTGAATGCATCTACAGTATACAGGGCTTATCCAATAGAAATTGATGGCCATATATTAGTTACAGACTTAATATCACTAGACATTAGGGAATTCAATATAATCCTAAGAGTGGACTGCTAGCTACACACCATGCTTAAGTAAATTTCCTCAAGAAAACTGTTTGTTTTAGTCTCTTTTAATAAGTTCTTTTGGTATTTCTAGGAACTCGTGTAACCACATCACCCCATATCATTTCTTCAATAAGGCACAACGTATGTTCAGGAAGGGTTGTAAAGGCTACCTTGCATGTGTTGTAAGTATCCAAAGTCCTAACCCGAACCTTGAAAATATTTATATAATACTCCCTCCGTCCCAAATTGCTAGTCCCTTTTGGGAAATCCAACTAATTAAGGACCCAACATCATCATTGCACTTTTTGCTTAATTTACATTGACTTTCTCTTTTTACCCTTTTCTTTATTCAAAACTTTTACTTGAAAAGTGAAAGTACAAAAGGGCAAAATAGGTATGTATTTATCTTTTATGGAAAATGGACATTTATTTTGGGACATCCAAAAAAGGAAAGAAGGACTAGCAATTTGGGACGGAGGGAGTAAAAGACTTCCCAAATGCGTTCCCCAAGGAATTGCATGGATTACCTCCTGATAGGGAGATAAAATTCACCATTGATATAGCTCCAAGCATTGAATCTATTTCGAAAGCCCCTCATCGTATGGCACCTGCAGAGGTAAAGGAATTAAAGGTTCAATTGGAAGATCTCTTAAATAAAGGATTTATTTGACCTAGTGTATCATTATGGGGCGCTTCCGTCTTGTTTGTTAAGAAAAAAGATAAAAGCCTGAGACTCTGCGTCGATTATCGTGAATTAAATATAGTAACCACAAAAAATTGATATTCCTTATCCATAATTGATGATTTATTTTATCAATTAAAGGGGGTAGAAATATTCTCAAAGATTGATCTCTTTTTAGGATATCATCAATTAAAGATAAAAAAGATCGACATAGAAAAAATTCCTTTAAGAACAAGGTACAGTTATTATGAGTTCTTGGTTATGCCTTTTGGGTTGACCAACGCTCTAACAACATTTATGAATATAATGAACAGAGTTTTTAAACCTTGGTTAGACAAATTTGTTATAGTATTTATTGATGATATAATAGTTTACTCTAAAAGTCACACATAGCATGAGCAACACTTGAGGGCGGTCCTAAAAAAGTTAAGACATGAGAAATTATATGCAAAGCTTAAAAAATGTGAGTTTTGGCTACCTAGTGTAACCATCCTAGGACATGTCATATCGAAAGAGGGAATAACAATAGATTTGCTGAAAGTAGAAGTGGTAGTGAACTGGCCCCAACCAAGGTCGATAACAGAGGTCCATAGTTTTTTGGGTCTGGCTGGGTATTATCGCCATTTTGTCGAAGGGTTTTTAAAAATTATGAGCCCTCTGACTTGACTGACCCAGAAAAATGCTAAATTTGAATGGACACATGAATGTGAGAAGAGTTTTCAGAAATTGAAGGACAAGATAGTGTTTGCTCTAATTATAACAATTTCGTCAAATTCGGGCAACGTTGTCATTTATAGTGATGCTTCGAGAAAAGGATTATGACGCTATTAAAGCAGAATGGAAAAGTGATAGCTTACGGTTCCAGACAACTAAAACCCTATGAACAAAATTATCCAACTCATAATCTGGAATTGGAAGTGGTAATATTTGCTTTCAAAATATAGAGGCATTATTTGTATAGGTAGCAATGTGAAATCTTTATGGATCATAAGAGTCTAAAATATATCTTCACTAAAAAGGAACTCAATATGAGGCAAAGGCGATTGTTGAAATTATTAAAGGATTATGATGTGTCAATACACTATCATCCCGGCAAGGCCAACATAATGGCAGATGCACTAAGCAGAAAATCATCGGGCGATCTCGCATGCTTAATCACCACACAACCAGAATTGATAAAATAAATAAAGGATTTTGGCCTATAAATTAGAAGACAGCAAGTGGGCAAGTGCTTATTGACTTTTTCTTTACTAGAAAAGGTAAAAGGAAGGTAGGATTTTGATCCACAATTAAAGAAAATTAAGGAAAAAGTCATAAAAGGTGACGAGCAGAGATTTAGAATCTCCAAAGGGGGACTTCGATATGGAACGCGACTATGTGTACCAAATGAACAGCAACTGAAGCAGAAAATTCTAAAAGAAGCACACCAGTCACCATTTGCTGTACACCCTGGCAACGAAAAAATGTACGAAGACCTACGTGAGACCTTCTGGTGGCAGGAAATGAAAACGGATGTGACAGGTTGGGTGGCTCAATGTGTAATGTGTCAATAAGTGAAAGCAGAGCATTAAATGCCTTTTGGCTTACTACAACCCCTACCTATACCGGACTGGAAGTGGGAACATATTACTATAGGCTTTGTGACAGGCCTACCAAGAACTACATTGGGAAACAATACGGTATGGGTCATAGTAGACCGACTCAACAAGTTAACTCATTTCCTTCCCACTAAGATTTCATGGTCACTTGACAAGTTAGCCAAACTATACATTAGGGAAATAGTACGATTACATGACGAGCCTATCTTAATCGTGTTAGACAGAGACCCAAGATTCGTTTCTAAATTTTGGAAAAGCTTGCAAGAAACCTTTAGAACATCCCTTAAGTTTAGTACTGCATTTCATCCACAAATGAACGGCCAATCAAAAAGAATAATTCAGATTTTGGAAGATATGTTGCAATCATGCACATTAGATTTCGGGGAAATTGTGATGAACATTTTTCATTAAAAGAATTTGCATATAATATACCAAACTAGCATTGGAATGGCCCCGTCTGAAGTCTTGAACGGTAGAAGGTGTCGATCACCTATTTACTGGGCAGAAAAAGGATAAAGGAAACTGTTATGACCTGAACTCGTAGAAGAAACTATTGAAAAGATAAGGCAAATACGAGACCGACTTTGGACAGCTCAAAGTCATTAGAAACATTATGTAGATACCCGACGGAAGAACCTAGAGTTCGAAGTAGGAGATAAAGTTTTCCTGCGAGTTTCACTTACAAAATGAGTGTTTCGGTTTGGGATGAAGGGAAAACTTAGTGCAAGATATATTAGACCATATGAAATCTTAGAAATAGTTGGAACGGTCGCCTACCAGCTAGCCTTACCTTTAGAGTTATCCAGCCTCCATAGTGTATTTCATGTCTCAATGATGTAGAAATATATACCAGACTTTGCACATATCCTAAAATATAATCTCCTTCAAATAAGAGAAAATCTCACCTATATAGAACACTCGGTATAAATAGTGGACTGAAAAGAACAAGTTTTAAGAAACAAGACTATTCCACTAGTCAAGGTATTATGGAGAAATCATTCAGTAGAAAAAGCAACTTGAGAACAGGAAGGCGAGATTCATGAAATATATCCCCACGTCTTTGATATTTAAGGTACGTCATACATGCAAGTAGGGTATGTAAATATAAATATACTACTAGATAAGTGAGTAGTTGATATATAACCCAAATTTCGAGGACGAAATTTTCTTAAGTGTAATAACTTAAAAAAAAAGAAATATATATATATATATATATAATAAGAAGAAAATAAAATAAAATTAGGACGGCTTATAAAAGAGGTGTATTCTTGGAAAATAGAAATATTTGTTTTAAAAGAGCAAATAGGTAAACTCTTAGGATTTTATTGATGATGATGATGATGATGATATATATAATAGGTGTTGGAATCCGTTTACCCATATATATATATGTAACTAAGTTAATTCTTTTAATATATATTTATTTATTCTATACATAAATGTCGATCGTTTCATGTCTACTATATAAATTTAAATGTATTATATATTGGGTAGAGAATTTTGTGAAATACTTGTATCTCTTTTACTTATATTCATGCACCTTCAATTAAAACTTGATTTTTGACTATTTACACTTACATATTTAATTTCTATGTAAATATACAAATAAGATGGACAAAAAAAAGGAGGATGTGACAACCTTTTTTCCCTTAATGACCTGTACTATATCAGGGATAATTGGATGGCGAGCCGAACACCGGTGTTGTACAGAACTAGTTCCTTATTAGCCAATCTTTGATTGAAAAGTAACAAGTATGTGTCCCGTAACGAGATACAATTTTACTGATTTGAGTAAGGGGTTGTATATAAACTAAATTCTTATTTATATCTATTTCTTGTATTTCAAAGAATCTAAATACTGTACACCATTGGCTACATATAAATTAATATATAAAAATCTTGACTTTAACTTGTAAATTTAGACATCTAGTACTTACGGGCTTATGAAGCTTACCCTTATTTTATTTTTATATTATAGGTAGCCCCCTAATGACTCTAATAAGGAACGTCGGAAAGAGAGTGGAACGGATAAAAGGGGATGGGCAATAGCACTACATAAGTATAGAAGTTATTATGTATATAATTCAATTATTATTGAAATGTAATGTTTTCTAAATTTGAATCTCAGCTAGTAAGTAATTTATCTATGATATTTTACGCTATAAAATCTATAAGTATAATAAATGTGTAGTATTAGTGGTACGTTAAGCCACTAATTTAAGCACATATAATTAGGGGTGTGACAAGATAATTTTTTATATTAGAGCTTGTTCTGCTATAATATAAAATTGAAGTAAAATCTCTAAAACTTTCATAATTTTTTATTACTCTTTCTATTCCAAATTAAGGTACTTTAAAAATACACATACTATTTAAATGTATTCAATTGTTATTTTTTTTTGCTATACTAAAATTCGTGTATTGTGATTATGTGTTAAAAAAAGAAGAAGAAAAAGTAACCAAAATTTTAATTTGGGATTTTTGAAAGAAATAATAGCCTGTTAATTTAAAATGAAGAAAGCACCACCTGCCCGTTTGACTTTATTTTTTGTATGCTTGCACAATTATTTTAATTGTTTATAACATCACATACTTAAGCATGGGTTATACAACGTATTTTACTAACCTAAACAATTAAAATAATTGTTATAATGCTGTGTGAGGTGTTGATGTGTGGTGAATGGTGGAGATAAGAGAAGAGAAATTGTTTCAAAGAGAATGGGATGTAAGACAACGTAAAATCAACATATAAGGATCTATTGGTGAAGAAATCGAAAAGGTGAAGGTGGTTATGTAAATACTTAGAAAGTTGGGGTGGCTTGTTTAAATAATTTATACATTACGTCAGCCAATTTTAAAGGAAGCTAATGGATGGGACTAAAGTAATAACAATCGAAAAGTTGCTTTCTACAATTGATTGCAAAAAAGGTTCGATGAGTAAAGTGCGAAAAGAGCGAAAATTCATTACCATATTTCATCATTTAGCCTTTAATATACATAAACATATGTGTGATACTCCATGTGTCTTTTTTTTTTTCAAACCTAAAATCCCCCTTCATCTTTTTTATTAATGGCAAAGTGGTAGGTGCACGTCATTTTTAATTAGGGTATACATTATTTGGTAAAACCTAATTTTTTTATTATTTTTTTAATTATTTGTAAGGGCACACTATTTATAAAATTTATAATTTTTATAGTTCATCCTTGACTTATCATTACCTTCTATTCTCATTCACTTGGCATCCGCATTTTTTACCAATGCTATTTAAATGTATAGAAAATATAATTTCTCCATAAGTGAAATGAAAAATACATTTAATGATGTTTTGCTTTTACATGATATTTTACAAATTTAATACTTATTTAATTTATCCTTATCATCACATATTATAATGCTTGTATTGTAAAACTAAATTTTGTGTTAAGAAAATATACTGCATTTTAAATTTTCGATATGTTGGATATGTATTTAAATTTAGATTTTGTAGTGGGTTTATAAATTTTATTTTCTAAAAATTCCTTTTGATTATATATTTTCCGAGGACACTAAGCCAATAAATAGTATACTATTTATTATAGTTTAAGTGCACAATTTTTTCGTCCAGAGAACTAACAAGAACTGAAACTTTTGTGATGGGAAAACCGTCCCCAAATCTTCTTATCGTTTTCTTAAATCAATCTTAGTCTTTATTAGCTTGGTTTGCCCTTAATGATTATGGTGAAACAAATTAGAAAAAATTTGGTTCTAATTAAAAAATAAATGTGCCCACACTGTTAGCTTTTATTAAAAATTATATTCCCTGACCTACGATTACTGCTCGAGCAATTGGATTGTTGCATAATTACATTTGTCAAACAATTATTAAAGTTCTAGAGCGCCCATTTAGGGTAGGGGTGACTATTCCTCTTTTTAGGCCGTGGTTTTACCTGACACAACCAAAAGACAACAAGAAAATCAAAAATTTAACATAATACAAACTCGTGTTATTTTAGTTAACACGAACATGGCAAGCGTAAACACGATAGAAAAAACACAATTATAATTTTTTATCATAATAAACACATCTTAACACAAGTAGAAATAAAAAAAATAAAAAATTCCCTCACGTAGACACAATTAACATGACTAGACATGAATATACTCGTGTATTGCTTGTATTAAATTTTTAGTACCGAACTTGCCTACCTTAATTTAGTTTTCCATAAATATATTAAATTCACTGCTCTCCGTTCTCTTATGACGTGTTTCATGCGTTAGATAAGTTGGTCGGATATATTTAATTGATTTCAATAAGAAGATTGTTTAATCCATTCCCTAGTGAAATAAAAGGCTACTGAATAAATAAAAATAATCAATCCCAATCCTTATGGAATACAATCTCAAATAAGAAACTTTAAATTCTCGCTTAACCTTGTGGCGTGTGTGCACATTGGGCTTGGATCTGGGTAACCTTCCCTTCACTTAAAACTTTTTATGTAAGTTAGGGTTGTTTGTTTAATGTTTTCGGATTTAAGTTTTAATTAGGGTGCGTTTAATTGCAATTATGAAATTTGTATAGAAAGAAAATAAGTTCTAGGCATTGCATGAAAAATGTCAATTAAATGTATTTGATTGCCTTAATTTTCTACCCCAAAAATATTAGTTGTATTATGCCATTTTTAAGGTAGAAAAAATTATGATTATTTTTTTTACATAATTCTATAGTCATGATGGATCTTGTTTAATTGATCTTGATTAGTAGATTTTAAATATTAAATTTTTATTAATTTATTAATTTTATATTTTAAGTTATAGCATTTTTAATGTAAAAAATGGGTAAAATTTTATCTTGAACAATGTGCAATTGCTTAGAAAATAAATACAAGCCTCCTCCAAAGAAAACGTTTTCCCTGTTTTAATAAAAAATATGAGTAAAAGTAAGAAAATATTTAGAAAAAAAAAGAAGGTAATCAAACATTTTATATTAACAAATCAAATAAAAAGTAAGGTGATGTTTTGAGTTAAGTTTTTAAGTTGAGTTTTTAAAATTTGATATTTGGTAGAATTTGGAAGTATCTTGAAAAGTAAATTTAGTTTTTGTTTGAATTTTTTTCAACCAACTAAAAATCTCATAAAAAATTTCAAAAAATAGTCACAATGGATCTTATTTTATAGATCTCGACGAGTAAGTTTTAAATATATATTTTTTATTTAATTTTAATTTTTAAATTTAAAATTATGATGTTTTAAAAAATATTTTTTTTTTAAAAATAAAGTAAAATAAATTTTAAAAAGTGTAAAAGTAAAATTAATTTTAAATTAAAATTTTAAAATTTGAGAAAAAAAATTAAAATAGATGCCTGCGAAATAGGCCCCAAGTATTTTTCGGCGAAAAAAAGGAAGCCAATCAAACACACCCGTAACGTTTTTGTCAGACGCATAGAGTAGGGTTCATTCTCCCAAAGAATGGGAAAGGGAATCTGCACTCGTACTTCGTCACCATCACAACAACCTCAACACAATCTGATCTCCAGTGCCGGCGACTTGATCGGAACCAGCGAAGATCTCTTACGTATAATTCTGATTCACATTCCTCGCAAGCCTATCACTACATTCAAAACTGTCTCCAAGTTATGGCTCTATGTAATCTCCGATCCAGATTTCGCTCTTCGATGGAACACAAAGCACGCCGGCTCTACATCTGCCGTGCTGATTCACCGGACTTTTAGTTACAAATTCATCTCAATTGACGGACAAAGAAACGATTGGTTTGGCCCCAAGTTTAGTTTCGATTCTATCCCTCTCTTTGATTACTCTCCCAGTAGGATTGAAGTCCTCCAGTCTTGCAATGGTTTGTTACTTCTCAACTTGAAGGTAAAACTTTGTCTTAGATTGTATGAAGATCGTTTCGGTTTATATGATCCTAGAACTAACGGCTTGAAACTCATTCCTAAGTTTCCCCGAAAGTACTCTGACCTCATCATTCACACTAAATTGGCTTTTGATCCTTCCAAATCGACTCACTATAAGCTCGTTTCAATTGTGGTGTTTAAAGAAATCTTCATATATTCATCAGAAACGGACTCCTGGAAAATACTGCCAGATCCATATCCTTCTTTTGCCATATTTATACCCTATCAGAAATTATTGCTTGAGGCTGGAGTCTATTTGAATGGTGCAATTCACTGGCCTAGTGAGAGAGCTAGTGATTCGTGCTATTTTGATATTGATAAAGAGCGTTGGATACGGATGCCAATGCCTCCATTTCAAGGGGGTCAGGAAAAGAGAACCATAAGATATTTTGGGGAATCCGGAGGCCATCTACACTTAATTGACTACAAGGATGATTTCACTTTGCAATTTGATGTTTTCGAGATGGCAAAGGATCATTCAAAGTGGTTTGTTAAGTACAATGTTGATCTTACTGCATTGGTTCGGGATTCTATTAAGAGATTTACTTTCATTAGTCTTGTATTTGAAAATGGCCGTGGAGTTGAAGGAGAAGATGAGTCACCGTTACTGGTAATTTATGTACCAGGAGATAAAATGGTTATATCCTACAAATTCAAGAATGGAGAATCAAAGAAACTTTGTCCTTTGCCGCTCGACAGTTCGGAGATAGACGACTTGAAGACAAAGAATTGGTCAAAAGTTCATCAAATCACCTATTAAGTTTTGATTACGGTATTGATAATAATAAACTCAAATTAGTTAGATTGCTATTTCTCTGTCATTTTCCATTGGTGTACCTTAAATCTATCAGTGAAGATAATTTTTTTCCCTAAATTAATGTAAATTTATAATGTTTTAGATCTTATGCAAAACATATACTTTCAAAATGCACACTGACATGAGAATTTAGGCTAAAGTAATGGGAAATTTGGATATATAGATGTTTGATATAAAGCTGGCATTCTTTTCCCAATATGATGCTAATTGAAATTGATGACTGGTTGAGATGTATTGCAACTTAAGTGCCGTTAGGTTATACTTTTACATTGTTTCTTTAAATTTTGATGAGTAGCATTACTTACTTGGTATTTGATTTCATTATGATGCGTATTCTTTTATGCAGTGTTTTAAAAATTCATACCTAGACATAGACAGTTGATTGACTTCCGGGTTAAGCTCCGGAGGAGGATCCTAAGCTCTAACAACGAAGGAAATTGAACCAAGAAAATTAACAACTTCCAGAGGAGGATCCTCAAAACTCTGGGTGTGCCTGTTCAAATGATGCCCGAGTTTGGCAAGACAGATATGGCACGTTCAAGGCATGTTTGAACAGGTTTCAGCGTTCGGCCAAATCTTGAGCATATGGATGAAATTAATCTTCTTCATCATGAAGCCATTTTATTTTTTGAATCGGTCTCTACAATCAGCTTCTCAATACGCCTTTCCCAAGCAAGTTGAAGCCCGAAATTTAGAGCTTTGAGCTCGATTTTGCCCACTGTAGTACTCCCTATACCAGTCGAGTAACCCCGGCCCACTTTGAGTTTCCTTCTGTATCTGTAGTTGCCCCGCCAATAGCAGCACGATTGAACTCCCCTTTGACACTTGTATCTGTATTCAATTCAAAACAAACTGTTGGGGAACAAGCCATTAACGAACAATAGGGCCCTTTTCACCACCTCCTGAAGCAAACACAATCTTCAATTCCAAGGCGACTAATATTAAGGAATGTTTGAGTGTTCCTCCCTTTCCACAAATACTAAGCCGTCATAATGAAGGTATAAATCCAAGGGATATCAGGCCATAAAGCTGGTTCTAAATTTCAACTTCTAATATTACCCATAACCCATTCCTCTTTAAGAGAATTAAAGAACAAGTTTCTGTTTGAGCCCAATTTTCCCCGAAAGTACTCTAACCTCACCATTTACACTGAACTGGCTTTTGATCCTTCGAAATCGCCTCATTATAAGCTCGTTTCATTTGCGTTGTTTAAAGAAATGTTCATATATTCATCAGAAACAGACTCTTGGAAAATACTACCTCAAGATCCATATCCTTCTTTTGCCATATTTATATCCATTTAGAATTTATTGCTTGAGGCTGGAGTCTATTTGAATGGTGCAATTCATTGGAATAGTGAAAGAACTAGTGATTCGTGCTATTTTGATGTTGATAAAGAGTGTTGTGTACAGGATGCCAATGCCTCCAATTCAAGGAGGTCGGGAAAACAGAACCATAAGATATTTTGGGGAATCTAGAGGCCATCTTTGCTTAATTGACTACAAGGATGATTTCCCTTTCCAATTTGATGTTTTCGAGATTGTAAAGGATCATTCAAAGTGGTTTGTAAAGTACAATGTTGATCTTACTGTATTGGTTCGGGATGCTATTAGGAGACCTACTTTCATGAGCCTCGTGCTTGAAAATGACCATGTAGTTGGAGAAGAAGAGTCACCTTTACTGGTGATTTACGTACCAGCAGATAAAATGGTTATATCCTATAAACTGAAGAACAGAGAATCAAAGAAACTTTGTCCGTTGTTGCTCGACAGTTGGGAGATAGGCAACTTGAAGACAAAGAATTGGTCAAAAGTTCATCAAATCATCTATTAAGTTTTGATTACGGTATTAATATAAATAAACTCAGATTAGTTAGATTGCTATTTCTCTGTTATTTTTCATTGGTGTACCATAAACCTATCAGTGAAGATAATTTTTTTCCATAAATTAATCTAAATTTATAATGTTTTAGATCTTATGCAGAGCATATACTTTTTCTCTCATTAAGGAAAATTGATAAAGGATGTTTCCATACACCTGGTCCAACAAAATGCGCGACATGAGAATTTAGGCTAAAGTAATGGGAAATTTGGATCTATAGAAGTTTGATATAAAGCTGGCATTCTTTTCCCAATTTGAAATTGATGACTGGTTTGGATGTATTGCAACTTAAGTGCCGTTAGGTTATACTTTTACATTGTTTCTTTAAATTTTGATGAGTAGCGTTACTTGGTATTTGATTTCATTATGATGCGTATTCTTTTATGCAGTGTTTTAAAAATTCACGCCTAGACAGACACTTTTTTTTTTTGGTCCTAATGAGGGCTTAAGCTTTAACAACAAAGGAAATCTAACGAAGAAAATTAACGACTTCCGGAGGAGGATCCTCAAAACTCTGCGTGTTCACGTTCAAATGTTGCCTGAGTTTGGCAAGACAGATACAGCACGTTCAAGGCATGCTTGAACAGGTTTCTGCATTCGGCTGGATGAAATTAATCTTCTTCATCATGAAGCCAATTTATAATGGCTTTTGAATCGGTCTCCAAAATCAGCTTCTCAATACGCTTTTCCCAAGCAAGTTGAAGCCCGAGTTTTACAGCTTTGAGCTCAGCTTCGTCCACTGTATTACTCTCTATACCAGCTGAGTAACCCCGGCCTACTTCGAGTTTCCTTCTGCATCTCTAGTTGCCCCGCCAATAGCAGCGTGATTGAACTCTCCTTTGACACTTGCATCCGTATACAATTCTAAACAACCTGTTGGGGGAGCAAGCCGTTAACAAACAACAGGGCCCTCTTCACCACCTCCTGAAGCAAACGCAATCTTCAATTCCAAGGCTTTTGAGTAATATTAAGGAATATTCGAGTGTTCCTTCTTTTCCACAAACACCAAGCCATCATAAAGCTGATTCTAAGTTTCCACTTCTAATATTACCCATAACCCAATCCTCGAAGAGAATTAAAGAACCAGTTTCTATTTGAGCCCAAGTGCAGATTCCAAACCTCATTCGCTTTTGTGCAGTCTCCAACCACAAATTTCATAAAACGCTGACTCGAGAAGGACCCATCACCGCTTTTGATTTCCTTAGATAGAAAAGGTAAACTGGATTCCATGGTGCTTCAAAAGTTTTTGTTTATGAAAAAACACTTCTTCAAAAAAACACAGTTTTTTAAAAAATATATCATACACAAAAAAGTAAATGCTGTACATCAAAATATAGTTTTCTCTTATGAATATTTTTTGTTACGCTTCAAACTCTTTACCAACCAAAAGATTATGTACTAGAACAAAATTCTGGCACAGAACAGAGCATCTTCCGGCTATGCATTTGCTATCCTGCCCGGAAAATATTCATGCAAAAAGGATAGCAAAAAAAAGCCATATGAAAACTGCAAACAAAAGTATAACCAATCCATATATAATGCAATTTGAAGTAGAATCCTCCTAAAGTAATTGTCAAACAATAAAAATCAAATGAATTCCACCTAAATATTTTCATTCTAACTCTATAATAATTAAAATCAAATAAAAAATTCACCTCTTAATATTTTCTCTCTCGTGCTAGGATCAAAAGAACCGGAATCCTATTTATGAGCTACACCTAAACTCCAAAAGTCGGATCTCAAAATATAGAAATAATCATAATCCAAACGATCTGATGAACTGGTAAACACTTGACCAATATTTGTCCACTTTCCTTGAGAGGGGATGGAGTTTCTTTATTTGTTTGTCTTCAAAGACATATCCATTTTCTGTGCAGATTGATGTGTGCATCACCAGCACCGGCGAGTCTTCTTCTCCTTCAGCCTGTCGCCGTTAACAATATATAAGACTAAGGATAGTTAATATCTGATCAAGCCAATTCTGAGGGTTAATACGCCACCCCAAGAAGGTAAGATCAACCCTGTGCTTAACGAACCACTTGGAGTAATCTTTTTCCAGCTCTAAAACATCAAATTTCAAAGTGAATTTTTTCACGTACTCTGTTTAGATTCCTCAAAATATCTTTATGATTCTCTTTCTCTTTTGTTGACCTCCTCAAATTTCAGGCATTGGAGTTTCTAGACAACACTCTTTATCAACATCAAAAGACAACAAATAACTTTAAGAAGGGCAAGGCCAGTGGCTTACACCATTCCAATAGACCTCAGCCTTGAACATTATACCGCTAATAATAATGTGGACTGCTTCATAATTCCTCGTTTTCGCAGGCTGCTTCTACCGATCGATTTCAAACCTTGTGTTTACGGTGGAGGCTGAACACTATTCATATTGTTCAAATAGGAGTCCAAAACCAAACACCAAATTCAAACAAAGGGCAAAGATTAAAATTATTTTAAAATAAGGGCCTATTTTTGTTAGCATTGGATGCTGTTAGACATTGGATTCCATTAGCATGAGATTCCATTAGGAGACAACATCATAACTAGGAGACAACATCATAGTTTTTCCTTAGGATTCCTTTTTAATGTTTTATATTGTCTTTCTCCAATTATATATATACCTTAATTATATGTGTAATAGATATCATCAAGAAATAAGAATAACATAATTTCTCTCTATCTAGAATTATTTTCTCTCTACTCTCTCAATCTCCCCATTCTCTATCTCCATAAGAGATTTGGCTTGGTATCAGAGGGTATAGATCTCTCTTGTTTAAATTTATCGAGATCGACTTCGTCTTTAAGCGCCGTCGTCTTCCAATCATCATCTCCGTCATCTCACGAGTTCAGTTCATTCGTTTTCTATTCAAACAATCTCCAAATATTACCAAACTTATACCAGTCTCTTCGTTTTGCGAAGACGAGCTCAACGGTACCAAAATCACTTCGAAACAACATCAACGCGCCCTCATGCTCGGCTTGAAAATCAACGCGCCTCCACGCGCCGCTGCTCTTCCACCGTCAACTTTAATGGCGTCAATTAACGGCGTTAGCCGTTACCGTTAAAGTTAACATCATGACTTAACAGCGTTAGCCGTTACCGTTAACTGCGTTAACCTCACGCTGTCAGATTTAACGGCGTCACCCAAAAACTTTCCGGTATTCACATTTTGACCCCGGAAGTTTCTGTTATTCACATTTTGACCTTGGAAGTTTATGTTATTTTCACTTTGGTCCAGATAAGTTTCTGATTTTTACCCAGATAAGTTTATGTTCTTTGCATTTTGATCCAGAACTATTTGTCCTTTCTCAATTTAACCCAAAAAATCAATAACTTCTACAGATTAATCCTAAAATCTTAAGTTATCATGAGTGAATCACAGACCCAAAAGGTTGAGGTGTCAGTTAGAAGTTCGGAAGGAGGGTTCTTTGGAGGTACTAAACTCAATGGAACTAATTTTCGTACCTGGAAGAAAATAATGTATGTTTTTTTTCGGGGAATACATAAGATGGGGCATGTAACTGGAGCAATCAAGGCTCCCAGTGAAACAGATATTGAGGCATTTACAAAATGAAAGATGATGATGGGTACGTAATGTCAGTTTTGTTCAAAGCCATGACTGATAATGTATTACAGATGGTAGAGGAATGTGAAACCTCTGAAGCCATATGGAAGACGTTGGGAGAACCTCTACACCAATGAATCTGACTTTATTTAGGTTCATGAATTAATGTGCAAAGCTGCTGGAATGCAACAGAATGGGCAACCAGTGTCGGTATTCTTTATTAAATTGAAGAATGTTTGGGCAGAAATTAATCAGAAACAACCTTGAAAGATCAAGAATCCCGACGATATTGCGTGGTATCAAAAAGAAAAAGAACTTGAGAGGTTTCATGCCTTTTTAGGAAGACTCGATGCTAAACATGGTAGTGCTAAATGAGAGTTGCTTTGCATGCTTGAACCTCCCAGCCTGACTGCAGCCTTTACATATATCCGTAAGGATGAATCTCAACAAGACAATCTCCAACGGGCACATATTGAAGTTTCCAGTCTTGGCATTCAGTCCACCCCACCTGGCACTCCGTCCAAGCTGCCAGCACCTTACAAATAACAACACGGGTCACTCTAACTCCATCAGCAACGACCTCCACCAGGCTCCAACTGTCCAAAATGTACATACTGTAATGAATTAGGGCATGTTCGAGAAACGTGTTGGAAGCTATATCCGCATCTTAAACCGCAAAGGAAGAGTTATCGTAACAATGGAAAAGCTGTTGCTTTTCAGTTGATTCTAGAATCTGATTTCTATGACATAACTGGACATGATCATCACTCTTCTAGAGGGGCTGCTCTTACTGCATCAATTGCTGGTCGTGGTAAAATCGGTATGACATTAAAGGTTTCTAATTTTGTTAATTTTGATACTTAGATTATTGATTCTGGTGCATCTGATCATATGACTTATGATAAATTTTATTTTACTGAGTTGTCTTCCCCACCAGTATCTTATGTGACTAATGCTAATGGTGAAGCTTTTCCTATGTTAGGAACAGAGTCTGTCCGTATTATCCCGACTTTAGAACTTCATCATGTTCTATATGTTCATGCATTATCTCATCATTTTCTATTTATTCCTTAATTGAATACTGAATCCAAATGTTCTGTGACCTTTTATCCCATGTATGTACTTTTTCAAGATCTTTTAACCAGGGAGGTAATTGAACGGGGGTATCTGAGGGGCAGACTGTTTCATCTGGATAAGATGTACGCTGGGGAGCGACTAGGAGCACCATCCCGTGCCGTTTTGATCTCAAATTCTAATAAAATAAGTGAAGTTTGGTTGTGGTATCGCCGTCTAGGGCACCCATCGTTTAGTATTATGAAAAAAACTATGCCTACTTTATTTATTGGTGTTGATGACTCAGTTTTGCATTGTGAAACTTGTGTTTTGGCTAAGAGTTATCGTGATACTTATTCCTCCAGTACCTCTAATAAAAGTGTTATTCCTTTTGAATTAATTAATTCTGATGTTTGGGGGCCCTTTAGAGAATCCACTATTTTTGGTATGCGATATTTTGTGTTATTTATTGATGATTGTACGAGGCTGTCATGGGTAATTCTACTTAAAACCAAAGATGAAGTTTTTCTAGTCTTTCAAGTTTTTCACAATCTTATTCACACACAGTATAACAATACCATTAAAATTCTTCGGTCTGATAATGGGGGGATTATGTCAATCATGTTTTTCGCGAATTTTTTCAAATGCATGGTATTGTTCATCAAACCACGTGTCCTCAAATGCCAGAACAAAACAGAGTTTCCGAAAGAAAAAACCGTCACTTACTTGATAGAGCTCGTGCCCTTCATTTTTGTGCTTATATGTCTAAATACCTTTGGGGCGATGCGGTACAAACTTCCTCCTACCTTATTAATTGCCTTCCCTCTAGTGTACTTCAGGGAAAGATTCCTCTTGAGGCACTCGCATCTCATGTGTCGTTGCCATCAATTCATAATCTTCATTATTGTGTCTTTGGTTGTATAATCTTTGTTCATATTCCTAAAAATCAGAGGTCCAAGTTAGATGCCCGAGCGATTAAGTGTGTGTTTGTTAGTTACGGGGGATCTCAGAAGGGGTATAAGTGTTGTTATCCACACACTCGCAAGTATTATGTCACTATGGATGTTACTTTCTTTGAAGACATGAGTTATTTCTCCTCATCCGACTCTACTTTTTAGGCAGAGAATTCGTACTTCGAAAAGCTATTTCATTGTGAGGAGGAAAACTCACAGGATATACAAGCTGTTACAGTTGACATCAAGATCCAAACACCAGTTCAAATATAAGAAATCATATCTGCCCCTTTTACTACTACTCATAACCCCGATCCACAGCTTCCTCCTGGTGCTGAAGATCATTCATTCGAGGTATGTCCCCTCACTAGTACTACTAATAATGAGTCTAATGTGTTATGTAATCGGTCAAACCGTCGTCAACCATCCATAAAATATAAACCTTCCCTTCATGCTACATCAAAGTATCTAATTGCAAACTACATCTCCACTGGTAGATTGTCTAAGTCATATGAATCATTTGTGAATCAAATATCTACTGTATTAGTTCCTAACAAAGTGCAGGATGCCTTGGATGATCCCAAATGGAGAAGGGCAATGGAGGAAGAGATGGAGACGTTGCAAAAAAATAATACTTAGCAATTTGTTTCCCCGCCACAAGACAAGAAGGCTGTAGGTTGTCGTTGGGTGTTTAAGGTAAAACACAATCCAGATGGATCTGTAAATCGGTATAAAGCCTGTCTTGTAGCCTAAGGGTTCACTTAAACGTATATGATAGATTATGATGAGACATTTGCCCATGTTGCAAAAATGAATACTATTCGTGTTCTACTTTCTCTTGCAGTGAGTTTTAATTGGCCCCTTCAACAGTTTGATGTTAAGAATGCCTTTCTTCATGGAGAATTAGCTCAGAAAGTTTACATGGCTCTCATACCAGGTTATGTAGCAGCTTCTCCCTGTAATTTTTTCTATAAATTGGAGAAATCATTATATGGGCTCAAACAGTCACCTTGTGCATGGTTTGGAAGATTCTCACAGTTCATGAAGAAGGTGGGTTATAGACAGAGTAACTCAGACCATACCTTGTTTCTGAAGCACCAATAAGGCAAGGTAACAGCTTTTGTTATTTACGTTAATGATATGGTAATCACTGGTGATGACACTATTGGGATTGATTGATTGAAGAAATAGTTGGCTTCTGAGTTTGAAATGAAGGACTTGGGGGAACTTAAATATTTATTAGGGATTGAGGTAGCAAATGGGAGTGAAGGAATATATCTGTGTCAACGAAAGTATATTTTTGACCTGCTAGCAGAAACGGGCATGATGGATTGCAAGCCTGTTGACACTCCTATTGAACATAATCATTCCTTAGCATAGTATCCAGACCAAATACCGACTGATCGAGCCCTATATCAGAGATTGGTTGGACGTTTAATCTATTTGGCCCACACTAGACTAGATGTAGCTTATGCTGTCAGTGTGGTGAGTCAATTCATGCATAATCCAAGTACAAGTCAC
Source organism: Lonicera japonica (assembly GCA_021464415.1). Taxonomy (NCBI): domain Eukaryota; kingdom Viridiplantae; phylum Streptophyta; class Magnoliopsida; order Dipsacales; family Caprifoliaceae; genus Lonicera; species Lonicera japonica. The sequence continues at coordinate 30,296,082 of CM038469.1, read as the reverse complement.
ATGGATGCAGTAATCAAAATTTTGAGATATTTGAAATCATCCCCAAGAAGAGGAGTGCTATTTTTTAAACACAATGATTCTTTCGAAGTTTGTGGTTTTACCGATACAGATCCAGCCGGGAGTGTTACTGATAGAAGGTCGACTTTTAGGTATTTTACCTTTATAGAAGGTAATCTTGTTATGTGGAAGAGCAATAAGCAAAAAGTTGTGGCTAGATCAAGCGCTAAGGCTGAGTACAGGGGGATGGCCCACGGAGTATGCGAATTGCTGTGGTTGCGAACTTTATTATGTGGTCCGGGTTTCGAACCCAAAATGCTATGCAGCTGTATTATAACAACCGGGCACTCATTGATATATCATAGAACCCAGTCCAGCATGATCGTACTAAGCATATAGAAGTTGATCATCATTTCATAAAGGAAAAGCTAGATGCCAACCTTATTAGCGTTCCTTTCGTCTCCACCGAAGAGTAGCTTGCAAATATCCTCACAAAGGGGATTTTGAGAAAAGCATTATACGGCTCACTAGGCAAGTTGGACATGGTTGATGTGTATGCCCCAACTTGAGGGGGAGTGTTAGCATTGGATGCTGTTAGACATTGGAACCCATTAACATGGGATTCCATTAGGAGACAACATCATAGCTATAAGACAACATCATAATTTTTCTCTAGGATTCATCTTTAATGTTTTATATTATCTTTCTCCAATTATATATATATACCTTAATTATATGTGTAATAGATATCATCAAGAAATAAGAATAACATAATTTCTCTCTCTAGAATTATTTTCTCTCTTTTTAAAATTATTTTCTGTTTACTCTCTTAATCTCCCCATTCTCCATCTTTATAAGAGATTTGACTATTTTAAAATAAACTACATGCTGCCATGCATATGTATTTTTTACGTTTTGCAAACTATATTTTCCTACATTGTTTTTTTTAATAAAAAAAATATGTATTATCATTGACGGGAACCACACGTGGTGTGTCGATTACTACCAAAGCTCCGGTGAAGTCGCCAGATGATGTCTCAAACAATCTTAGAAAATACAAAATTAAATATCTGCTAATTTTGATTCACTGCAAATTTAACTTTGCACATACTTTTGCACTTTTTTTTGATCAATTAGCAAGGGACAACTTGGTAAACACAATATAAACTTTTGATTTTCACATAGTATGTTTTATAACATTGTCTTCGGGATGGTCTTAGGTTGTCATGTAACCAAGAAATGAAAGATATATAACTTTCATCATTTTTTGAACCACATCCTGCTAGTATATATCATCCTTTTCAATTCCTTAAAGATACTAATGTATCATTGTGTGGCTAGCTTATGTTTATGGATTTATGGCAAAAAAATCAGGTCATTAGGGTTTATGAGGATATCGAGCCTGGGTGGTCAATCAGATGGGCCGGGGCATATAACAAAGTTAGGGTTGAGGCGGGTTCAGGGTCTAGCAGGTCTGCAAATTATTTATTATTACATTATATAAATTAAAGAAAAATAACTAGAAGTTGTTACTGTTGTTCAACTGTAAACACCAATGGTAGAAGAAGAAAGATAAATGCACTTGTTTATATTGTGTGATATATCTCGGATTACATAAGAGTTTTTGCAATTTTGTGACAGATGTTTAAAAAACTTGTTTGTTCCCCTCCTTTTATGCTAATTGAGAATGTTGTAATTGAAAAAGGGGTTTTTTCCAAAAAGATCAAATATGACCTTTCTTTCCCCCCTTTGAAGTTTAAACCCTACGTTTAAGATTCCCTACCATAATTAAGCTCCATAGCTCACTTGAATTACACTAGAATATAGCAACTATGGAAATGTTAAGAAAATTTGTTCAAAAAAAGAACGTGCACACGTAAACTACTAGAAAGAAAGGAGGCAATAATTCAGAGAATAAACTAAAACCCAGTTCAATGATCCAATTTGAATAGTAATCTAACTAATCCTAGTAATAATATATTAATACTAATAAGTGATCTAAAGAACCATTGACGAATGCTTTGTCTTCATGTTGTCCATCGCCCCGAAGTTAAGTGAGAAAGGAGATAGTTGTTTCGAATCCCCGTTCTACAAGTTATAACCATTTGATCTACTGGTATGTAGATCAATAGTATTGGGGACTCTTTTTCTCCTTTAGCTTTGGCGCCATTTTTGACAAAAAGACTAAGTACAGTTTAAATACCACGGTCCAAGATCAACACTGTACTTGATGAACCACTTTGAATAATCCTTTTTCATCTTAAAAACATCAAATTGCAAAGAGAAATTATTCTTGTATTCAATCAAGTGAAGATGGCCTTCGGATTCCACAAAATATCTAATGGTTATTTTCGAGTAAACAACAATTTTGGCCACTAAAATATTGCCCACTAAATTTATTTTTTGTTTCATTTCACCTACTAAACTTTTAAATTGTTTCAATCCACCCATTCCGTCCACTTCCGTCCATAAATGCGCCATTAGGGGGGTCTTTTCGTCATTTCACAAGTAAACAACAATTTTGGCCACTAAACTATCTCTCAATTTCATTTTGCCCACTAAACTTTCATTTGTTTTATTTCACCCACTAAACTTTAAATTTGTTTCATTTCGCCCACTCCGTCCATTTCTATCCATAAATGTGCCATTAGTGGGGGTATTTGCGTCATTTCACGCAATAAATTACACAAAAAAAATAAATGTAGTTATATAATCCACAAAAAAAACCACAAAAGGATCCCATCTTGCATTTCAATTCAGTTAGGATTGGTTATTGAACTCCTTTGGCTTGATTGGCCTTATGATGCAATTCTTGGATTGGCTATTTTGGCTTGAATGCATCTGTGGTGCGTTTACTGTCCTTGGTGGATGAATCTTTGGCTAGGCCTCCTTGCTTGAAATGACAACAAAAGAAATTATAACACATGCATGAATTAGATGGAATAATATATGTAACTATAAATTTGTCCATAATGTCTGAAACTTCGCAAAGGAACCACGAAAACAAACATGTCTACTTTTCATCTTCTAAAAAAAAATAAAAATTCCAGTCCACATTATGGGAAATACTGCAGTAACTTAATGGAATATATATATACATACCTTCAACTTGGATCTGCAATAGCTATATGTTTACTCATCTTCTCTTCTCTCCTTTTCTTCTAATCGTCTTTTCCTTTTCAGTAGGTGCAAAATAGGGTGTAAAATGGCGTCTGGAATAATTGTATATAGGTGTATTTAGGTGCCAAATTGGTTGGGAAAAAAGGGAGGGAAGGTTTTTGCACCTGAAATGATGAAAATACTTCCACTAACGGCACATTTATGGACGGAAGTGGACTGAGTGGGCGGAATGAAACAAATTTAAAGTTTAGTGGGTGAAATGAAAGTTTAGTGGGCAAAATGAAATTGAAGGATAGTTTAGTGGCCAAAATTGTTGTTTACTTCGCGGTGAAATGACGAAAATACCCCACCAATGACACATTTATGGAAGGAAGTGGACGGAATGGGCGGATTGAAACAATTTGAAAGTTTAGTGGGTGAAATGAAACAAAAAAAAGTTTAGTGGGCAAAATGAAATTGGGCAATAATTTAATGGCCAAAATTATTGTTTACTCTTTAATTTAAATATTGTGCAAGAGTCAACTTTAAATTATAAAATACAAATTCAAATAATATGTCACATAAATTCCTTCTATTTTCAACGTTTAAATAAAATATTACTATATATGATAACTATAAATTTAAAATTTGAATTATAGTATAAATTATAGGTTTGAAATGTATTTGTTAAAATCTTTTGGGATTATAAAATTTTGTATAAATAGATTCAATAAAAATTATATAATTTGACATATAACATATATATGTTGTTTTTATCTTATTGACTCTTTTAAATTTTATAAAAGAAGCTATGAATCATTTTATAACAACTATATATCTGTACCATGGGCAACTCGAGCCTGGGGTGACAATTTGAAAAACAACATGATTTTAACAAAGTTGACTTGAGACTTTGCAATGTGCTGTGTTTTTGTTAAATTTTGAAACAAATGATACAAAATTAGAGTTATTTTGTGTTTATCATATCTAAATTTTATTTTTTTAAAAAATCTTATTTATACTAGTGTTTATGTAGACTTAAAAATTGCATTCGCATCTATTGTATCATGACATGCCATGTTTAAATGTATTGCATTCGTATTCTATAAAATCACCAATTTTGTATCATGTTCGTGTCTTATTATTTACAGTACATTTTTCTCTCATTTTGACCACATAATAGGGATATCGGATACATCTATTGCCAAACCAACTATTTTTTTTAAGAAAATATAGTACTGCATTTAAAAGTTGTATACCATATATTTCTAAAATTATATATTAGTTTGCCAATAATAAAAATTACTTTGACAATAATACCAATTGGGCCACCTTGTAACAGTAGATATATGAACAATAGGCAAGACCGGAACCTAAATGACCTTGTTAGAAGTACTCGCACTTGAGCTTAATTCGGATTTTGTTACATCTCTTGATCTCCACAATTGGAAAGTATATTTCCCCTGGTTGGTTTCCGTATCAGTTTTTATTGCATTTCAATTACTATTGGTTCAGGTCAGAAATACTTTGGTTTTTTACCAGGTATAAAAATTATATTGAAATACAATTGGGTTATCTACTTATCTAACATGACCCTCTTATTAATTACCCGTTAAATCCAAATATATGAAAAAATTATTTTTGCATATATAAAATTGTATGTATATAATCTAAACTCACCTTGAAGTAACAAACACATATATTTAATACTATACAAATTATGTACATATACTCATATACACATGTACATACATATGTATATATATATATATATATATAATATTATACAATTATATGTATATATATTATAAATTAAATGGTTCTAATGATTATTATTGTGTTTACGAGTATTAAGTGACTCAATCCGTTAACTTATCATATTTTATTGAGTCAGCACCAATATAATTTAAAACTAATTAGAATTAAAAATATATTAACTCATAATTTCACGTCAATTTGTGTGGTTTATGGCGTCCTACGTCGTATTGGACAATTGGCAGGTCTACCCGTAACCAACAATTCCAACCCCCCTCTCCCTCCATTGTAAACTTGCATGTTCAGTACCTTTCTAGTTTTAGGTTCTAAAACAAGTTAATATATATGGAAAGATGGAGGTGTAGAGTTTGAAGTGCAAACTAAATTCAAAGCAAAGCTAAACACAGTTCAAATGACTTCAATGGCGCTCCGTCTGCATACATCATCACTTCACAACCCATTCATTGCTCCAACTCATTCCCTTAAATCCTTCCTCCTTCGCAACATGCCTGTCCGCAGTCACGCTATCGGTACTAACCATTCCTGCAAGGTACTACTACACCCAGGGGCTGAGGCACATGAGGGCCAAAACCATCTGAACTTTTTAAAAATTTTTAGAGAGTACGGAGGTTCGCGCGAGAGAAGGGACATATTAGGAACCATTGTGCAATTTTGAAGGAGGGTGCTGTGTGCGACTAATTTTTTAAGTTTACGGGTAGGTGTTGTAATATAGGGTAAGTAAGCAAAGTTTGGTCAATCTTTTTTTTGGGTGGGTGGGGTGTGGGTTTTTGTGTAATTTTTGGGCGTGGGTTTTTGTGTACCTAGCTATATAAGTTTAGGGTGTACGTGTGTAATATATATTAGGTTATCTATATTATAAGGGAAAGAACCATTACATTACTAAATTATCTAATCAATAATCTACATTAACTTGCAAAAAAGAAAAAAAAATTTGGACCATGAGATGTGTTTTCAACCTTTCAAATCAAGAAAATCGACAACTTTTCATCTCTCTTATTTCACCAATTTAGTCTCTTACTCTTTTCTCTAACTATTTTTATGAAATTAAAAATACATTAAATTTAATTATTATAAATTAGATAATTAATTTTTGGGTCATTAAATGTGTTTTTAAAATATCAAATCAAAGAAGTCAACAATTTTTCTCTCTTTGGACTTCGACCTTCAATAGGTATTTACCCCTTCTTTCTCTCTCTCTCTCTCTATATATATATATACATACTAGGTATTGCCTGTGCCGGACGGCACGGTGAAATAAAAAAAAAAATTAAATAAAAAAAGATATATTCTACTCAGCCGGATTGTGGTGGTTTTAAATTGAAAAACTCGAACTCGCCTTCGTTTATGATATGTTTAAATTTGAACCCGTTTATTATTACAATGACATTATATATTTCTAAATTTTTAATTATAAAGAGATGGTACCATTGGTAGTAATATTGGTTTACAAAAATAATGTGTTTTTATTAAAAAATATATATATTGAACTTATTTTATAAGGGAAAGTAACATCACATCAATAATTTATCAAATCAATGGCTCATATTTAGTTACAATAAATAAGATAAATTTTGGACTATTAGATGTGTTTTCAAAACATCAAATCATAATTGATCTTATTTTATAGGTATCGATAAGTATATTTTAAATATGAAAATTTTAATAATTTATAATTTTTGTATTTAAAGTTAATGTGTTTTAAATTTTAAAAAGAAGTTAATAAAAGAGAAAAGTGAGAGAAATAGAGTGATTGGTGAAATAAGAGAGAAAAAATTGTTGACTTATTTGATTTGATATTTTGAAAACACATCTAATGGCCCAAAATTTATTTTATTTTTTATAACTAACAGTCCGTTTGGATTGAAGGGAAGGGATGGAAAGGAAATAATTAATTAGGAAGGGAAGGAATGAAATAGAATGGAAAGGAATGCGTTTAATTTTATTGTTGTTTGGATAGCTAAAGATATGAAAAGAATGGAATGAAAATAAATCTTATTTGGATAGAAAGAAGAAAAGAAAGGAAAGGAATGTGATTTAATATATTGTTAATAAATTAGGGTTAAATTTGGAATAACATGAAAAAATCATTAAAATCTTTTCCTTTCCCTTATAATCCTCCCAATATTGGAAGGAAACAAAACAAAGGAATAAAGGGGATTGACATTCCCTCCCAATCCCTCCGTTTTTTCTCCACTCCCTCTTATAAATCTATCTAAACGAGTGGAATGCAATCCCTCCTCCTTTTTTCCTTTCATTCCTTTCTCATTCCTTCAATCCAAACGGACCGTAAATGTGAGCCATTGATTTGATAATTAAACAAAATATTTAATATCTAAATAGCGTACAATCCAAAACATATATTAAAAAAACTATATACACAACATATTTAAGTGTCAATCGGCAGGGGGAGTTAAAGCCGAACTGAAAGAACTAAAAAATATATTCGACTAGATTGAGGTGGTTTTTAATTGAGAAACTTGAATTTGCTCCAGTTTATGATATGCTTAAAGTCGAACCCGTTTCACCACTTCATTAAGGTCGGCTTGGGTTAATTTGTCATCCCTAATTAGTCACCAATAAATACAAAAATTCATATTTGAAGAAATTAATATATCGCATTATTATTACAGCGACATTACATATTTATAAAATCTTAATTATAAATAGATGGTACTATTAGTAGTAACACTGATTTACAAAATAAATATTTTTTTAAAAAATAAACTATTTAAGTTTGTAAAAGATTAAGTAAAAACATATATCTTTTTATATTTTTAAAGTAAAAGAAGAATTAGATTAGAACTGGGTTTGAAACAAATAAATTGTGTAAAGTGATTTGAATGCAAGTATAGTATGAAAATACATGTTTAAAGAGAGAAAAAGTGTGTTGCAAAGCTTTTTTTTTTTTTTTTTATTTTACACATAATATCATTGTAATAACAAACGGGTTCAAATTTAAACATATCATAAACGGAGGTAAGTTCGAGTTTTTCAATTTAAAACCACCACAATCCGATTGGGTAGAATATATATTTTTTCATTTAATATTTTTTTTATTTCACCGTGCCGTCTAGCACAGGCAATACCTAGTATGTTATAAGTTAAACGACATAAAGAAAACCTACAGCCGTTTCTCCCCTTTCTTCTTCAGTTTTCACTGCCATTCGTTTTTTTTTTTTAAACACAACCTTCATTTTATTTTGGCAGTAGCTCCTCTTTTCATCTTTATTCTTCATTTTGTTTTAAAATTTTGAATATTAAGAATTAGGTGTTTAATGTTGATTTGCTTCTTAGATTGTTAATATATTTGTTCGTTGGTTATTATTTATTAATGTTGATTTGCTTCTTAGATTGTTAAATATTGATATTAAATTTGATTAATGAGGTTGATTTGCTTATTAAATTGTTAAATATTGATATTAAATTTGATTATCGAGGTTAATTTGCTTATTAGATTGTTATTTGATAAATTAATATTTAGATTAATATATGTGTTTGTTGGTTATAGTAGGTTGAATATTGAGTTGATAAAAATATTTCAAAATATATAATTAATTTTACTATATCATTTTTAACTTTTCCAAAATATCAAAATAGAATGGACAAGTATTTTAGAAAAATTTAGACTAGAAACATAATTATTGAGTTTGATTTGGCTTAAATTTTTTTTTGGCCCTTCTTGGAATTTATTCCTAACTCCACCACTGACTACACCTATGGCGAATATATCCCCCCATTATATATATATGTTCATTGTGGAATCAATACTCCTTATTTAAAGTGAACTTGTTTTTAAGAGTGTAGAAAATTAAAGCATGAGAAGAAAGAATGATATATTGTTATTTGATTGATTGTCCTTTGTACAAAAATAGATGATATAATTTATAACACAATGGGTTAGAGAAAAAGTAGTCGGGAATTTCGGGGAAAAGGTCCCACACAAATACACACAAAATCAAGACCCAATATTCTCTAACACCCCCCCGGAAACTTAAGGTGGTAGATGAGGAACCAACTTAAGTTTGGACAAAAGATCTTAAAAACGGCGAAGTGGATGGGTTTTGGTGAATAGATCGGCAGGTTGTTCTTTAGAAGATATAGACAAAAGGCGAATAGAGTTTCTAGCTAAATGCTGATGAACAAAATGGCAGTCAAGCTCAATATGCTTTATTCGTTCATGGAAAATATCGTTATGAGCAATTTGAATAGCACTTCCATTATCACAGCCAATTATAGTTGGGAGATGTTAAGGAACACCCATGTCTGAAAGTAGCCAGGGTAGACAGATGATTTCTTGAACAGTGTCAGCAAGAGCGCGGTATTCTGCTTCTGTACTAGAGCGAGAAATAAGGGATTGTTTCTTGCTACGCCAGGATATGAGGGAGTCTTCTAGGAAAATGCAGTATCCGGTGGTTGACCGTCAATCAGTTGGATCTCCTGCCCAGTCGGAATCAAAGTAAGCACGTAATTCCCAAGATGATGTAGAAGGAAAGTGCAGACTATGGAACATGGTCCCTTTGACATAGTAAAGAATGCGAAGAACAGCCGCATAATGTGTAGAACATGGTTCGGACATGAATTGGCTAACGATGCGAACAACATGTGCAATATCTGGTCGGGTGACTGTCTGGTAAACCAGGCTACCAACTATTTATCGATACAAAGTGACATCATTTAGAGGAGTACCATCAAGAGGTGTGAGCCGTATATTCGTTTCTAGTGGTGTTGGAGCAGTTTACAGTCGGTGAGACCGACACGAGTGAGAATGTCAGATGTATACTTAGCCTGAGAGAGATAATACCCGGCAGAGTCACTTAGGACTTCAAGACCCAAGAAATAGTTCAGAGAACCAAGGTCCTTCATTTTAAAATGATGGCTGAGAGTTCGTTTGAGTTCAGAAATGCCAGATACATCATTCCGAGTAATAATCATATCATTCACATAAAGAATGAAAAGTGTAATTTCATTATCTGATTTTAGGATAAAAAGCCCGTAATCATAAGTGCTAGAGATAAAACCCAATTGTCGAATGGTGAAGCTGAATTTTTCAAACCAGGCGTGAGGGGCTTGCTTAAGACCATATAAGGCTCGACGCAATTTGCAAACTTGTGATGTAGAGTGTGGAACCCCTGGAGGTGGTTTCATGTAAACTTCTTCAGAAAGGTCACCATTAAGAAACACATTTTTCACATCCATTTGAAATAAGTCCTATTTTCTGATAGCTGCAATGGCAAGAAGGCTCATGACAGAGGTTAATCGAACAACGGGAGCAAATGTTTTCTCGTAATCAATGCCATATTCTTGATTAAAACCTTTTGCTACAAGGCGGGCTTTGTATCGATCAATAGATCCATCTGATTTGGTTTTGATTTTGTAGACCTATTTGGAGCCTACTGCGGTCTTTCCTGGAGGAAGAGTGACCAATTCCCAAGTTTGAGCTTTTTCTAAGGCCTGTAATTCTTCGGACATAGCTTGCTGCCACAATGGATTAGTACTTGCTTTTTTGTATGAAGATGGTTCATGATGGGAAAATAAAGTGGAATAACAATGATAATCACGAAGATGATAAGGTAACTACTTTACCCTGGTAGAATAGCGAGGGAGATTGGACAAGTTAGCAGGATTATTGGGCGAGTTAGCGTTATCAGAATAGTCCGTTGCTGGTATGGGATCACTTGATTGAGTAGTAGTAGAGGGATTGGGTGGTATGAAAGGGGGTTCATTGGATTGATTAGCTTTAGTAGTGGGCTCATAAGGTTCTGATGAAACAGGTGAAGCATGAGAATATAACTCAACAGAAGGGTTAGCAAAAAATGGAATAGGAGTATAAGTGTGGACTTGGAATTTGGATACCGAGGATAACATTTTGTATTCCCAAAATATGACATGTCTAGACACACAAAGTCTTTTTGAGATAGGTTCCCAACATCTGTATCTTTTATGTTCTATGCCATACCCTAAGAAGCAGCAGAGGCGGGAACGAGGTTCGAGTTTGGAATGTTTATGAGACTGAAGTAAGACAAAACAGACACACCCAAAAACTTTTAAAAGATTATAATTTGGGGGTAACTGTACAGTCTTTCGTATGGTGATTGATTTTGGAAAGCAGGAATATGATGTCGATTTATGGTACAAACGGCAGTAAGAGCTGCTTCACCCTAGAAACGTCCAGGGCACCCACTAGATATGAGAAGGGTTCGAACATTATCCAAAATGTGACAATGTTTGCGTTCAGCACGACCATTTTGTTGAGATGTACCTGGACATGAATATTGAGAAACAGTTCCTTGTTGACCCAAAAAATGGAGAAATTTTGTTTCTTTGTATTCCATAGCATTATCAGCACGAAGTATCTTGATTAGTTTGGAAAATTGGGTTTGAATCATTTGTGCAAAGTTATAATATATTTGCGACAATTCAGAACGATTTTTCATGAGATATATCCAGGTAAAGCGGGTATAATTGTCTATAAAAACAACAAAGTATTTGGATCCCCCCACAGTGTTATGAGGAGAAGGTCCCCAAATATCTGAGTGAATAAGGTTAAAAGATGCAGAAGAAATAGAATCATTTGTATTAAAAGATAATGCGGGTTGTTTTCCAAGTTGACATGTGTGAACACCTCATTTTGCGATCCCCATAAGAATCTTAATTTCCAAAGAAATGAACACAAATTCATACACAAGCATTATTAGATGCACACATACTTTGTACATATGATACAGGTCAAAGAAGAAAGCCGAAAGGACCCCGGATGAGAAGTTACAGAATTATCGAAAATTGCCGGAACCGAAAACCGTCAAAACTCCTGGAAACTTGTGAAAGGAGAGTTATGCATTTTGGATCATCCTCAAACTTTGCGAGTTATTAGAAATTTCCATGAGGAGTAGCATACTCGAAAATCAGTTTAATCCGACGGTCGAATCTCCGAAACTTCAGAAAATCATGAGAATGTTTTGGGTGATCGAATGGAGGTCTTCTCGAAGTTAAAATGGACTGAAATTTGGTTAGTAGATAGTTCTTATCATGAGGAAGAACATATTAAAATTTCAGCTTTGTCGGATATGGGATCCTCAAGAATCAATTTGTCTACCGTGCAATTCTAGTCGAAATGTCCTTCATAGAAAATTAAAATAAATATAGGCCTTCCCGACTTCTGATCGACCTCAAATTTGGACACAATCTAGAAAACATTTTGAGGGAAAATATATCCAAAATTCAGCATAATCCAATGGCTAGAAGTTTAGTTCTCAAGGTTGTTGTACGCAAGTACGTTTCATACGCGGGAACAAACTCTTTGTACTAATTTGAGAATACCGAGTCCTTCCCGAACTCCGATCGTCTTGAAATTTTTACAGGGTCTAAAAGACTTATATTGGCAATATATATATCCAAAATTCAGCATGATCTAACGGTGAGAACCTGACTTGTTGTGCAAATAAGGGACCTTTACAACAAGTACCTTTCATACGCGGAAACAAACTCTTTGAACCAATCAGAACAAAAGGAGACCTTCTCGAATTCTGATCGACCTGAAATTTTCACACGATCTAGAAGACTTTTATTTCCAACACATATCCAAAAATCAGGATGATCCAACTGTGGGAAGGCTTTGCGATAAGTTTCAAGAGTCCTAGTTGCAATATCTTTTCTTGCTCTCCAAGTATTTTGATAACTATAAATAGATCCCCCTCCATTCATATTAGATCGTCAACAATCAAGGGGATTTCACGGTACACACCAAGAGATCCTTATTCTCTCCCTCCAAGGAGGCTCATGTATAATTTTCTCTCTTTTCTTTTATTTATTCGTTAGTCTTATAATTCATACTCTTGTCTGCATAATTTCTATCACTTGATAGCTTTTCAAAACCCTTTTTCAAATTGTTTTCAAAACCAAAAGGCGTATAATAAATCCTAATCCAATTCCAAAATAGTATTATTACTTTCCTACTTTTTCAAAAGCTCGGATTAGCGGCATTGTTATACGAAAAAATCGATAATCGCTATATATTCAATCTAACTCATAGATTGCGGTGTGTATGTGATAAATACTAGATTATGAGAGCACTATTGTCATCTATACTAGTTTAATCAATAGACTTTGGTATACGATCGGTCAACTCGCCTCATATAATATCGAATATAAGATTCCACATTGAATTAGTTTCTGAAAAGCCCAAAGCTTTACAAAATCACTTGTTTCATTACATCTATTATTATCAAACTCCTTTTTTTTTTCAAATCACACACACACACATTTATTTTTAAAATCATGGGCGAACTAGGAAACACATCATTTTCATCTCAACCCCAAAATCCAGATTTCTAAGGCAAGCACGAAAAGCTGTAAAGTAATAGCAATAGCATGCAAGAACTGAATTATAACACACGCATATCCTACTCAAGAGACTGAAAGGGCGAATTGGGTGCTTAACACCTTCCCGATTAGTAACTTAATCCCTGAACCTTCGAGTTAACTGGTTTCGCATATATTGTGTATAAGAGGATATTTAGTCCATAAATACGTCTCTTTTACACAAACCTTTTTTGTTTGTTTAGTAAAACAAACTGGCGACTCTTATTCCTTTCAAAATCGATTTTCAAAGTAACAACGGAATCGCCGCCCACGAGGACCCCCGGGCGTCGAGAATGCGGGTTCTCATAACACGATAAACATGAAATATTTTTTGATCGAACATTTCCTAATCGACCCATGAAAATAAGAGATCTAAGCCTATCAACAGATACACCTAACCGAGAATGCTAAAGTTCCGATGAGAGGTGGAGAGAGCCGGAGCAATGGTAAGAGTTTTAGTAGGTATATCTGGTGGGGTGCAAAGATGAACTAGCTCAAATAAACGACTAACTTTACGGCCTATCTCAATAATCTGCCTCATCCGTGGATGTTGTACAAGATAACCAGATGAAAAGAAAACAACATTTAATCCAAGATCATATAATTGACCAACAGATATAAGATTAATTGTTAAGTTAGGTATATAAAAAGTAGAGGGAAGGGATAAGTGAGATGTAGCTACTGGTTCGATGTGAGTGACAGTCAATTAAGATCCATCAGCGGTCTTAATTGAAGATGTGTGTGTGGTAGGAGATTTAAAGAAAAAGAGTGTAGAGTCGGAAGTCATGTGATTACAACAACCGGAATCAAAATACCAAGAGGTACCTGAGGTGGCAGACATCACAGAGGATGGTCCAGATAAAACCTATTTTAAAATATCAGCAATATATTGTTACTGACGGGCGAGAGTTGGTTGGATGGTTGTTCAGTGGCAGCACCAGTGATAGGCTTAGGATTGTGTTGTCTGGCAGGATTCTTGTAGCAATCAGAACCATAATATTTTAGGCCGCGTTTGTGGCAGTACTTGCAGACCCGTTTGGGATAGTACATCAGTGAATAACTAGTCTCATGGCAATATGCACACTTGTTGGATGATTTATCATGTGATGGCTTTTCAAATTTGGGGTAAGTGACGGCAAGTACTGCATCAGAATTCTTAGACTTTGGACCGAGTCGTGTTTATTCGAAATGAAGTGCAGTGACAACATCATCAAAGGTTGGGAGAGGATAACGATGTAGGAGTGAAGCCCAAACAGGCTCAAACCGATCATGAAGAGCCATAAGAAATGTCATCACTTGTTTTTGAGTCTTGTACATATCAAATTTAATAGCATCATTGGAACATTACCTAATAGGTTTGAAAAAAGCTAACTGATCCCATAAGGCTTGCATCTCGGATAAAAAATCATCAATGGATTGATCAGATTGTTGCCTCTTGTAGTGAAGAACAGTCAAAAGTTAATATTGATGAACAAGATCTTTGGTGGTATACCGAGTTTGTAGAAAGTCCTAGACCTCCTTTCCCATCGAAAATCGCCCAAATTGTTGATTAATGGTAGGAATTGATATATTACGACACCAAGTGATGATGTCACCATTCTTTCCTATCCATTCGTCTTGTTGATCTACAAATTTCTCGTTAGATTCACCTTCTTTTTGGACAGGTTGTTTGACTTCTCCCGAAATAATTCGCCAAACACGACGAGCCTGAAGAAAACTGGTCATTGCCTGAGCCCAATGACTGTAGTTTGGTCCATTAAGAGTAATGGAGATGGGCCGAGATATTTCTGAATGGTCTATGATGCTTTTCAGAAAAGTTCGTGGTTAATTTGGAAATAATAAGAAAGTTGGGGTGGATTTGAGAATAATAGAAAATTTTGGGGCTAAATTGGAATATCTGGAAAATTAGGGGTTGATTTAGAAAAATCAGGAAATTTTGGAGTTAACTTGAAAATAGCAGAAAAGTTTAAGTAGGGTGACGTGGCAGTCAATGCTGACGACGTGGCAAACAAGTGGCGATTACGTGTAAGACACGTGGTGGTGATGTGGCGGTTGGTATTATGAGGTGAGGACAAAATAGTGGGAGACAAATTTAAAGTGGACAATGATGGCTTTTTTTTATATATATATACTTTGTCAAAATGAATGCGGGAAAAGTGGGAGACAAATTTAAAGTGAATAATGATGGACAATGATGGGCTTTATTTATTTTGTCATAAATGTGGCTAAGATGAGTATAGAGCGGGGATCTTTCTCTCTGGAAAAAAAAAATGGCTCGCACAAAGCAAATAGCTCCGGCAAGGCCCAGAGGAAGCAATTTGGCAACAAAAGCCGCAAGAGAGTTAGCTCCGGCAACTGGAGGAGTGAGGAAGCCGCACATATTCAAGCCAGGTATGGTGGCACTGACAGAGATCAGAAAGTACCAAAAGAGTACCTACCAAGCTACTGATTCGAAAATTGCTTTTTTTTTTTTTTTAGTGAGAGAAATAGCTCAAGATTTCAAGATAGATCTTCGATTCTAAAGCTCTATCGGGGCTGTTTGAGGATACGAATTTGTGTGCTGATGAGAACGGCTTAAAAAAAATAATTGGAGGAGTTTATTCTTCCTCTGATACCATGTAGAAAATTAAAGCATGAGAAGAAAGAATGATATATTGTTATTTGATTGATTGTCCTTTGTACAACAATAGATGATCTAATTTATAACACAATGGGTTAGAGAAAAAGTAGTTTGGATTTTTGGGGAAAAGGTCCCACACAAATACATACAAAATCAAGGTCTAATATTCTCTGGCAAAGAGGATACTAATGAATTCCAGTCTAATCAATATGTACTACATTGATTACGTCTTGGAAAAACTTAGCCTTTAGCTGTAGTTGGAATGTTACAAGAAGTTTTTGAATTTTTACTAGTGTAGCTCCAATCTAGTCTACATAACAGATTAGCCTCATATTCTGTTGGTTTGAAACTTTGTAGTTAGTGATGGAAGTGAAAGAGAAGCTTGAAAAAGATCACTACAATCTCCCCGTGGGTAGACATGGGAGAGATGATGAAGACATGGTCCTCTGGTTTTTGAAGGACCGGAAATTTAACGTTAAGGAATCTGTATATAAATTGACTAGAGTGATTGTAAGTAAATAATATTCTTAATGCATTTTGTATAATCATCCTTCGAATACTTAATTAAACAATTTTGCAAGGATTTTGAATTCCCGATTTGGGTCTGCATTCTCAACATTTTGGTAATGTTAAAAGATTATTCTCCTTGTTACATTTTCAGCAATGGCATAAAGGATTTGGTGTCTCAGAATTGTTGGAAATGTCGGTGAGAAGTGCGGCTGAAACTGGCAAATCCTACGTTCACGACTTTCTTTATGTCCATAGCATACCAGTGCTAGTAGTGGATGCATCCAAGCATTTTCCTTGGGTAATCTATAGCCTGAGTTATCTACTCTCTCATTCTTATATCTTGTTGCGTTTTTCGTCTAAGAATTGAACTGCTGCCTAGTTAATGTTTGTCCCAAATAGTGAAGTTTCCATGGTTTCGATTTCGAGAATTCGTAAGGAGTACCATAGATTTTGGTTTTGGATGTATTCTTTTTCTTCTAGGCTTACCAATTACAAATATTAATGAATTGGGCCAATTGGCCACAGATGTTAGATCCTTCTGAAGACGAGAAGCTCTACGTTTTCTTGATTGAGAAGGCAATAAGTAAACTCCCAGATGGAAAAGAACAGACACTTGGAATAATGGATCTCCGGGGCTTTGGTACCAAAAATACGGATCTCAAGTTCGTTACATTCTTGGTAATCCCTACGACTAGCTGGTTATTCTCACTTTTATTATTATTCATACTCCCTTCATTAGAAATTAAGTCACTACTTGACTTCTGTGCACGCATCGGAGAACATTAATTTCCACTTAATCAACCATCAAGAATGAAAGTTACTTAACTATCACAAAATTTGGAACAAAAGGATTTTAGGAAAAGTAGCTCTCGGTTTGGGACATCTTAGAAAGGAAAACTTGGATCTTAATTGGGGATTGAACGAATACTATCAGAAAGATTAGATACTCTTGTGGAAAAGAACCAATTAACTGGAACTTTATTGTTCGTTTTGCTTTAAGGTGCATTTGTTTGATTCTTTTCGCAAATGGTATTTGAAAATTTGAGAACTACAGAATTGCCTGCTAGCAGCATTAATGGACACATTATGTGTCAACGTTTATTCCATTCTTGGCAGTTCGATGTAATGTACTATTACTACCCGAGGCGGTTGGCGGAAGTGCTTCGTGAACGCGCCATTTGTGTATTAAGCCACTGTGACAGTTAATCAAGACCTTTCTAAAATCATATGCTTCTCTGGTATGCATCATCTGAAGCTATTTCCTTCCTACCAAACTTTTTGATTTTTCGGTAATGTTTGCTGTGTGAATTTTCATTGATCAGAACTACTTTAATGCTGATTTCGTGCGTTTATTTTCAAATTCAGATCAAATGTTTTAGGTACTAATTTTTTTTTGTATATATATTTTCAATTTTTATTTATGTTTATATTTGAAGGCTAGATTTTGCTCGGTGGAGACTGTGATCGAGGAAGGAATATTTTACAGAAGCAACTATTCCAGACAAATTCAGGGGCCGAGGACTTTGTTGCGGCTCTATGCTTACTGTCTGCCATGGATGACCTTAGCTGCAACATATCCGATCATAACAACTATTCCAGACAAATTCAGAGGCCGAGGACTTTGTTGCGGCTCTACGCGAACTGTCTGCCATGGAGGACCTTAATTGCTACATATCCGATCATAACAACTATTCCAGACAAATTCAGGGGCCTTAACTGCTACATATCCGATCATAACAACTATTCCAGACAAATTCAGGGACCTTAACTGCAACATATCCGATCATAACAACTATTCCAGAGGCCGAGGACTTTGTTGCGGCTCTACGCGAACTGTCTGCCATGGAGGACCTTAACTGCTACATATCCGATCATAACAACTATTCCAGACAAATTCAGGGGTGAGGACTTTGTTGCGGCTCTACGCGAACTGTCTGCCATGGAAGACCTTAACTGCAACATATCCAATCATAACAGCTATTCCAGACAAATTCAGGGGCCGAGGACTTTGTTGCGGCTCTACGCGAACTGTCTGCCATGGAAGACCTTAACTGCAACATATCTGATCACTTATTTTGTACATTGAACTTAATTTATATGCTGAATATGTTCAAGTATACCATGCGTTTGTCCGATAATAGAAAATCAAATTTCTTTTGTTTCTTTTTATCCATCCATTAAAAAGTTGAATAGATAGAATCTATTGAAACCATGAGATGTTACTGAAATTTTGAATTTTGCATCTCTTCAATAAATAAATTTAGTACAATAATGTTACGATGAGATGACAGTTTATCTTATAATTACATACATTTTCTATTTATTGTTCAATGGTTCTTCAAATATAGTGTTTAGTTTTTAAGGGGAATGTAAAATAATAATATTTTAAGAGTGGTATTGTAAATGAAAAGCTTGTTATTTTATTTTACATTGTCTTCTTCAATTTAATGAAAAGTAGTCACAAAAAAATAATTTGTAATTACTTAAATATTGAAACTAAATTATTTAGTAAATATGTTTTTACTTTATTAATTATTATAAACAATATACATAATTTGATTTTAAATCCAAATATTTCTTTGCTAAAAATCTATTTCGTTAACACACTATATTTATTTTTAGCATAGCATGCACACTATAAATAGAATAAAAAATTATTCAACAACACCACTCATTTATTACAAAAAAAAAATAATTATTTGTATTTGACCATTTTAAGAATCACATATTTAGTGGCTCATATTATATTTAACTAGACACAAAACACACATGATGCGTGTGCACTGCTGATTTCGAGCACAAATATATTTAGGTTGAAATAAAAAAAAATAACAAAAAGAGAAGTACCTTAGTGTTTAATATCATTTCTAGTAATAAAAAGGTTGCAAGTTCAAATCTTAAATCAACATGATTTTTTTTCAACATTGTTAGTAATCAGGGAAAAATAGGAAAATTATCAAAAATTGGTGTCACAATCAAATATTCAAATCCATAGGCTTCTATTCTATATAATATTATGGGAGGTAAAAATTGGACATGGGCCTTTGGCCAAGGCTCAGCTTGGAGATCTAGTTTGCTGGTCAATCCATAATCAAAGCCTAAAGGCCTAACTCTATTACAAAGGGGGTAACCATCTTGTCGACCAAGACATATTTAAATTCGAGCCGACCATCTAAAGATCATTGTTATTTGTCGACCATAATGAAACAGCTAGAAGACGACCGAGCAACTTTAGTCAGCCAATGAAGATAAGATAGTTGAGCTGAAAGATAAGTGATGTGAAATAACAGCTTGTACAAATGTGAATAGGGTTAGGGACAATTGAAATAATCTTAGAGTAGTGCCTAAATTTATCTTTTATAGTAATTTTCATTATCTAAAACCTTAATGTAACTCTATCCTATAGATATAAATAGGAAGGGAATCCCACAACTAGCTAGTCACAATTAATTATAATCATTCTTGCTCAGTTGCACTCACTCTCTTGCTTTTTCTCCTCTTTCAAGTAAAAAAATCCTAATCAACAGTTGTATTCATTTTGTTCAAACTTTTAAAGCTAATGGAATCCACACACACACACAAGGGAGGATGTACTACTAGATTGAGAATTAAAGCCACCAAAGGAACTTGCCCCAAAACAAATATGGTCTTCTCTTTGTTTATTATTTTTATTGTTCATCATCTTCATCCATGTTTTTTTATTACATGTACTCAATTTGGGCTGATTCCTTTCAAAATGCGCTTGGTTAGATTTTAGCCACCCACGTACATATACATAGATTTAAGTCGATACTAATTTTATTATTAATATTATTGTTATTGTTGTTATGAAATGATCCAAAATTAGTTTCGTTCCGAGTCCTTCAGGCTTTGGATTTGGAAGCCAACACATCTTCCCTTAAGATTCCAAAAGTTATGATTTAGGCCTTATTGTATTTGATATATCATTTATATACATATGCAAATTGAACTACCAAATACAAATTGAACAATGTTGTAATAGGTTCTTACCTTCCATTTAGATTGAGGGCATGTGATGAAAAGAAAATGGTTAATTAAGAAAGGAATGAATGAAATAAAATGGAAAGAATGAATTTTATTTTACTTTTGTTTGGATATTTAATGGAAAAAAAGGAATGAAAATAACTCTTGTTGGATAGAAGAACAAAAAAAAAGAGGAAACGAATGTGATTTAATATATTATTAATAAATAATGGTTAAATTTGAAATAAGGTAAATAAATAATTAAAAAAAAATTCCTTTCCCTCCTAAAATGTTGGAAGGAAACTAAATAAAAAAAAATAGAGATGAATGACAATCCCTCCTGTTTAGTCCATTAATTGCTTTTCTATTTTCCCTCATAAATATATCTAAACAAGTGAAATATAATCATTCCCTCATCTTTTCATTTCTTTTCCTTCTCATTCTCTCAATCCAAATGGCTCGTTAATTTGGGCCTGAGCCTCTACCCCTACTTGCAGGCTAAGGATGCATTTGTTTTGCTGTATGAATTTGAATGTTGAATCCAAAGATTAAAAATTGAATTTGAAGTTCAAAAAATAAATCTAAACACAAGGTTTGTTTTATGTCTAAATGTCACATTTAAACATGTGTTTGTTTGAAAATATCACATATGAATACTGAGTGAATATAATTTGGACAATTTTGTTCTTATCTTCTAATTTTATAAGGATAAATATATCTAAGAACATAATGTTGACAAGGGCAAGAGATAAATTTTACCTATTTAATTAAAGATTAAGCATGCAAACTTAAAAGAGATGAGATTGAGGCTTTGATTTTTTGAGAGGCAGAATAAAATTATAGATCTAATCTCTTAAAGCAATCAACCAGATTTAGAAGCTGCGATGTACGAACAAAGATCACCAAAATTTTTGTTATTGAAAAAAAAACTCAAAGATGATTTTGGGTGTTAAAATTGTAAAATACTAACGGTATCACTCACATACAATTAACGATCCCTCTTTTTTGCCTACTACTGCAAAAATATATATTTTATCCCCATTGAAAACAAATTAAATGGTCGTTTCGAACCCTAGTTTACATCATTCTTGTTTTTCCCCTAATCTCTTCTCTCTTTCTCGCTACACCAATTCTATAAACAGATAGATAGTTTTATGTTCTGATTATATATGTTTTGGTTGTAGTTCCAGTGGTAGAGGAGACATTTCAAACAAAGTAGTTAAAGATGTTTTGTGTTTTGTGTTTTGGGTGGCAAGTAGAACCGGTTCTGGCCATTTTTAGGCCTTTGGCAAAATTTTGGAATATACACTCCTGTAAGTAAATATATTAGTATTTTTATAACAAAAGAAACAAATTAATTTTATTTCAATAATAAGAGTTTGCATGCCACAAAAAAATACAATTAAATCTTTAATTCATTTAAAAAAATATTGGTTTCTTCTAATTCTCTCTTATAACATGAGAAAAGGTTGAAGATACTATTTTCCTACTACATGCCATTTGAACTTTGATGGCCCTATCAATTTTTGGCCCTGGGCAGTCGCTTTGCCTGCTCTCAAGGCCTGGTGGCAAAGGAAGAAGGGAGTGGGAAAATGGAAGGAGAGGAGGCATTGTGTTGGAAGTTAGTCAGAGGAGACCGCATAAGACAATGTAGATACTTAAAGTTTTCTTTTGGACGTGACCTAACTTAACATATATATTTAAAATAGGGAGATACTCTTGTCAGAGCAAATCACATCGATCATCTTTGTTATTTTAAAATGAACAATTTGTTTTGGCAATTATTATTTTGCCAAAACTATCTCCATTAAAATACGGGACACATGAAACAATAGGCATCTACAAAGTGTTGGTGTCCGATACGGATACAACACAGACATGTCAACTGTCGAAGAGTGTATGCGTTTCGGACTTGGATTATCCCCATTACCATTTGGTCTAATTTAAAGTTTAAACATATGGATTTTTTCATGAATTTGGTTAAGATGATCATCTCAACTAAATTTCATCATAAGATTCAATTTAGAAGTTGATAAGATGATTACCTAAAATTTTAACGGTAAAAAATGAACATATATGTATCAAATTTTTACACACGCACTTCTGATCTGAATTTTGTGATGAAATTTTTTGTAAAGATGATATACTCAGTATAAAGATTATATTTACCAAATTTCATTAAAAAATACATTTGTTTAGTTCTCCAACTAAATTCCATTAGACGAACAAATGAGTAGTGGAGAGCGTTTCCTAGTCCTAAACCAATCCAGCTGTCATGTGTATACGTTAAATACCCAAAGATTTTAGGGTTAGGGTTAGGGTTTTGCTGTTTTGGAGTAGCAGAATGGGAAAAAAACGAAGACTGAAAACAAGAAGAAGAAAAACAACTGTGTCCGAGCAACAGACAACAGAACTCCTTTCATCGGCAGACATAATCGGCGGCAAAGAAGATCTTTTACGAAACGTTCTGATTAACATTCCCGAGAAGCCCCTCTCTAGATTCAAATCAGTCTCCAAGACATGGCTCTCTGTGATCTCCGATCCCCATTTCTCTCTCCGTTGGCACACAAAACACATCCCCTCTCCATCTGCCCTCTTCTGTTACGCCTATAATCAGTACTCATTCGTTCCACTCGACAATCGAGAAAAAAATAATTCATTCGATTGTATTTTCAATGTCGATCCATTCCCTGTCGCAATGCATCCATATGATAGGCCTTTAATATACCAATCTTGCAATGGTTTGCTGCTTCTCACAATCAGGGCAGATAATGATTACAATTTTCCTTATCCTTTTCCACTTTACGTATATAATCCCACAACTAGACAAATTAAAAATATTCCTGATACTCGAATAAAATTCTCTGAATCTATGTTTCTGAACGTTTATTTGGCATTTGATCCTTTGACATCATCTCATTTTAAGATTTTTATGTTTGATACCCGTTATCTCGGGGAGGAATGGTCGATTTATTCATCAGAAACAGACTCTTGGAGAGCATGGAAATCTCCTCAGAGAGACCTATTTGCTGAACATCAAGCTTATAAACGCTCTCATGATTTGATGGTTACGCATGGGGTCTTTTTCGATGGTGCAATTCACTGGCCAACTTGGTTTCATAGTATTTCGGTATGGTTTGATATTGATGAAGAGTGTTGTTTTCAAATCCCGATGCCTCCCATTCAAGGGGGTAAAAAGCGGAGGAGCATCAGATATTTTGGGGAATCGGGAGGCTAGCTTCACTTGATTGATTGCAAGGATTCTGACTTGCGATTTAATGTTTTCGAGATGGAATATGGTTATTCCAAGTGGTTTGTAAAGTATAAAGTTGATCTTGTTGATGCATTGGGTTGGCGTTTTATTGCATTTGGGTGGGATATTAAGAGATTCAATGTCGTTATCCTCGGTCTTATCGTCCATGGTAATGAATTTGAAGGACAAGAAGAAGATTCATCCGTACTGGTGATGCACGTGCCTGCAGGTGAAATGGCTATTTCTTATAACATGAAGAGTCATAAACTAAAGAAACTCTGCCCTTTATTAGATAGTCATTGGCCGTCTTCATGCATAGGAGGAGTTTCAATGGTACACAAGATAATTAGGTCACCAGTTAGGTTTTGATTATGGTAGTTATATACTCTAGCTAAGGTTTCGAACTTCAATTTTTAGGTGCATGCCCATACATTTGGATTCCGATTCATCTCACTCGAGCTAGATTAAACGATACATTTGGAACACGGTGAAAGTAATTAAGAAATGGTGTTTTAATAAAAAAAATAAAAAATAGTATTGTTTTACACATAAAATATAGAATTTTACATACTTTCGGAGTATTACACCTCAAATTGCATCTCTCATCTCTGAATTGGGTTTTATTTTGTTTTAGTTTACTTCTTGATTTTCTTTTGCTTTTGTTGTTTGGATTGATAATCTCCTGGCAGTATTACAAATGAGCTTAATTGAGGAGAGGGGTTGGTCCAGTGGTAGGCAACTTCCACCCTTACCTTGAGGTCAAGGGTTCGACTCATGGGGTGGGAGGGGAGGGTTTTTCTTTATTTGTAGGATTAAGGGAGAGACTTAGACCTTCCTTAATTTAAAAAAAAAATAAAAAATGAGCTTAATTGGACTCTTATCTCTGTTCAGTCGCTTCCAGAATTGTTCATAGTATTTTTTCGACAATGTATTTATTTGTGTATATTAAAAAAAATAAAATCAAAGTCCATAATAATTTTTTGATCAGAATAATGGAGCTTTGGTTTGCATCTTGATAATGATAAAACACTCTTGATTTATGGCATATTTTTGACTTATTTTTCAGAAATACCCTTCTAAAAGTTAAGAAAGTATATCCACTTCATTAGCATATATATATATGAATTATAAATATATTATCCTTATCAAAATAGAAATCTAGGAGAGTTGTAACAAATACTTACTTGAACATTTTGTAAATCATATTTACTCGAATGAAGGGTTCGAAGCTGAGTTGAAATTTTATTGTTGTAGCTCATGTTTTTTGACATGTTTTGCAAATGCTTCTTTCTGCGAAAACCCTTTAGAAATAATCGTCTTTTTTTATTTTTTTTAAGTCTATGTTGCTTCTCATTTATCTAGCATGGTGATGAATTTGAAGAGAAGAAGAGTTGGACATAGCGGATCATGCACATATTAGCTTGTAGTGAAATGGTTATATGTTACAACTCGCAAAATATACTCTATTGCTATTGCTTAACTAGCACCATGCCGCTATTCTGAAAATGAAAATTTTGTTAATTGTTTATATGGTCGATCAGAACTCATGTCGATATTACAATTTCAAATATGATTAATTTGTTTATCTAGTTTCCAGATGTTCATAATAATTGTCTGCAGGTATAAATTGAGTTGCACAAAAGAATCAAAACCCTTCATTTTTTTTTTGTTCAAAACCAGGGGTGTTCTAAACTCTAACTCACAGGATCGCCTAATTCATATCCATTAGTAGTGTTTAAACTAGCAGTAATCTGTGCGATGTACAAGCCATTATTTATATGCATGATATTTGTAGTAAAACTTTGATAACTTTTACATGCAGCGGTTTAATTAGTAATATAAAACGAAAACGCAAATGCATATAAAGAAGAGTTAAATGTAAATTCTAAAAACATAAAATGAAATTGAAAGTATTTGATTTAAATACGTTCCTGATATTCAAAATTAGAATGCAATCAAATAAACATGTGCACATATACCTCCTCATCCATTAAAAAGAGTAGCTTAGAAGGATTAGTAATTTAGGCTTGCAATGACATAAATGCATATTTCCATGAAAATTAATTTTTATGACTGATCTTGTCTTGTAATAAATAGTATATTAAAAATATTAAGATCTAGAGTGATATGCCGGTATTAAGCTGCTTTTTTTTTATTTAAACCTTTTTTTTTACAATTTAACAACTATATTATTAAATAATCAATAATTATAAGGTGTAGCGCATGTGGCAATTTGAACTCCAAGTGGTTGAGTCATTAATTCTTGCACTACATTAGTTCAAACAGAGATTAGTCCCATTGCGGGTTTACAAATATTTCGGGGTAAAAGACTAAAAAATAAAAATGTACCTTTTGGGTTGTTTTAGAATTGAAGAAGCAATTTTTGTATTGGGATATTGAAAAATATGGCTCATATAAAAATGTTTTCTACAAAGAACTAGAAATTTATATTTTTGTAAATTAAAGGCCTATATTTGACCAAACACCAAAAGGAGTGCAAAATTAACTTTGTATTAGATTTTTAAATTGTATTTTTTTATGAAATCGTGCAAAATTAAGTTTACACCACATGTTTTTTAGCATACTATTATAAATAAGTGTTTAATTGACAGTGCTTTAGAATAATTTTAATAAATTACATATTCAAAACCTATTTATTAATAAAATGCACATAATAATTTTTTCGGAGTTGTGCAAAGTAAAATTTGCGCTTCTTATTCAATTTCTAAAACATTACTATATATTTGTGTTTATTTGACGACGTGTTTTAAAGTTTTATGAATGAAATATAATAATATACTTGTTAAAAAATATAAACACATCATGCAAAACAAATTTGTATTAAATTCTTTTCTCAATTGAAGCCGAAAAGTTATAGGATGCTACAAACACTTGTTCTAATAGTAGAGCGAAACTGCATGGATAGATGTTTGATAAATACAGTGCATGGATAGATATTTTGATTGCTAAAGCATGTGCTTGTATGATTTTCCTAATTCTCAACCTTCGTTTTTCCAATGATTTTTTAATCTTCAGCAAGCCTCACACGTTTTTCCAATGATTTTTTGATCTTCAGCAAGCCTCACATTAGTTCATTGTTTAGCATGAAAACTCCTACAGTTGTTTTAGGAATTAACTGGTTTACAAGAAAATCCCTCGAAGAGCATATCGGCAAGCCAGGTTTTTCTTTCTTTAGTAAACTTTCTAGACTTGGAGATGACTTAAACATGCATGATGGATGGTAACAAATTCACATGGATTGTCTAGCATGATATGATAAAAGAATTTGGACTGAAAGTACGAAGGAAATCGGCGATTCTAGAACATATATATCTTTTTCTTTTTTTCAAAAGAAAGTTCAATTCTTTGTCTCTTCCTTTAACTATAAATAACTAAATTCTTTTTCAGACCACTGTCGGTGAGACTCGAACCTGGGAACTCCCGGGACCTGGTAGCTATGAGTAGATCACATTTCTACATTTTGAGCTAGCTACTCTTAAAATTATTTGTCCAGTTTCAAAATAACACTTGAAACTATTTAACTCTACTTGGCAACAAAAAAGCCTTCAAAATACCAGAACTAGCATCACTTCCAGACCCACCAAAACCTTGGTCGACCTGGCAAACATTCTCCTGAAGTAAGTCGATCATTGTGTCCATGTTTTGCCCTAAATCTCTGACCTTTGAATATAATCCAGCTTTTGGATTTATCTCTTAGTTCATTCATCGCTGTGTCCAACTTTTGCCCTATATCTCTTAATACATTCATTACCATTGGATTTGGATCCTGCAATAGCTAGAGCCGGGGGAACCAGCGAACAATAAAATTTACGATGTCCCTCCATGGCGTAATACGTTAAGAAATGCACATGACAACCGGGGCAGAGAATGGGAATGGTATAAGGACATCCATAAAGGCGGTGTAAATCCATGGCTTCCTGCGATTCAAACAGCCTGCGGCATTGCATGCGACACAACATATGTTACCGGATGACGGTCTATCCATTGTCGAAATAGCTTTTGAAGGTGGCGGTGAGGAGCTAAGTGAGAGCTCTTAATTACGAAAACCATTAAAATTTCATTATAAACTTATAGGAACTCAAACAAACACCACCCAAAATTAAAGGGAAGTAAAAATTGGTTAATTTTTTCTTTGTTTTATTTTTTTATTTTTCGTAATATAGATTTAGACAAGTGCAATGTTGAATTCAAGAGACTTGAATGGTCGACAACACAATTAATTTAAATCAACAAATTCTTAATCTAGTTCCACAAAAGTTTTAATTTGAAAATGAATTAAATTAAATTAAAATTAAACAAGACATATAAAATAATAGCTAGGGCAATGGAATCCATTATATAATGTCATATTTATGCCACTCATGGTCATCAAATACTCCAAAAATATGATCAACTCACAATAATTTGATTGCTAGACATCGAAGATATTCAATCAGAATTTTCACTAAATCCATCAAATCACAACTTGTATCCCAAGATCAATAAAAATCAAATAAAGGCCTTAATTTTTGGAGTAATTTGAATCATAAGATTATGCACAAATAATTAATTATATAACTTCAATTATAGGCATAACTTGTTGGTGGGCATGGGCTTCATGTAATGGGCCTGCTTGTTGAAACAATTGCGGCCCATCATAAAATAAGCTTTAACTAAAAATATATCAACAAATTGATTGATATTACTGTACCTCCCGGGATTCGACCATTGGACCAATCGGATTTCAACCACATCACTAGTGGGGAGTCTTGTGGCTAATCTATAAACTGAACAATTGAACCGTACCAATCCGTTAAAAGCCGGAACATATAAGGGAGGTAAGGACTACTAATGGACTATCTCGAACGAAGTGAGGGAAGGAGTCTAGTCAAATTGAACATCTCGCCAATCAAAATCTTAGAATCTAGTTGGAACAAAATCAAAATTTTCTTTTTTTTTTTGAGTTATCGTGTAAGGTCATCATCTGGTTCAAATAGAGGATAACTCTTCGGTCAAAGAAATCGAGCCGAAACAATTAGGTTTGGCTCAGGATCGGGTGTGCTAGTGCAAAACTAAACTAGTGCAAAACTGAATCATTGTACATATGGCTTGAAAATACAACTCTTTGAACTACGTAAATATTGAAGATATATTACAAATGTAAGAGTTAATATTTTTCTGACCAACCTAAGTAGATGCAAGTATAGTTATTATTTTTTTGACCAAAATTAGTGTTAACTTACAATTTATTATTTTTAAGAAGAAAATATCTAAAAACCGAAACCGAATGGAAATTTTTTTGTTCAAGTCTAAATTTGGAAATTTTAAAAACAAAAATCGAACTGAACCGAGACCAAATTTTTAGACTATCCTACCTACTATGCTAGCCTAAACAAAACTACATTCTAATTATCTCCAATGACTTTTTCTACATTTTCATTTATATTCCACATGTCATGTATTTTCAATAGATTTCTATATCTATTTGGTAATAATATTGGATTCATAGAAAAGTCTCAAACATTGAGATCCAAACATTAGACCAATGGGATTTGGGCCAGGCTTCTCACCAACTTGTCTAGCCTAAACATTACTAAAATCATATCTAGGCCATCTCCAATAATTTTTTCTATAAATTCATTTATATTTTGTGTCACTCTATTTATAAGAAATTTCAATGTCTATTTGGTAATAGCATTAGGTTGACAGAAAAGTTTCAAAGAAGGTGTCTCCAATAATCTTACTTTCATCATATTTTTTAATCTTAGTTGACATTTATGTAATTAATTTGATTTGCTAAGATATTGTGGGTCCATTTAATTATTGCTATGTGGGATAGAAAATTCCTATTATCATTTCTCCATACAAAAAAGGTAATAGAAAATTTTCACATACCCACTTAACAAGTAACATGGAAGTGCATATAGAAACTCCGATTAAAATGAGTTTTAAAAATTTGTATATACAGAAATCATAATCAGAGATGGTCTTAAGTTCTCTATTAATTCAATTTTAAGATAATTACTATTTCACCCTTTAGCTTCAAATTTTCCATTTTACCTCCAATTTCTCTGATTCTTCGTGAACACTTACAAAATAATAAAATATAATTAACCTAAAACTATAAAAATATTCTCTAAAGCTTAAATTAATATGTTACAATATATCAATTTTTTTCCTATATAATTTTCTTTTCTATTAGAAAAAGAACGTACATGCACATAACAAGATTTGGATCATTGATCGATGTTATGCAAGTTGAACTTTTGATAATTGTTTTTCTTTTTTGTGTTCAAACTTAGATATATATATATATATGATGTCATATCGCATCAATAGAATAGCGTGATTATAATAACGTTAAGCAATGTTTCGATCATCAATAACGCTTTAACATAATTTTGTTTTTCTCTTTTGTATTTGCGCTATTTCTTCTTCTAATAATTGCGACAATACCTGAGTTGATTAGCGATGGAAAACCAAGTTATTTGTTTAATTAAAAAGAATCGAAAATTGGAAATGATGAAAACCCTTAACTGAATTCACCTTATATATTTGCACAAGAGTGCTCTAATAATTGTCAAATACCAAACAAACCCACCCATAAAGCAACCGTCTATATATATATGGCAGGACGTTGTTAACGTAACTATCTAAGAAAATCCAAAAACAAAATCCTCGCGAATTGAACCGTCCACGTTACGCCAAAATCCCTTTTTATTCAAAGTAAAATTGGATAAAAGGTTTATTATTATTATTATTATTATTATATAAACACTCATATATACGAAAAAATTTAGATGTGGATCGGTTTTTTCTTTAACGGTTTTGTGTGTTAAAAAACAATCCTCTAATATTTTTATGATAAAAAAGCGTAATAAAAAGGCCCGGTCTGTACTAGAAACAAATTCCTCATATATATATATGCATATACAAATGATACATGAATACATCTAATATTTAACTTTGAAGGAAGGGAAAGAGAATTGGAGTTCCAAGAATTGAACTGTGGTGCACGACGAAAAAAAAATCTCACCCTATTTTCCGACTGACTGAACGTAAAGAATTTTTATTTTTAAATAGTTTGGATAAACTGAATTACATGCTAAAATTATAAAAGGATTTAGTTTGTAAGAAAATATAAGATAATTTTTACATTCTAAGTAATTATAAATGTATATTTGATTATTAAGTCATTTATTGTTATAATCAACTTTATTCTTGAAATTTAAAATAAGATGAAATTTAACTATTAAAGAAACTTTGTGGATATTTTGAATTGTCTATTTTATTAAAAAATGCATTTATAACAAAATTTGAGATTAGCCACTTATTATATTTTGCTTATTAGTTAAACTACTCACAATAATTTTAAAATTATATATATATATATATATATGACATAAAAATTAACATATATATGTTTTTTAAAATTGTGAATATATATTCTAATAAGCCGTTCTAATGTTCTATAATAAGAGTCATAGTGACTCTAGCACTTGATTAGTGATCATGGATGATTTTTTTAGAATAATTTTTTGATAAGGATAAATTTTAAATATATTAATATTTATGTTATATATATATGCCCTTCAAAGATTTCAATAATAAATTATATTTTATGAAATTATTGTTATAACCATAATTATTTGCAGGAGGAATTTCAAAATGGGGCAATTGTGTATAAGGGGCCATTCTAATAATAACATAATTGCAAAACATAATTGCAAAGGATAATTATAAGTTAGCAGCATAAATTAAAGATATTGTACAAAAAAAAACAAAACAAAACTAATACTCTTTCCTTATTTAACTAATAACACAATAATCTTAATATAATATCTCACGTCTCCAAAATATATTTAGCACCAATTCCGATCAAAAATTTGAAAATCCAAATAACATTCTTACATTTCCAAAAAAACACTTAACACCAATTGTCCAGAATATAATAACTAATTACATGATACTAAAACAGTTTTAACACCAATTATCCAACACTGGAATGGTGCTAAATAGGTTTTAGCATATTCAGTTTAGTTATCTATGTTTACCTGTGGTGCTAAAATCATTTTAGTTCCATTCTAGTATTGGACAATTTGTGTTAAAAAGGTTTTAGCACCATATGTGAATACATATTTCAATACTCCATTTTCTTTCTCCCCAAACACCACGACCACCACCACCACCACCCAAATCTCAATACTCAAAATCCCTAATCCCCTATTTTCTCTCTTTAAATCTATGCGAAAAACTTTGAAGATAGTTGAAATTGAACATCACTACACTAAAATAAAAAAAAATCGTTCGTCTGACTTGGGTACAGGGGCGAAAGACTAATTGAACCGTCTAGTAGTTGGTTCCCTCCGAAGTTTCCCTCAAGATAACTGGAGCCCGGGTGCAAGTTCTATCGGATAAAGCCAATGATTAGAGGCAAAAGTAGTAGTGAACGTCAGATATCTTAACTGAGATGAAGAACAAAACCACCATTATCCATACCTTAAATATGTTTCTCTGTTTTTTCTTACTAATAAACTTTTGCCTAGTTTGCGAATGTAAGCAAATAGGCGATAATTGAACTCTCACTAAAACAGAGTTTATGTCCATCAAGCACAGGTAGCTTTTGTGCTATAGAGATGAATTCGACGATAGAGGCAAGAATATATCCTTTGTTTACATTCCAAAACCCTATACTACAAGATGCGTACATTGCTTTGCAAGCTTAGAAACAAGCTATATTAAAGGTATATTTATCTATCAACATTTATTATTTTTCTTAAAATAAATTAATATTATGAAAAATTCCTTTATTGTAAAACAAAAATATAAAATTAGTACTACTTTTCTTTAGTAAATATGAGTTTATCTTTAAAGTCATAAAACATTACAAAGCTAAATCCTACAGCTCTTTATCTCTTTCAAAATAACAAAGGTAAGATAACTTGCTCTCATAAAGTATTACTCCGGTAATATTATACCATTTTAAAGTGATGAAATATTTTTGTGAAGTACTCCATCCGTCCCAATTTAATTGTCACATTTTGAAAAACTAAAAATTAAGGAGACATAATAATTATTTTAAGAGAAAATACTTATTTCCAAAAATGTCCTTTACTTGTCTTTCAATAAAAAAAGGTGGCGAGACTCAAAATAAAAAAAGTGGAGAGAGTTTAAAGAGTAATATTAAAAATAAAAAAATTATTATAATTAATTACAATTATTTTGGAACAATTAAATTAGAATTGCGGGAGTACCATTTTATGGCTCGTTTGGTTTAAGATTTAAACCATTCCGGGAATGCTATATTCCATTCCGAAACGATTTCTGCGTTTGGTTCAAGTTTTAAGTCCGGAATAAATGATTCCAGGAACAAACCTTTCCCCCCAAGTTCTCCCATTTAAATCATAAGGAATAAACCATTACCAATGGGCATCTTTTTTAATTTTTCATGTTATGACCAAAATAACACTCTTCCTTATGAATAAATAATTCTTTTTCCATCCATGTATGAAAATATTGTTTGAAACTATTTTTTTTAGTTACGCTGCTGCACAAAAATAATAAAAAAAAATAAAAAAATATTGGAACTTTTTTCTTTTCTTTTTTCCTGTTGTAATTTTTTTTAATTACAAAAATTGTAATTTTTGTAGGATAGTTATTAGCTAGGCATGTGTAATTTTTGTAATTTATTATAGTAATTGTCTCTTTTGAAAAATTAGTATGTGATGTCTTCTCATCTTTTTATCAAACTCAAAACAGGAAGCCATATGTATGAACGTATATATATATATATCGCATCACTTCCCCTCAGCCTGAACACTCAACCCCTTGCTTCAATTGATCATACCTCAGCGCCGGAGAACGACAATGCATCGTTCAGCCGCCGCCGGTGCACTCTTCATCCTCCTCTCCGTCGTGTCCGTCGTCAACTGCCGTTTTTCGGCCAGCGATAGGCTAAAATTGCCCTCAGAAGCTTCCAAATTCTTCCACCGCCCCATTGGTGATGATGGTGATGATGATGGTTCCGTTGGGACTAGATGGGCTGTATTGATTGCTGGATCCAATGGTTATTGGAATTACAGGCACCAGGTATATCTATTATATTCTATTCTCCTCCTCCACTTGTATTCTCAACTTTACTCAATTCAATTTCTTATGTTTACATGTGAAATTGGTTTTTTTTTTTATTTATCTTTAGAGAAGAGCGGCTAGGGTTTGAGTTTGTTTTGTTTAATGTCTACATTGTTGGCCCCTAACAGCTTATGCTGTTGGGAAGATGGTTC
Organism: Lonicera japonica; assembly: GCA_021464415.1. NCBI lineage: Eukaryota > Viridiplantae > Streptophyta > Magnoliopsida > Dipsacales > Caprifoliaceae > Lonicera > Lonicera japonica. The sequence goes on along the minus strand of CM038469.1, from coordinate 30,262,202 downwards.
CTATCACTGAAATTACAAAAGTATTGCTTTAAACAGTGCTGTGAACCTCCACTGATTTGCATTCATTGACTCATTGTTCTAAGAATTGCTTCTTAGTATGGCAATTAGGCAGGATAGATGTTTTTCACTCTTTTCTTTTTTGAAGCTTACATTGTTTATGTTTAAATTATGCGAAATGTTGGATTAATGAGCACTAATGTCTCTTCAAGAAGCAAAGTAAGAGTTTTTTATAGTAATATACCATACTATATTCTCAAAACTGAATAAATACATAATCCACCGCCTAGCGTGTAGATGTTAGTACCCGGCTAGGCGATCTAGGCTCTAAGACCCCCTCCTTGCGCCCAGTTAGCACTTTTCTGAAAACCTTTAGATCTCAAACAGATATTTTTTAAATTTATATAACCAACAAGCAGCAAGCACTACCATTTTCAAGTAGCATTAAACAAGGCTCAATACTTCATTTACTATAGAATTCTGAGTTGGCCACCTCTAGCTTGTTGTATTCCAAAAGTTTTTGTCATTTATTATAGAGTCTGTTATTACATTTACGGTACTTCAGCTGATGAGGTATTCTTATTTTAATTTTTCAGTGAAGAATGGTGGAAGGGTACATAGTTTAACAACTAATTGAAGGATATTAAATTATTAGCAATAATGATTTACTTGTGGTAATCCATTTCAAAAGCACTATCTAAAGCACCTTATACATTGTTCATCCAAACCCTTGAAAAGGAATCTTTTATCTCAGTTTTCCAATAATCTTTTTATACCTGTCTAATGCCAGAAACCCTATGACATATATGTGTTTCCATGGTTTAATATTAATATATTGTCATCTTATGGAAAACTACCTTTTTTGTAAATACAATCTTTTTGGTGGGTTGTAATAGCAGGTCTTATGTTTATGTTTCAGGCTGATGTATGTCATGCATACCAAATCTTGAAGAAAGGCGGCATTAAGGATGAAAACATTGTTGTTTTCATGTATGATGACATTGCTTTCAACAAAGAGAACCCTAGGCCTGGAGTCATTATTAACAGTCCACATGGTGATGATGTTTACCAAGGAGTTCCAAAGGTTTGTTTCTTCTCTCACTTTGTACAAGTTTGAATGCAAATTCCCTTTTCCTCAAATAATTTGTTTTCCTGAGGCAGGATTATACAGGGGAAAATGTTACCGTTAGCAACTTTTTTGCCGCTATCCTTGGGAACAAAACTGCTATTAAAGGAGGTAGTGGGAAGGTTGTTGACAGTGGTCCGAATGATCACATTTTCATATACTATAGTGATCATGGCGGTTCTGGGGTGCTCGGTAAGCAGCTCTCTCGTAATTTGCTTTATCTGTTTTTTGGGTTTTCCGCTTAGATTGTGTTTGTGTGCAAGAAAATTACAAAAATGATCTGTTGCTTTTTATAATTATTTAGAAAATTTTCACTTGCATCAGTTACCCAAACCTGGAACTCACATTAATGGAGGTGATGTTTGTTTATGAGCCTAACCAAAATGAATATTCATATGGTAGCTTTGTTCTCTCTTGAAAACCACAAATTTTCTGAAAAAATAGCGTCAAATATATGTGGTGAACAATTCGGACTTTTGCAGTAGTCTTGAATTGATAACTGAATCTGAAAATCACGTATATGATGGAGGGGAAGAGAAACAAATCCTTTTTCCAAGTTGTTAGGAGCTTCCAAGTTTAAAATATATGTTACTTCGTCCAGCATTCTGGACGGTGAAATATGTTTTTGAAATGTGTGGTTTGAAAATGTGTTTGTAGATTTTAGGGGCAAAATCACAAACTGAAAATTTTGATTCTTTCTTCATTCTATGTCCTTGATGCTCTCTCTCTCTCTCTCTCTCTCAGAAATATCTGCCTATAAAATATGAAAAATGACGATCGAAAGAGTTTCTAAGAGTTGGATCCGTGTGGTTGTTTGGATAATTTCCATTTAGTTCTTGGCTTCGTGCTATCTTGTTGCCCCACTCTTATGCTTAATAGAGTTTACATTTTAGAGGCCTGTATTAAACTAACCATTTCTTTGCACATTCGTAGGGTTGCCAACCAATCCTTACATGTACGCAAATGACCTGATAGAGGTGTTGAAAAAGAAGCATGCTTCTGGGACGTATAAAAGCTTGGTAAAAATCATTTGCTTATTTTACTATTGGATGAATTTGTCAGTCAGAAGATTTTATGCTACGTTAGTTGGTATATTTTTTAGGTATTTTATCTTGAAGCTTGCGAGTCAGGAAGTATCTTTGAGGGCCTTCTTCCTGAAGGTTTAAATATTTATGCAACCACAGCAGCAAACGCAAAAGAAAGCAGCTGGGGAACTTATTGCCCTGGAGATGCTCATGGTCCTCCCCCTAAATATGAAACCTGTTTGGGCGACTTGTATAGTGTTGCTTGGATGGAGGACAGGTATACATATCTTTTCTTTTATCTGTTATCTTCTATATATTAAGTTAGATCTATGTCTATCTATATTTTAGTAAGAAGAGGACTTTTGGTTCGTACTTGAAATTCCGAAATTACCCTTTATTAATTTAAAAAAAATTAAACAATAGTTCTAATAGGATTTGAACCTGTGACCTTTTACTCTAAAATATCTGCCTTAACCACTTGATCAAACATGATCACATTTTCTTAAAATTATTTAGATACAGTTTTTAGTGTTAAGATTACCATGTACAATGTTTCACATGCATCGACTGTGCCATGTGCACTAGTGTTAATAGTGTCTTAATTTATCATGAGAAAAAAGGTTAAATTATGTTATATAAGGATGGAAATACTTTAGTTACTCCCACCTCTCAAATTGATAGCCCCACTTTGACTATGGTACTTCTCAAGGAAACTAGTGTTTCAACCTGATATTAACTTATTTTCTATTGTGAGATTTGGTACATTGATTATGTTTTAAAAAGGAAATGAGACTATCAATTTGAGACATCCCAAAAAGGAAAGTGACACTATTAAGTTGAGATGGAGGGGGGACTATTTGTAACGTATTATTTGTTTAGCTGCTGATATGAGTTAGAATTTTTTTGGAAATCCATTTTATTTCTTTGTGGGAAGAATTTCATAACTTAAAGCAACTTCAAAATCTTAATGCTTAAAAAGAAAAATCCACTTTCAAGATGTTGCAATGTGGATGTTAATTAATTAATCTTCTGATCTTTGTGAACAGTGAAAAACACAATCTGCAGACAGAAACATTGCGGCAGCAATATCAACTGGTACAATCTTGTACCTAGATCTTACGTTAATTTTTTTGTAGAAGCTAGAACAACTCATGATGTAGCCTTGACCTGGCAATTGGGTGGGTTGGGTGAAATCTGGGCAGGCTTGTGGCGAGCTGAATATCAAGCGAGTTGGGTGTGGTATGGGCTGGGCTGGGCTAGCCTGTTAACTTTGAACCTTCTTCAAATTAAATCAGTTTTCTTCTTTGCCACCATATTTATAATCAATTTCCCCATTAGTTATTCCTAACCAGAAAGGAAATATTTTTTAATTTTTTTCCAAAAAAAATAAAATAAAAAAATATCCATGTACTAATATTGGAACCATCTTTTACAGTGATTCATTCTTGTCAGCGGATCAGAAATTTTTGGATCCCGGGATAAGCCATCAATCTTTTCCCAAAAACACATGGAGATAAAATGAAATTTACAGGAAAAAGAAGAATAAAGTTTTTTTTTTTTGATAACAAACAGAAAAGGATAGAACTAAATAAATAATATAAAACTATGCTATTTCTTTCTTTTTTTTTTAAAAAGGCAGATCATATCAAGCAGACTAACCTAAAATATCTTTGTAAATCAATGAATTAAGCAAAAAGGGAGAAATCAACGAGTGTTGTTTATTTTTAGTAGAGAGAGGAGCGGCTTTATGAAGAGGCAACCATGAGGACACTGTGATGATTAGTATGTTCTTAAATGCGCTGTGCACGAGACAGCCTTTAATCCTGCAGCAGCCTGCAAATATTAAACTTTTAAACTCATTTCAACCCGCAAGGCAGAATTTTGGGGCCTTATCATTGAGTGGGTTGGCAGATTTACAGGTTAGGCTAGTAATTGCCAGCCCTTAATGTAGCCAAAAAGAATGAAGAATATAATATGTTCATAATAACCACTCATGTTCATATCATTACATATTTATATGGAAAGGCCAATATTTTTCCCTTTAGATTGACTTCTAGATTTTATATAATAATGGTCATTTTGCAGGTTAAAAAGAGAACATCGAATGACAATTTTCAGTCTGGTTCTCATGTAATGCAATACGGGGATTTGAAGCTTAGCATGGATGATCTTTTTGTTTATATGGGCTCAAATCCTGCAAATGATAACTATTCTCATGTGGATGCCAACTCTCTAGGGCTTTCTTCCAAGGCCATTAACCAACGCGATGCTGATCTTTTACATTTCTGGCATAAGGTACAACCCTCTCTTTAAAATTACGGATGGGCGGATGGCAAAATGGCCCAACCCCACGGGTTTTCAGTGTTAAGGTTGGGTCTTTTTAACCAGGCGGGTATGGGTTTCTAAAATAAAAGCCTGGGTCGGGTTCGGGTCGGGTTCAGGTCGGGTCAGGTTTACTTAAAATAGACTCGTTTGACCCTATTCAACCCGAATATAATAGTTACGTTTGACCCAATTCAACCTGAATATAATAGTTGTTCCTCTAAATACACTTATAATATCATATACTTAGAAGGGGACAGATTGGATGGATTTGGGTCCATGTGTACAAGTAAACAATGCGTGTTCTGATTTTTCAAAGTAAAGCCCATCTCAGGTCAGGTTCAGGTCGGATATATTTTTATGCAAGCCGAATTCAGGTTTGGCCAAAACTGACCCTTTGCCATCCCTATCTAAAACTGCATTACTTCAATGCCCAGTGCACAAGTTGTTAACCCTGATATTCTTTTCTTTTCTTTTTTTAATGTTTGACAGTATAGCAGGGCTGTTGAAGGATCTGTGAGGAAATTGGAAGCTCAGAAGCAGTTTGCTGAAGCAATGGCACATAGAATGCATCTAGACAGCAGTATAAAGCTTGTGGGGAAGCTTTTGTTTGGAATTGAGAAGGGTCCTGAGGTGCTGAAGATTGTCCGACCTGTAGGGCAGCCTCTTGTTGATGACTGGGACTGCCTTAAATCATTGGTAAAGTTTACTTCACATTCCCTTATTAGTTAACCATAAATAACCCAGCTAAATAACTACTTATATAGCCGTTGTCCTAGAATGAGGAAAAAGAAAAAGGAAATACTCCCTTCGTCTCAAATTGATAGTTCCACTGGTATGTCTTAAACTTGATTGTCCTGTTTTTCCTTTATGGGACCTAATCAACTTAGCAAATCTCAAAATAGGATATGATTTGTATCATTGACTATTGATTAGGTTGGTATTATTGTTTTGTTGAAAGGTACCAATGTATCAATTTGAGACATAGGGAAAATGAATTATGGGATTCGTGATGGATGTGAGTTTCAACTTTATTATTAACTTTAGAGATGATGAGGAATGCTAGCAAGAAAAAATATGTTCTTTGTGGTAGATTTAACAAAGAAAAAGAGAGAGAAAGGAGGAGTTTATGTGATTAGTGTTAGATTTGGGTTTTTAGTTATCGTTGTTAACTAGAGTGGAGAAGTATTTGGCCAGAAAAAAAAATATGAAAAGAGAAGTGCTCATGCTAGAGACAAGAGGAAGTATGTCCGTTCTTTGAAAAAAAGAACTGCAGATTGAACTTTCACATCCCATGGAACTGAAGTGATAAATGATAGAAGATAATTCTCTTCTTTAATTACTTTCCTCGTGCATATAACATGTACGACCATATTAGGAGAATTCATTCGGTTTAGTTACTTTGCTTAAGGGTGCATTGGATTGGCTTACATAGAAAAGAATGGAAAATTCCAATGGAATTGTTTTTATATGGAAAAGTTTTCCAGGGAAAACTAAAAGCTCAGGGCAGAGGTGTTTCAACATGGAAAAATAAAAAACTTAGGCTGAATTAAGTTGTACCATTGAAATTGATTCCCTAGAAAATTAGTGTAATAAAACACCAATAAAGATGGAGAATATGATATGTGAATCATTTCTCATTGGAAAGTACGGTCATTAAATCAAGTATCGACTTTGACTTCAAAAGTTTCATGTAGGTTGCTTAGGAATCTAATTTTGAAGCCTTAGAATTGGAATTTGTGCAAAAATTGGTTCAAAAATTTCAAACTAAATGGAATGTTGTTATTTGTGTCTGTGACTCTATGCAGGTGAGGACATTTGAGAAACACTGCGGATCCTTATCCCAATACGGAATGAAACACATGCGATCAATAGCCAATATATGCAATGCCAGTATCCAAACAGAGCAGATGGAAGAGGCATCTGCGCAAGCATGCTCAACCTTTCCTTCTAATTCTTGGAGCTCTCTCGCAAACGGATTCAGTGCCTAATAATGATGATGCCAAATGTCGTGTTATATACATATGTATGTGGGTGGGGGTGGGGTGGGGGGGGGGGGGGGTTCTTTATTCATTTATATTAGTTGAATTGGGCGCGTTTACTCTGAATGACCGGTTCTCTGTAAATGCAACAAACTCGGAAGGAAGCACATTCTCTACCAGTTTGTTTTGTAATGGAAACATATATGTCCCATCTGGTACTTGTAAAACTTGATTTAATGCCAGTTTATAATGGATATATATGACTAAATTTATATATACAAATGTCAAATATATAGGATTGATGTAGTCCCAAGTTCGATTTATCCCATTCCCTTCCTTTTAAATTCGAATACCGAGTGTATCCTTCAACTAATTAAAAAGAAAGGAAAAAAAAGGGAAAAAATTAACTTATCTTAACCCATTTTAATTCAACCCTTTATTGAATTATGAGTCCCCCTTCTGACCATAGCAGTTACAAAAAATAAGGTGAATTTTAATTTCAAGATAGAATTGTACTTTTTATTGCAATTTAAGGATCCACGGAAATGTTTTAAATTAAGAGTTTGAGATTAAATTAGACATAATTAATATACTATATTCGCTATAGCAAATGAAATTTATTATTGGCCATTGATTATATTAAAAATAAACTTGTTCTTAAAAAGTTTGAAAATGAAATTAATAAAGAACAAGTCAAACATAAAAAGGGGAGGAAGGGGGGGTGGGGGTCGGGGTGGGGTTAGGTACTGGAAGCCTTAATTAAGAAGAAAGAGAGTCATAGAAAAAGGAAATAAACGACACATTAAACGGCACCATTGTCTTCATGCATAAACCAACACTGCGAGACATTTTCAATTTCATGACTTCGAGTAAAACAAACTTGGCAAGAAACATGGGCATCTTTCTCAAATCGTAGTAAGGAAAAAAAAATCATTTATATATTGAAGTGTAGAATCACAAAAAGAGTGTCCAGCGGCTAGCCACCGTAAAACCAAGCCGTTTAATTAGGAGTTTTCCAAGTCGAATCTTGACGGATGCAAAAAAATTTGATGTGCAAAAATTAGTCTGAATACTCTTGGCATAGACCAAAAAAATTATATTGAAGTGTTCATTTATGCGGATATAATTATCTGGTACTAAAAATTGGCATATCAATTCTATGGAAAAAATTTCTTTGGGGGTTGGGAAAGAATTTTTTTCCATAAAGGATATAGGAACATTTACTTATAAAAATGAGCATGAGTTAGAAAAAATCTCAATTTATTTTTTAACTTTTTATACAAATTAAGTATTTTTTTTTTTATCATTTTTTATGTTATTGTGAAATAAAACCTAAAAGCTACTAAATTCAGTCACGATACCAAAGTTTGGTGATTTTCTTTATTTTGCCCCTATTGTCATTATTCTGGAAAAAAAAGTATCTTAGTGACAATATCCAGTGGGTTAACTTCTTTTTTTGGTTATTTTCTCATTCAAAATTAGATTTACGTGTTTGTGAAAATCACTCATGTACACACATTGTGTATACTTTTGTGTCTGATCAAAAACTTTAATCAAGAATTTACATATATTTTTTTATCTATTTTAGGAATGTCTCAAATTAACAATTATTATAAAGTTATTTTTACCAACTTCATCAATTAAAATTTTTCTTTATGAGGAAATTTTACAACGTTTACATTATCAACAATCGGGATTACATGCATAATTAATATGAGAAGGCACTATGCTTCTCTCTCGCCCCTTACTATAATCAAAGATTCAAACTCTATTTTATAACAAGATAATTTATAATAGCTTAGATCAATTGATCGTTTGAAAAGTTAAAAAATAACTTGAGATATATAATAAAATATTCTCTTACTTTTTAACTTTTTTCATAGAAAAATATTATTTGGGCGGTGAGGAAGAAAAAAAAATCACAAAAACAATAAAGAAGGATGACATCTACTACTCCTACTACTACTACTACTAATAATAATAATAATAAATTGGAGCATATCAGCACATTACTCAACTTAATTTCCAATTTGTCACATAAATCTTTTATTTTTCATCATATTATCGATTATCTTCTTCTGACAACATGTAACAAGGAATAGGTTCAGGTTGTACAGGTTTAACCTGAGGGGTAGGGTGCTGGAACATTGTAGGTTGTTTGTATGGGCGGTTTAAAGTTTTGAGAGCCTTTTGGGCATAGGGGTAAGCCTTTGTGGTGGTGTGGGTGGAGATGATGGTGGAGGTGATGGTGGAAATGCAATCTAAAGGATCTTACTAAAGATTGAAAGGGCGGGCACTAAAATAAAAAAAAACTTACCACAACTTTATATATTACTATTATGTGTGGCATAAATGATATGTTTGTAATATTAAACTTAGTAATTCCTTGAGTTTAAAATATATTAGTTTTGGTTAAGTGTCGGTAACACAATCTTTCTATTTTAGAGAGGATATTCTAGACAAATTTATAAAATAACCTCTTATTGAACAAAAGGGGAAAATGATAAAAAAAAAAGGGGGGGGGGGGGGGGGGGGGGGGCTTTAATATTATTGAATAAAGACACCAAAAAAGAGAAATATACAATATAAATAGATATATCATAATAATTCAATTAGTTCCGGTATCAACTTAGTTGAAAGAGACTACACTTTTATATATCACATAATGTGTTTGTATTTTGAGTTAGATTTCAGAAATGGCTTATTTCTTTGAATTAAACAATGGACTTTCTATTTTGTGGGGGTAAATGATTGATTTTTTTAATGAAATTTGGTGGAAAATATCTCCATGATGAACTAAAGATTGATATATATATATGTGTGTGTGTGTATTGTGCATTTTGACCGTTGAAATTTTAGATTTTTTGATCACGCACTTTTTGGTTGAATTTTTTGATGAAATTTGATAGAATTAAGATCAGCTCCACCAAATTTCATCAAAAATTTCAATCATTACCCTCTCAAAAAGGGAAGTCCATTCTTTAATTAATAAAAGAAAACCCTTTCTGCAACCTAACTGTATATATGTGTGTATATATTTTAATGAAAATCAAGATAATAAATTTAAAATAGAAGAACAAAAATGTGAGGGATTTTAGGACCAAAAGGAGAGTTTGGGTAGTTTGAGTCTCCTATTTGTATATAGAGTTTGGGATTCCCTCACTTTAATTAAAATAATAGATGTCTATTTGGAAGGTAAATAAATAATTTTTTTTTGTAGAGATGATCTATATAGTTAGTAGATCACATCCATCAAATTTCATAAAAAATGAGGAAAAAAAAAACTTAACATAGAAGTGGGTGTATTAAAAATTGATATATATGTGTGTGTGTGTGTGTATTTTCGACCGTTAAAATTTTTGATGATCATTTCACCAACTTTTAGGTTGATTTTTTTTAATGAAATTTGATGGAGATGATCTATTAGTAATATAAATCATCTCTACAAAATAAAAGAAAAATCATCAATATATCCCTCTAAATGGGAATCTCTTCTTTTTGTTAAAGTGAGTAAATCCCAACTTATAACCCAACTCTTTATAGTGTATTTGGTGCAAAGATTATCCAACTTATAAGAAAATAAGAGAACAAATATATTTCTCACAAAAATTCTTATATATCTTAAGACGGTAAAAATAATGTAACGTAAAACAAAATTAATTTTTATGATAAGAATCTCTATGGTTCTATTTGTTTTCGGATTGCAATTCATATCTTATAGTGAGACTTTTGTTACATGGACACAACTTTATCGCAAATTCTTTTTTCTTTTAGGGTGTGTTTAACATGTCAAATTAAAGAGTTCGATAGAATTATTTAATCTCATTCGTATGGAATAAAACAATCCCACCTTTTAGGTGAGATTTGTTAATCCCTCTTTTGGTGGGATAATAAGATTAAGTGGGATAAATAATTCGCCTGGATATCCAATTCCAACGAACACTAAACATGAGATAATATAAAGTTATCATATCCTGTCTTTTTATCATGCGCATCAAATGCAACCTTAATGTATAGCTATGCTTACTCGGATATATTTGAAGTTTGGTTTCAAGAAAGAAAAGAGAGAGAGAGAGAGAGAGAGAGAGAGAGAGAGAATCGAGCCCAAGGCCTTTCCAAAAGGGTGATTTTAAATGCATCCACTCATTTAATCTTTTCACCCCGCTTTAAAATTTTCAATTCTAATAATTTAATCTTAAGTTATTCTACAAACTCACCCCGGCTATATGTTACTGATCTTTTTTTTTTCTCCTCTCATTTGTTTCTCTTATGTTCATTATTGATCAATATCAATGCAAAACATCTAATTTCAGAATTATTCTCTTCTATGTACATACAAGCCATGTATAATTATTTTTAACACTATACATTTGAATAGCAATTACAAAAACTTCAAACGTAGAAAAAATAAAAGTTTAGCATGTAGTAGAACATAAATTCTGGTAAGATTTTAGATTAAATTATGTTTTAAAATTTTAAATAAAATACATTTTTTGATTGTCTATGGATTTTATATTGAATGTTGAACTATACAAAATTATCATTATTGTGAATGTGCATTATTATAGGTTCTATGCAATTTTAAATCAATCGGAATAAGAGAAAAATATGGATAGTCCTTTTTTTTTAAACTAATTTTTGTGACAGGTTAAAGTTTAAACTAAGTTGTACCAATACGGTTACTGTCTTGAATTGAAAGAAATTATTATTATTTTAAATTTGTTGTTACATTTTATATGCAATTATAAAACTATCGCAGAACGAGAGAAATGTAAGTCATTTTACTTTACGGAATTTATTTCGATAATATTGTGTTTGATAGGATTTATTTTCATGGAAAATGGTCATTTTCCACACAAGTTCTAACTTTTTAGAATGTTTTTATTAACCTCTTTTAGGGAAAACAAATTCTAGGAACTATCACGTGAACATTTTTTCCTTGAAAAAGATGGAAAATTATTTCTCATGGTTTCCCCACATAATTTATTTTAAAGAACAGCTGAAATAACATTTTTCATGGAATTGAACACGTTTCAATTGTTTAAGATTCATTTCCTTGCTAATTTCATATATATTGTGATGAACTTATATGTTATTGATTTTTTGTAGATATTAGAAACGAATTATTCGTCACTAAATGTTTATCTTGTATCGGATTTTTGTTTTAATAAATTCACCCCCACAAAAACTCACTTTTGTGTGTACATTTAAAATCTCCCTTCCAAGAACCACTTGAATTATAAGTCACATGCATCGAAGGCTCCTCTTTTTAAGATGGAAAATTTTGAGCTTACCTTTCATTTCTACTCATCTAATTTAACTTTGTACCCTAGTTTTTAAAGTCTTTAAATTTGTTGCATACTGTCACAATTTTAAGTTAGTCTCTGTTAAGAAATTTTGTTAGGACCATCTTACCCTCTTCCTTCTGATCCCGTGTGTGTGTATATATATATATATTTATGGATATAGTGTTAGTTTATAAATAAATATTCACTCATTTTAACAAAAACAAAAAATATTACTTTGAGAGGTAAATAGTTGAATTTTTTTATAAATATTTGTGGAGATTATCAATATAGTGAGTTGATCACCTCACTAAATTTCATAAAAAAACTCAATCTAGAATTGAGTGTTTTGAAAAATTGATATATATATATATTAATACATATGTGTGTGTGTGTGTATTTTCGGCCGTTGAAAATTTTGATAACCATCTCACTTACTTCTGGATTGAACTTCTAAAAAAATTTTAGTGGGGGTGATATATTCATCGAATAGATCATCTCTACAACGTTTTATTAAAAAAAATCATTCATTTATGCCTCCAAATGAGTATCTTTTCTTTTTATTAAAGTGATAAAATCTCTCTTTATAATCCAATTATATAAAATACTTCAATTCACATACGAAATTTCATTTCATAATTTATATCCTTAATTTGAATAATCAGAGGTCAACTTTTTTTACCTAAGGTCAAATTTTATATATAAGATTGTTAATTTTTTATCCAACAAAATGCAAACTCGAAAAAACTAGCACAAGATGTGTGATTTACACACTATCTAAAAAGAATTATGATAGATCAATTAATACATAAGGTTAGGTACTTGCAAATACGTTCACATACTGTAAAAAAATAACTTTGATTTGTTTATTTAGATTTATTTTCTTTTATAAAGACAAATACTATGAAATACAGTATAACTCATATACAGTGACATTAAACTTGTCAATAGATTGGTTCAAGTCATGTTTATGTTATTTCTTATCATGTTTTGGGTCCTATAGGTTTGGCACTAACTTAACAACGTTTTTATTGAATGAAACTATCGTATTCAAATCCAATTCGGTATCTTAACGACTGACCTACACAACTTGTTAAGCAAAATGTTTATTTTGAATCGAATAAGGGTCAACTCACATGTACGTATATTTAACACAATAAACACATATACAATATTATAAATCTATACAAATATATATATATATGGTCCGTTTCTGGTATGAACTAATCCTTACGGACTGGTCTTTTTACGACGATTTTTTGTCATAAAAATATTTGGGGAGTGTTTTTTATGACGCAAAATCGTCATAAAAAAGATTGGTCCGTACGGACGGGTCCGCGCCTAAAATTTCCTGTATATATATCATGAATTAACAAACATTTATATGTATATATGATGTTGCAAATGATGTACTAACTATATTACCACACCTACATACACATATATATTTATATATAATATATTAATTTGTATCTCTAATTATTTACGTGTATTTTCGTGTTAACGAATATTAACTTACTCAATTCATTAACTTATCATATTTTATCAGGTCAACACTAATATCATTAGAAATTGTGAAAACTTTACTCATTAGCTTATAAATTTGTATTGTGTTATTGTACCGTATTGTTTTTTGACAAGTTTAAGTGACATACACATAGGAATGGAAAATTGTACCAAATCGTACCATTGCCAAAATGTACCGAAATTTGGTAATGGTACAATTTCGATCGGTATTATACTGTATCGATTTTTTTTTTGACACGATAGTGGTACTCAAAATCATTACCGATGGTATACCGTACCATACCAAAATATTGGTATTGCCATGGTATTATCGTACCATACCATTGTCAATTGTACCATTATGCCAAATACAAAAATATTATTAAAAAACACTATAAGTTTTACACTTTCCAAAAAACTTTAACTTTACTTTCTCTCTCTAAAAAAACTTTTAAAACACTATAACTTTAAATTCAAAAATCAAAATTAAATAAAAAATATATATTTAAAACATACTCGTCAAGATCTATAAAATAAGATTCATTTTGACTATTTTTTGAAATTTTTTTATAAAATTTTTAGTTGGTTTGAAAAAAACTCAAAAAAAAAACAAAATCCACTTTTCAACATACTTTTAAATTCTACCAAACACCATATTTTAAAAACTCAACTTAAAAACTTAACTCAAAACATCTACCAAACAACCCCTAAGTGTAATTTAATTATTTTGTTTTAGTAAAAAATGCTCACTTTTGACTATCTAGTTTCAATTTTTTTTTTTTAAGGATTATTTTTTTTGTAACGTATCGTACCATACCGATATTTTGGTATACCGAACTGTGGTATACCAAAAATTTAGTATGGCAATAGTAATAAATTTTAGTGTATCGAATTTTTGGTACGATACACGGTACACTCGATATGGTACGGTATTGTATCAAAACTACCCCTACATACACATTAACTTAAAGTATCTTATGACAACCATTTAAATAATCATTTTTTTTGTCTCTTATGACATGTCTATACACCACATTACATCGGCAGTGAAACTAATTTCTGCTTAAAAAATTAAATCTAGCATTGATCACAATGTAAGTTGCACCTACAAAAAATCAAATATAAAATTTTTTGTTAAATAAATTGATCCCTCGCAAAAATTTAATGCACGAACACCTTAGTAGGCGAGGTTTCAAATAATCATCTTTAATAAGGAGGAAAAAGGGTACTAAAAATTTGATTTATTTGAAATGGAGGGGTTGTCGTCCCACCAATTAGTAAAGTTAAATTATATATCAACCATGGTTAAATTCACTTAACCCTAGTTAGTTCCTGTACTTAACGCCATCGGCACGGTTAGCGAGAAAGTTCTCTAATTTAATAAACGGAAAAAATTGTTAAATAAGAAGATTCCGTCAAGCCAATTAACGCCGTCAACTGAAACGCAGTGCCAAAGTGGACACCGTTACGGCGTAACGGGGAGTGTGTTGTGAGAACAGATCTGAGCCGTCGGATTTGCAATGGACGGTGGGAGATGGACAGTTGGTGTCTAGCATGGAAACGGGAGAGTATAAAAACAGAGTAATTGTAGGGGAGAGAGGGCATTTCGTTTTATCTCTCAGAAGCTCTCTTTTCTCCCTCTGAATAAAAATTTTCCCTTTCACTTTCTCAGAAAATCCCAAGCTGAGGATTTTCCTGGAAAATTTTGGTGAGTGCGAATGCTGAAGTTGTTCTGATATTAAAAGATCCGGAGCTCGTGAGAATTCGGATTAGTAATTGAGAACTGAATTTGATTTTGTTTCTTTGAATTGTAAGCTTTCAATTTGTACGATGAAATCTTAATTATGACTAGTCGTTTTTGTTACAGATACAATTGAAGAGGATTTGATAATATATATATTGGTTTTGTTTCGTAAAATTTCGCTTTGGGAGAGAGATTTGAGTTTTGAGGTTTGTAATTGACACCCGATTCTGATTTTGCTTTTTCTGTTGTGCTTTGTTTTGTTTTGATGAATCGTATCTAAATGCTTCGGTTTGTTGTTTGAATTTTGTTACAGGTACATTTTGTTAGATGATTGAACGTTTCTTCTGAAAGGAATTCACAGTAGATTCCGTTTCGATTTCCGCTTCTCCTTCTGAAGATTTGGCAATTTGATTCGTATTTACAGAAACTAGAGTGGAGAATTTCCTGTTTTACTGGTTTGTAATCGATACATAGCCCGATTGTGTTGCGGTTCATTTACGATCAGTACTCTGTAAATTTTAATTAACTATGTTTAATCCTGTTTTGACAGGTTCATAATCGAACAATTTGGTGATATTTTGATAGACATTTGAACTATGGAGATCGGATTGTCGGCCCTAAAGATCGGAATAAAACATTGAATTCACTACTCTTCGAAGATTTGTAAACTTTGAAGGCTGAAAAGAACATAAATTTCTGTTAATTCATGGTGATGTGTTGACAAATCTGTTAAAATTTGGCTTTTGACGAAGGTAACAGACTGAAATGGACATAGTTTTGTTCAGAATCACAGAGGGAATAAGGTTAGAAATCAGTATTTTGTGTAAAGATGGAAGTTAATCGGTTTTGATGTTGTGAGAAATGTGCAATTTAGCTGATGATTTCGTTTTGCTCTGTTCTCTTTTTTTTGCAGCATGTTGTTTCATTTAATCCTCGTTTAAGTCATCGAGATTTCAAAGAAATCTGTAAAGAGATTGAAGGTAATGCGATTAATTCAAAGACGAACCTTCTTCTTAATCAGAGCCATTTCCAATCTTCTTCTTCTTCTTCTTCTTCTGGTTTCTGTTTCAATTTTACCAGTTTTAAGCTAAAAATCAGTCTCTGTTTCGAGGGCTTTTCAATGGAGAATCTCTCTCTCTCTCTTTGGTTTTCTTCAATTGATTTTGATTAGGTGAGGAGATTAAGATTTTACATAGTACATTTTCGATTCAACTTTCGGAACGAAAACACTCCGAATTGTGAACCTTAGCAGGCAAAGCAAAATTTTCTGCCCCAGTTTTCTCGGCAACCAAACAGATGAAGAACACCTACAATTTTCCTTCAAATGTTAGATCTTCTACACAAACCGTTTTCACAATTTAGTTCTAGTACTTGCAGTACTATATACAGAAGTTGTAAATTTCATCATTCATCACTATTCATCTTGCTTGTTAATCATAAACGAAATAAAATAAAAATGTATTTCATTTCAAAATCTTGATTTTCTTATATTTTTCCCTTTTGTGAGTGATGTACATTTAACCCTAGTTAGATAAATCTAACCAACCTGTGGTCAATTATTGCTAATGTGACAGGTGTATAATTAAAGACACGATGGATAATAAGAATATTAGTCACCACCAAAATAGAGATGGATTATTGTTGAGATCTAGTACTACTCACCACCACCAATCGGAGATCAAATCGCCGGCGACTACTTCTACAGATTTCGTTTTGCAGTGGGGTAACCGGAAAAGGCTCCGGTGTATGAAGGTCCAGGTCAAAGATAACGGCACCGGCAACGAATCTGCCGGTAACGCGCCGCTCCATCGAACTACCGTCCGGATCGACCGTCGCGTTGTTAGATCCGATCACAACCACCACATTAAGGATACTTCTACTTCGGCCAAACCCGTTACCGCAGCCGTTGCGAGTACCGTTAATAACGGTAACGGTTATTTGAATCTCCGTCAACGATCTGCATCGCCGGCCCATCGGATTCTCAGGTACTTTTTCGACTTATTTTGAATTATTTGGGCGCGTGGTGTTTACTTTTTTTTGTTTTGGTGGTGGTGGTGGTGGGTAATGTTTTGGTGTTGGGGTTAGTTGGTTCACGTGAGTTGCGCGTGAGCCACATTGGAGGTATTCGTGGAGATTATTGTGGAACACGATTGGGGCGAAAATATGTACAAAAATGCTAAAAATATATTTAAATTGGTAGTTTTGTCATTTTGAGTCAATATAAATTTAATAGTTTTATTAAATTAATTTGAAACTGAAATTAGTATTTATTTCAATCATGGCTTAAAAAGAATAAAAATTAACTATGCTTTTGTTGTATTATCCTTAATTTGTAAAAAATGAATGCGCTCAATTAGAGTTGTTTTTGTTGGAATTTAAAGTTAATACAACTTTAGCGGATTAGGAGAGGTCATGTGAGATGGGTTATCGTCCCTTCGCAACCCTCAAATTTCAAGTGTTCAAAGGGCCGGGCTCATCTTTATTATTATAAATATTTTTATAAAATTTTGTAAAGATAAAATTATCATCATAAAATTTATTAATATTTTAATAAAAAATTTATTTCATTTAATTATCGAATTATAGCCTTTTAAAAAAATTGAGTTATCAACATGAGTTGGTCCGAGTAAAAGGGGCTCGACTCCTTTAAACAAGATGTCCTGAGTTTAATTCCGGTCGTTTATGAATAGAGCAAATTTTATTGGAAGAAGTTCTCGCTATGCGCCCGACTATACTTCGAGAAGTTAGTCATTGCAGTCGGGAAGGGAATACCCTTAAAAATCGAGAAAAAAAAAACCAAAAAAAATTGAACTAAATGAAGCATATGTACCTGCTATAACTTACAAGTCCTAACGCAACCAAGTTGTTATAACGTGTTAAAAGGTTGAAAAGTGACCGGCAAAAATAAATAAATACAAGAAGATCAAGTATTTTATGTAATTTTGATGTATTAAAATATTTATATCTAGAATATTAGTATCCTTAAGCAACTATAAATATAAATATACAATAATTTAAATAGTTTTTTTTTAAAGATTGAATAAATAAATTTAAATAGTTCAAAATGAACATGTACACGATATATAAGAATATTATATATGTCGATCTACCCTACCCACTCAAGACAATAAGACATATCTTAAGGTGGTCCTTTATTGGTCCTTGTGTGGCAGACTGGATTGGAAGGGTTGTATTTTTTAAGTTATACGCAGGTGTACACTTATCAGGTGCGCACCAAACTTTAGTGTTTATTTGGTTCCTCCCCCAAATTTATATTATCACTCGAACTCAAAATACTTTCTGCATATTTTTTGTTGTTGTTGTTGTTGTGTTGGAACCGCATGTTAATGAAAAATAATAATTTTATTAATTATATTTATTCAATAATTATATCAAGTAATTAATTAATCGTATAAATATACAATTTAAAAAAATATATAATATAAATAACAATATAACCTCAATATTAATTTAGGGTAGATATATTGACATTCTCAATATTTTTTGAAAATATTCACACTTTTTATTCAGTTTTTAATAAACAAGTAAGATATATTTTAAATATCGAGTAACATATATTTTACTCAATTTTCAAAAAGAGAAATAATATTAACACTTCACTTTCATCCTTAGGCACTCCACTTTTATTTTTAGTGACACTTATATATATATCATTTGGGACACTTTTTATGTCACTAAAAGTAAAAGTGGAGTGCCTAAAGATGAAAGTGAAGTGCTAATATCATTTCCCTTTCAAAAATTGAGTAATAAATATTTTACTCAATTATAAATGATTAAATAAAATTAAAAATGTAATTAAATATTTTTAAAATGTTAATATCTCTGTTTTTAATTTATATGATGTTTATGTCATTTCAAATATTTGAGAAGATTATGAGCAACCTTTGCCGAGTGGGAAGTACGAGATTAGATCCAATCCATTTGGAAGCCACGTGTAAGCAGATCCTTATACAGTCTAAATCCCACCCATTCTAAACCTTCCGATTCCGTTTAGGATTAGTAAATGTGGTCCACCATCTATCATTCTCTAACACCCCACATGTTGACACATGGGTTCTCAAATGGGTCATAAACATAATCAAACGGTCCAGATCTTGCCAGGAAGCAAAAAAAATACCCCTTTTTTCCTTAACAGTATTCCCCAGCTGTGCACGTTAGATTCATTCGCACACCTTCCAAATATCTCTACAAAAAATTAATTTAACGCCCTCCCCTCCTTTAAAGGCTTGACCCAACTCCAAAACCACACTCTTCCGCATTTTTCTGACCCAAAACATCCCACTTTGTTGCGATCTACACTATCTTTCGAGGCTATTTCTGTAATTTCATAGAAACTCATGATTTATTTATTTATTTTATTTATTTTTATTATTAATTAAATTTTGTTTCTAATTTAAGATTTATTATATGTGATGTGATCTCTAATGGTGATTTTTAATTTATGTGAAGGAATTCGGAGGGTTCAATTGGTATGAAGGGACAGAGCAACGGCGTGAGTAGGAGGGTGTGTTCACCGGACAGGGTCGGTGCGCAGGATAAGAAAGGTGCGCATAATAGCAATACCCACCACAATAACACCGCCACCACCACCCCCAATTGCATTAATAATAATAACAACGGTGGGGGTGGTGGTGGGTCGGGATCGTCGGAGACGGCGCACGATAGCAGGAAGGGAGGGTCATCGTCGGGGAGTGAAGCGATCCCGGTGGTGTGGCCGCCGAAATTCGTGATAGGATTGACGAATAAGGAGAAAGAGGAGGATTTCATGGCCATAAAGGGGTCTAAGCTCCCTCAGAGACCCAAAAAGAGAGCCAAGTTCATTCAGCGCACTCTCAATGTTCGTTTCTCTCTCTCTCTCTCTACCTTTCTCCTAAATTTAATATTAGTTTGTGTTTTTCAGAATTTTAAATTATTTTCTTAACTTAATTCCAAATAGATTTCCAAGAATATTCTTAAAAATATAATCAAACCAGTATATTTATTTAACATAAAAGACTGAAATATTTTATGTGTTTAAAATGCGGGTTTGATATCAAATTAATTCTTATGAAAGTCCATGACAATAATAAACGAGTAATCTCTGTATTATTTTAGGTTTATGACGGGTAAATGAGTTTGCGTAGAATTAGTTATTTTCTTGTTGTATGCGTGATTTTAGGTACGAGATGGGTAGCAAACACTTAATTAGGTCGGTCTTAGCGTAGCATTAACAAAACAATAATTTTTTTTTTATCAGATTATAATATTATTTTGATAATATGAAATGCATACGTTTAAAATTTTACATTATTTTGATAATACAATGCACAAGTAATTCGACAATAAATGCCTTTTCACCAGAGAGACGGAGATAAGTAGATAACATTGCGAATATTATTACATGGTCACATCAACTTGTTGGATTAGAAAATAAATAGAATATTGAAGAACTAAAAATTGACCTATGCTTTCATTAATGACCAGGGTGAAGATCTTCCACCTCGAATTGTTTAATATACAATTTGCTATTATACAAAGTATAATTTGAAAACATTTCACTTTACTTTATTAATAGTTGTTGTTTCTGAAATTGGTTGATATATAATTTTAAGGAAATATTAAATTTAACTAATCAATAGTTTACGTTATAGTTATTTATTAATATTAAATTTGGAATATTGTAGGATAACGATATTGATTGATAATCTTAGAAAGGGAAACGTGAAATAAAAGGACAAGTAAAATTATTAATTTGAGCAACTTTTGTATGCCTTTTTTAACTTTTTTCACATGTTTTTCTTGAACTTTATTTTGAAAAATAGGAACTTATAAAAATCAATGAAAGAAAAAAAGTCTTAAATCCTAAAAATACAAACCGACAAGATTGGGTACTAATAAGGTGAACTGTCTTTTTTGTCCTTCTATGGTGGGTGGCTTCACGTCTTGTTTTGTGTATGCTTTTTATTTGTTCTCCTTCTCACACGCACTTTTAAAAGTATTAATTGGTTTTTGAAATTAGTATAATTTTTGTGGGGGCATTTTTGGCAATCCAATGCTTTATTGCTTTCATACTCGACCACCCACCCCCTTTACTTAAATGATAATAAGCCAAGTAAACGGTAGACCCCACGTAAGTTTTTTATATTAACTAAAGTTGATAAATACGAGGGGTGTTCTTGTCTTTTTAGTGAATAGAAAATTTGAACAATTGTCTGGATCCGGATCCTCTTCTTAGTTCAAACCCGGATCCTTCTCAACTGGGTGAATTTTTTAATGCAAGAATAATACTTGATTAATGAGTTTTAATAATTGTATAATTGTCAATATATAACGCATGGATCATAATTAATTTTGCTTTAAGTTAGGTCAGTGTACTTTATTTTAAAATCAAATTTTAGTTGATAGTACAAAATACAACTTATTTTGCAATTATATGAATCCTTGTATTATCGCGCAAGAAGTAAAGAAGATGTAGCGAATAAGTAGGGACTATCTTTACTAAATTTTGTGGTTTTTTTTTTTTGGCTGCGCAGTTGGTGAGTCCCGGGGCATGGCTATGTGATCTCACATTAGAAAGATACGAGGTTAGAGAGAAAAAGATTTCAAAGAAGGTACGCCCCGCCATTTCATATTAGCCTAATGCGAAGCACTTGATATTCGTAGTTATAGTTTTCATAATGCAAATCATATGTTGGTTAATTATGCAGAGACCAAGAGGGCTAAAGGCTATGGGGAACATGATGGAGTCGGACTCTGAATAATTATTCATAAAAATAACAAGAATTGAAGGAAAGAAACATTTGTGAGTTCAATCAATGGAAACAAACAACTAGCTAGGGTTGTTGAAGTGAACGAAGATTAGTGAGAAAGATGGTGATGATGATGATGATGATGATATTATCATGAAGAAATATATATATATATATATATAATGTGAGATTATTTTCTTCGGAGAAAAAGAAAGGAGAGAGCCGTGTAGTGTGTGTATTCCCATCACTTTGATCTTCTTACAAGAATGAATGATTCAAGCAAATGAGTTAATTCATCTTAATCCCTCCATCATTCCCTCTACTTTTCTTCTCGCTTGGGTGGTACTGTTGATATTACTTATTGAAAATGGGTAACCTTTTGCTTTCAACGAAAAGCGTTTTTTTTTTTTCTAATCTTTTTGTAATTGAATAAAAATTAAAAACCAAATTGTAATGTAAATAAATGGTAATTTTTGTTTTTAACTTATTAGATTTAAATTAGTGTTTTTTAAAAAGATATCAAATTTAAGAATGGGGGTTTCTTAGGCGGTTATGATATATTGTAAGTTATAAAAAGTGCAAAGGTGAAAGTCTCCTTGCTGCACCTGCTCTTCAAATATTTAAATTAAAATTTATATATAGATTTCTGTTTTGAAAGTCACGGTGAATAAAAAGTCAACTCGAGCTCTATGTCAAATGAAAACTAGACGCTTTCACATTATGCTGAAATCCTCTCTTGGGATTGTAGACCAGTTCTATTGCGCATTAAACCCTCTCGTGGTTAGTCGGGTTTGCGGGTCGGCCTCTTGAATTTTTTTACCCGACATTGTATCTTCTCGTACTTTTGACACATCAAATTTAGTTTTGACACATAAAATTAGTGCAACAGTGTTAACAGAAAGCGTTAAAAAACAAAATAACCCTTTGAAAATAATCAATTGCATCTTGACATGTGAAAAAATTACTTCATTAATTAAATATGAAAAAATATATTTTTTTTCGTAGCCATCTTCTTCCTCCTTGCACCAATCGCACCAAACCACCATAAGCTCATTCTATATTTTTTCCTTGGTTAGTGATAGTAGCCACAATACAAATAATCTATACAGCTTCAACATCTCCCGGCCAACGTAATTGAAAAAAAAGAATAGTCTATTCCTCTGTATTTTATATGGGTTTCATACTTATAGGAATTGGTTCTATAACCGATACGGGACTAAATGGGGCCATTTTACAAATAATGTCTCATGGATTTATTGGTCCTGCACTTTTTTTCTTGGCAGGAACAAGTTATGATAGAATACACACCTTCAAGCACTCGTTCCTATGGTGACCCTTAGGTGATAATTACTCACCCTCCCTCTAACCACAAGAAATAGTCCCAACCCTAAACCTTAACCCTCCTTCCTCCACCACTATAATTTCACTCAACAAAATCTTAAGAATAAGGAGAGAAAAGTAGAGAGAGATTGAGCCACTAGTTTCCCCACTATGAACCAATCATGAAATGTGTTGGACAATAGAGGCTCGGAATATTCCAAACCCATTCGAAAATCCTTCCACACCCCACACCATCTATAAACAAACACAAACAAGAGCAAAATAAAAAAATTAAATCAAATCAAATCAAATTAAAATCAAATATGATAGCAACATACAAGCATGTTCAAAAGAATAGCATAAAAAATTGAATTTGGAGCCATAATTCAAAAGCAAAGTTCCCCAGCAAATCGATGATGACAAATACCCCAAATATCAAAAGAGATGCAATATCTAACAAATATATGATCAGCTACATGAATCAAAACAAGAACAAGAAACAAGTTTACACTCTAGTCTATGCCATTACCATTATTATTAACTACAGTAAAAAGCCTCTTTCAGTGGATGGTGAAAAATAAATCTTCAAATATAAGTACAGATCTAACGACTAAGGTTATTGATAATCGTGGTGTTTTACAAAGACGACAACGCTAATGGTGGAGTTATGGTAGGGAGAGGGTGTGGTGTTAGGAGAAATTGCCGATAATGGGCTATGAGATCGGACATGAGAAATCACCGGAGAGTATATGGTAGTGAGGATAACCCCCATTAGAGCAGCGATTGAAGCTTGAACGAAAATTTGTAGAGAGAGAAAAATGCGTAAAACTGAATTGCTTTATCCTTGTGTTGTGTTGCAAGTGATGGTTGAGAGTTTTGTAGTTGAAAAGATGAAACATTGGGGTTTTAGGTTGAGTTTGGCAATAGGGCTTCAAAGACTATTTGGCAACAAGGTTGATAGTTTTTTGGGGATTAGAATTAGTGAATAGTTTGGATTAAGATGGCATTGCAATTAGTTATCCTAGTCTGGAATATATATCGGTAATTTGGTCACTACAATTAACTTTTTCATCATGTGCAAGGCACGTGCTTCTTTTTTTATCAAAATTTTGACAGCATAGTAACAAAATGGTGTTAAGTGGAAACACGTTATAGATGAAGGGGGCAAATTGTTGGGTAAAAAAGTTTAGGGGGCCAACCCGAAAATCCGACTAACCATAAGGGGGTTAAATATAATTTGCCTAGTTTTATTCTAAAATAATTCCTTGGATTATGCTGAAATTATGTCTTTTTTTTTCACAATTTGCAACGTCAACTAAGGCTGATCCTGAGTTTCAAGGACTCGTAGGAAAATTTTTGTTTTGCGGTTCTATGGTACTTTTGTATATTCATGTTTTTTTCCATTAATTTATTGTTTATTAGAATTTTTTTTTCATGTTATTCATTAAAATTTGTTTCAACTGTATCCTCTTTATTCGGTAAATTTTCAACTAAGTTATCTTTATTGAAGTATTGTGAAGTATATTGGAGCAGTTGAATACGCAAAGATTTTACAAAGACTTCTAGAAAAAAAAATGAGTTAACTAAAAACCACGTTAAAGTAAGCTATTAATTATTGGTTAGATAATGGGGAGTGGTTGCTGCTATGCTTGATTTTGATAGGTGGTTAGGCACTTGGGCAGTGGGCTTAAATAATTAAATGAAAAAAGATAGCTGCATCAAAATTGTTAAACCTCCTGCCACCGGACCCAACATAATTCATATTGCATTTTATTTTGATTAATTCATATTGCATTTAAAGGCAATTAGATATAAGGGCTTATTTTAATAATAATAATGTAATTATAAAGGACACTTAAAAATAAGCCATGTAAATTAAGGATACTATACAAAAAAGACACTAATATCCCTTCCTTATAATGTCTCACGCTCATTATTACACTAATAGCAACTAGAAGGTGCTAAATGCATTTAGCACCTTCTGGGCGTCCAAAAGGTGCTAAATGTATTTAGCACCACCTGGACAGCAACCAGAAGGTGCTAAATGCATTTAGCACCTTCTGGACAGCAACCAAAAATTGCTAAATACACAACCAGAAGGTGCTAAATGCATTTAGCACCACCTGGACAGCAACTAAAAGGTGCTAAATGCATTTAGCACCTTCTGGACAGCAACCAAAAGGTGCTAAATGCATTTAGCACCAACCAGAAGGTGTTAAACCACAACCAGAAGGTGTTAAATGCATTTAGCACCAACCAGAAAGGTGATAAACCACAATCAGAAGGTGCTAAACCACAGCCAGAAGGTACTAAATGCATTTAGTACAAACCAGAATATGCTAAATGTATTTAGCACCAACCAGAAATGTGCTAAACTACAATCAGAAGGTGCTAAACCACAGCCAGAAGGTGCTAAATGCATTTAGAACCAACCAGAAGGTGTTAAACCACAACCAGAAGGTGCTAAATGCATTTAGCACCAACCAGAAAGTGCTAAACCACAACCAGAAAGTGATAAACCACAACCATAAGTTGTTAAATGCAAGAATTTCTTACTGAAAACCAATATGTTTTGCTGGTATAAAAATAAATGGAGTAGAGAGAATAATAATACTAGTTTACAAGAGTCAAATTTGAAATCAGAAATGCTGAATTTATTGAAGAAAGAGGTGACCTAGGCGAGTATGAGAGGACGGTGGAGATTGAATTCCTTAGTACGGTGGAGATTGAACCAGTACAACCAAACACCTGCCTAATTAAATAGATAAACAAACAGCAGCAGCATAATAGATGTCAATTACCACGTAGATATAGATATAGATAGGTGATAAAAAAAGTGGGAGGGGAAGAGGAAATGGCGTACAATTCGAAGTGAGAGCTTTGGAGAGCGCAGGTCAAAGATGGGGAGGAGGAGGAGGAGTAGCCTTAGGGTTTTCCGGTAAAGAAAGAGCAGGCGGCGGAGAGATGCAGAATGCGGAGGGAGTGGCAGCGTGGCACTTGATGATGAGAGGGAAGGAGGTGGAGGAAGGAGATTTGATGAGTGATGGAGGAGGCCAAGCTGGTGGAAAGCAAAGGGACATTTTTGCTTTTTGACGTTATTTAGAACTTGTTGCTAGTCTACTACTACCATTCTTCTTGTGGCAGGAATGGATAAATCATGTTACTTTGCACTGTGCGTACTAATTAAGAGATGTTTATATTAGGGGTAATTTTGTCCATCAATATTTATTATTTTCCTTAAAATAAATTAATATTATGAAAAGTGTCCTTATTGCAAAACCAAATTATGAAATTAGTACTACCTCTTTTTATTAAATATGAGTTCGTCCTTAATATTATAAAACATTACGGAGCGAGACCTTATAACTCATTATCTCTTGCATTTATTCAATGCAAAATGATTTTAATCATTATAATATATATAAACGGAAAAAAAAAATTGTAAACCACGTTATGTTAAGATTCCTAAGCAATAGTTTAAACTGCCTATGCCTAAAGTTGGATCTGACATCAACTCTAGTCTTCATTTTAAAATGTCTGAAATTAATTTTTTCCGTAACTCAAAAAGGTTTACTATGAGTTTTTGTTTTCATAGATCACTTTTTCACCCGAAATAATTCTATCGAATAAAACATATTTCATGTAAGTTACCAAACACCTCCATAATGTACTTAACAACCTCTATATCTAGTCTTAATATGAGATGATTAAAACTTAGATTTTGACAATCGATAATAATCATACCTGCTTTGAATGTTGTGAAAAATATACATATCTTTCTTAAGTAATAATTTAATACCTAATTCTACTACTAAAACGGTTACACAATGAATTTCAATGTAAAATTGATTTTGGATAAGAATTACTGATACATTTCTAGAAAGAAATAGTCTTTCCTCGTTCTTGTTGAAGCCAAAGCTATTTGAAAAGCTTTAGTTTTTGGTCATCGGTTTACTATTGTTCCAGTCATCATTAAATCGGACTGCAAAGAGGTTAGTGATGCTATCTTATGTTAGCGGCAGAGTTAGAAAATTTTAAAATGGTAAATTAAAGAACAAAATTTAGTGCCAATATTATTTTTGTTCAAGGGTTTTTTTCTTTTTTGGGGTAGGGGGGTGGTTGGAGCTTAGGGGGAGGGGAATTAATACTATTAAAAAATTTTAAAAATTACAGGGGAGGAAAACTTAACTATTATACATATACGCGTAATTTTTTAAAATAATTGTAGTGGTGAAAGTGCAATTTTTTAAAATTTTTGGTTTAATTGACTAAATTTGTGATTTAGTTAATAATTTTTGTGCCTCAGAGAGTTAATGGCACAGCTCATTGGATTACTTCGTGACCAAAATTAAATCAACTTCCCTCCCTCTAGTCTAGAACTAGAATTTCAATGTCCTTTCGGAGTTAGTTTGGAAGCGGATTCATGGGGGACCGACCTAGAATATTTAGCTCAGGTGGCTGAACTAAACTATAATTTTTATTTATAGCTAAGCATTCATTTGATTTGAGCATGTAATATCTTTTGACATATTATAGGAAAAATGCAAAAAAAAATTAAATGGCCGAAAAAATATTCATATATTTAGGCTCCATTTGATTACAAAGATGGAAAAGAAAAATAAATTTAGTTAGTTTGTGTGAAAAAGATAGAAAATAAGGTAAGAGGTGTTACTCATTTTATGAATATATATTCTCCATCCTTCAATATTTTTGGTGGAAAATTTTTACTCACCACCAAGCAAAGAAAATTTCTTCATAGAAAAACTTACAAATCAAGAGGATATCACCTCTATCACTCAACTTATTTTCCATCTTTTCATCAAAACTAATTCAATTTATTTTTCTTTTCCACTTTGCAATCAAACGGAGCTTAACCATTTGATTGCAAGATAGAAAAGAAAAATAAATTGAGTTAGTTTTGATGAAAAGATGAAAAATAAGTAAAGTTATATAATTATTTGTCACAATTCACGAACCAAATGCAACAATTTAATGTAAATTCCAATTTAAAAAAAAATTTAACTTAAATAATATTTAGGAGTTCAAATTTACCTAAAAGCCCTATACAAAAGTTTCACAATGACTTGGCAAAAAGAAATAACTTTTGTCATTTTATATAACTCGCAGGCCTAATTTTTTTTTTTTGAGCAGTAGTTTCTTTGAGGTTCTGTTTTATGCTGTTTATTTGTTTTGTTGATGCCGTAGCTTTTGTTTCTTGTTCTCTTTCCCTATACGCGCGCGCGAAAAAAAAGTTAACTAAGTAACTAGGCAACGTATCCATAGGCCAAAACTGACAACTGAGATGGGTCATAACAGGGATTAACACTCCAACCACCAAAAGAAGCGAATACTTTGCAAATCCAATTCGCAACGTGATTAGCCGACCTACAAACCGCAGCAAAAGAGAGAGACATTCACCACATACAACAAATGAAGTTAAATATACGATTTTCAAACAATGAAAAATCAGATGAATTTGTATGTATGAGCAAACCTGATGTAGAGACGCAACTATTATTTTTGAATTTGCAAATATGGCATTGTCACCTTCAGTACTCTGTCACAAATTAGCATTACATTTCGAAAGTCAAAGCTTTCGTACAAACACTGGATTTGATACAATCAATGGCTACAACTAGAACTTTAACTATTGTGACATTCAGTATGAGCTAATCATCTCTTTCTTCGGTATTTGGATTATATTGATACTCATTGCTCCATTTCCCCGCACTACGGAAGAAAAAAAATCCATTCAAATTCTTGTATATGATTATTATGCTGATGGTCCACTATAGCGCATTCTGTAAACTAGCAATCTGTTAGCAGATATTAAGGGGTCCTTCCTCTGCTAGTAGATAAAGAAAACACGCCTGCAAGCGGTTTTCTTCGAAGATTGACAAAATAACCTTCTCCTTCAGCCTAAACAGGTAATGCGAAACAGGGAAGCAGTATTCGAAAAAGAGTGAAACTTGATTCGACTCTATGAGCCAGCTCACCTAAGCTGTTAGCAGCTTTCACGGCCAAAATTAACTATTAATTCACATGAAATCCTATAATCTGAAAAACACAAAGATGTATACTAGCCTAAACTCAATAGTTATCTCCAAATAAACCTTCTTGTTGAGTCAAAAGAAGTTAGATTCATAGGATATATTCATATGCGTACAGAACCTCTCATGTACTCCTGCCCGGAAAAGATTTATCCAAAATAATCTCAATAGGAAATAGAAAGCAAGAATTCAAAAGGAAAAGTAAAACCCAATTCAAATATGCAATTTGAGGTGCAATCCTCCTAAAGTTCCAATTGTAGGAAGGTAAAAAGTAAATAAAGTCACTCTATTTTTTCATTTTAATTGTTAAACAAAGAAAAAAAGAAAGAATAAAAATAATCAATAAGTAAAGAAATCAGAAACAAAAACTAAATGGGGTGCAATGAAAAAAAGGAAAGAACAAAAATAATCAATAAGTGAAGAAATCGGAAAATAAAATTAATTAGGGTGAATTAATGGAAATCGAAAACTTTAACTGATAAAATTAACATCTAAAGAAAATGAATATTAGAAATCTTGTAAGTCAAATAGCAAAATAACACAATCAAATGTAATGGGTGACCTAATGAACTGATCATGAGCAATTGAACCTTTTCTGATTTTCAGAGCATCCACCTCCAACAGCATAAGTTGTGAAGTACCGACCGACCACATTGTAAAATTTTAATACATGTACATATTTATTATGTTTCTCTTTGTCAGTATAATTTGATTAATTTCTAATTGTCTAATAGACTAATATAGTATTATATATACATTATAATATATCTATTAATTATAACCTTACTAATTGTTAAGTTCACAAATGACAAAACAAAACCAAAACCCTCTCTGGGTTCAGTACTTCAGTTCACTTCTCACCCTCAGTTCTCGACTTCTTATCTTCTTTTCATTGTCTCAACTCTCACACTCACTCTCAGCGGCACAGCTTCCGCCGGTCCCTCTGTCCCTCCGCAGCTCCACCGGTCCTCCACGGCTCCATTGCTCTGTCGTCCTCTACAGCTCTACTCCTCCCTCGGTCCCTCAATCCTCCGTCTCCCTCACTCTCACAGCTAGATCACAGTCAACAAGTCCTTTGCTCTTTAAGGCCCCTACAAATCCGATCTTCTCGCCTTTTCTCTGGTAAATTCCCTACAAAAAGCACTGACTAGCTGGCTGCTGTGCTGCTGGCCTGCTGCTGCTGACCGCTAATGCTGCCTGGCTGCCTGCTGCTGTTGTGCTGATTGCTGCTGCCTACTGCTTACTTGCTTTCATGCGTTATGCCTTTGTGACTGAGAGTGGTCAGTTTTACCAAATTACCAACCAAAACCGACCAACCATCAGAGCTGGTCCCGGTCATTTTTAGGCCTTGGGCGAAAAGAATTGATATTCCACCAAAAAATATATTATTTTTTTTTATATTAGAAAAACAAATTAATTTTATTTCAATGAAAATAATTCATATTCCAACAAAAAACACATTATAATTAAGAATTCAAAGTGTTTGCAAGCTTCATTTTAAAATATAAGAGTTTACATGCTATCAAAACCAATATGACAAATAATTCAAGCACTTATATGCTTCATCTTCGGTTTTCATGTGCATTTTATCTTCCAAAAAGTTTCTAAATGCTCCAAAGCGACACCGCATACTAAAATGTATTTACAAAATAAAAATAACAATGAAATTTTGATCAAAACAATCATTTAAAATGATTTCTTCGCAATAAAATCATGAATTATATCTCTATCATCAAGATTTTATGAGATATCATTTTCAATGTATAAAATTGCTAATGCTTTTAATCTATCTTGACTCATAGTGGTTCGCCAGTAAGATTTTAACAATTTCAATTTGAAAAAACTTCTTTTTGCAGATACCACAGTCACATGTATATAAAGTCAATAATAGTTTCTAAGAAAGCATTACATGAGGAAATATATCCATATCTTTTACAATCTCCATAATTTTAATGGATGTCCATTGTTCATTTGTTTCATACGATTCACTTGGTAACATTAATTGCAATACTTGTAATTCTAAATATAAGTACTTTCATTAACATCAGAAACATTAACTTTTAAAGTATTTTCAAGATTTATGCAAGATCTTATCATCATCTAATGAAACTAACTTTGTTGCATCAAACAAAAATCCAAACATTCATTGAAAAAATTACAATTATTTTCTAGGAAAGATACGTTATTAATTAATTATTTTTTAACACACACACACACACACATATATATATATATAATATTATGTATACACATAAAAAAATTAGTGCCCCTTCTTATTTTTGGACCCTGGGTGGTCGCCCTGTTTGCCCTGTCCCAGGGCCGGCTCTGCCGACCATTTTGGTAAAACTGAATGTCGATAAACCAACCATTGCGGTTCGGTGGTGGTTATATTTATTTGTAAACCGATTGGCCACCCCTGTGAGAAATCGAAGGTAATTGAGAAATGGAGCAAGATTCATCAAACTCATGTTACAAGTATTGCCTCAGCTCCATCTCAAATTAAGAGTACTTGGACTTTTAGACTCTTTTAAAGATACACTATTTTTTGCACAATATTGAAACATGAATAGAGCTTGTTTATCATAGTGAGATTTGCTACATTGATTATGCCCTTTAAAGTAAACGGGGACTAATTGATTAACATCATGAGATTTGGTACATTTACCCATGAATTGCTACTTTGTAGATCTTGGCTTCCACCCATGAATTTTGTTATCAGATTACATGGGGAGGAATAAATATAAATACCTACAATCTTTATGAAGCACATAGAATCATCACCACAGTTTTTAAGCTAGGGTAACTCATCTATATCAGCAAACTCCTCAAAACTTCATCCAATGAGATGATAAATGTTGTGCGAAGTTATAATGATCAATTCTTTGTTTACCTTTATATATAAATTAGTAAAAATCATCTAAGCACAGACCATTAGCTAGTCAAGCGCTTATAACACTTTAGCATAATTTCTTTGATGTGGCTTCTATCTAGGAGTGGCAATTCGTGTTTTCGGGTTGTGTTTTTGCCTGACACGATCTGATAGACAAGAAAAACAAGGACAAGACACACATAAATTCCACCAACGTAAACATTATACGACCAGACAAACACGATTACAATTTTTTCATCCTAATAGACGTATCCTAACATGAGTGAAAATGAATATATTTTCTCTAATTCAAGCAAGACTAGACATATTTTGACACGACTAGACACAATTACCACAACGTAACTCTAATTTCATTCAAAAATTTGGACACAAAAATGGCAGCCCTGCCTTTGACACAAAATTTGAACTAATTCTTGTGTCAATTCTCACTAATTAATTTCGTTTCTTGACATGTTTTAGTGTCTTATCTAAAATTGCCACCCCTACCGGCCTGTATTGAACAAAGTGAGGTATTAGCTTCTATGTATTGGTCTTTGCATTTATCAGCTTTAAGACGTAAGACACTATTTCTAGCAGAATTTAAAAAAAAAAAAAAAAAAATTTACCCCAAAGTTTTAATCTCAGCGCCAAATAATACAAACCATATCTAGCCAAGCACTCAACAATACTTTCATTCTAACAGTAAAACAGCAAAACTCAAATAAAGAATTCCATTTCTAACCTTAGGTGTCTCTGAGGTATTGAATCTGAACTCCTTGCCTCTGACTTTTTCACGATAGTAAGCCGAGTTGCCACTGTTCCCCTCTATAGTTGAGTTTAGCCTTATTTCTCATAATCTGACTTGAATCAAAACCTAACAGGTGATCTGATGAATTGGTGAATAGTTGACCAATTTTTTTGCTTCGAAAAGTTCAAGTCCCAAGATTGAAGTGAGGAAGGACAGATGTTCTTTAGTACTTCGTTATTCAAATTATAAGATATAAGCATTTCTGTTTTGGGTAAGTGCATCACCAATACCGGTGACTCTTCTTCTCCTTCAACTCCGTCACCATTAACAATAAGAGTAAGGAAAGTAAACTTCTGAATACGCCAATCCACAGCATCTATACGCCAACACAGTGGAATAAGATCAACACGGTACTTAACGAACCAATTGGAATAATCCAATTCCATCCTGAAAACATCAAATTGCAAAGCATAATCACCCTTGTAGTCAATCAGGTGAAGATGGCCTCCAGTTTCCCCAAAATATTTTATGGTTCTAACTTGTTGACCTCCTTGGATTGGCGGCATTGGCATCTTCATACAACACTCTTTATCAATATCAAAATAGAACGAACTACTTTCTCTTTGACGGGGCCAGTGAATTGCACCATTCCAAAGCACCCCAGCCTCGAACATTACACCATCATAAAATGTAATAGTGTTAAATAAAGAATCTTCATCTATAGATAGTACTTTCCAATAGTCCGTTTCCGACGCATATATCAATATTTCAATAGATAAAAGCTTATAATAATCGCGTAGGCTGAAGAATGAAAAGACTTTATAATGAGGCGATTTCGATGGATCAAAAACCAATCTAGTGCAAAGACCAGAGAGCTTAGAGTACTTTTCAGGAAGTTTTGGAGTGAGTTTTGATTGATTGGTCGATGGATTGTGTACACCAAAACCATCCTTAACCATAAGAAGTAGCAAACCATTGCAAGATTGTAGGATTTTAGTACTAGAATGAGCGTGATCGGAGAAAGGGAGAAAATTAAAATTAAAATAAAAATCAGGGGAAAATGAATTTTTCTCTCGTTCGTCGAGTGAAATGAATTTGTACCTGCAACGATATGTTGTACAAAACAAGAGGGCGGACGGAGAGGGGACGTGTTTTGTGTGCCAGTTGCGAGAGAAATCGGGATCGGAGATTATAGAGAGCCATAATTTGGAGACTAATTTGAATCTACAGATAGGCTTATCAGGAACATGAATAAGAATCTCACGTAAGAGATGTTCGTGGCTTCCGATCAGATCTCTCGGAGAAAAGTACAACGGTTGTTTTTCAGTCGCAATTTTGCCGATGATGTTGTTGTTCTTGGATCCTGTTGTTGCAATCCTTGATTTTCTCTCTCTTTTCGTTTTCATTTTCCTCCGTTTTCCCATTCTTCTTCTGACCTAGAACCCTAGAAACTTAGATAGCTACGTACTCAAACGCTGGAGCATCCCTAAACTCTATTTATACGGTACGGTTTCTTGGAGAAGGAGTAAAGAATATAATAATAATAATAATAATATAGCAGTTTATCCAACCCTGCTGGCGTGGTTTCCGATCCGCCCCGACTCTAATAGACCGGGTTTGAGTTGGGTCACCAAAAACCCGGTGCAGTTTTGGGGTAGATTCGGGTTTTGTTTTAAAAAACTTGACCCGAGCTCATACGGGTCAGGCAAGGCAAGGTTCATGTTCCTTGAAAAATTATAGGGGTTCGGTTTGTAAGTGGGTTCGGGTTGAGCATATATAACCTCAAGTTGGGTATGAACAAATCCACCTTAAACCTGGCCCCTTGCCATTATTAGAAGTGAGTTATTGAAGTCGTGTCTATTTTTTTTTTCTTCAATTTTACCGGCGGCGACTTTTAAGTCACAAAAAATTTTTACATTTTAGTGACAACAAACCCTAACTAACAGTAAGTGTACTACATCTCTCGACCACTATTGCTAACTTTTAAACTTTTTTTCTTTAAATTACTTCTAGAGGCAGTGGGTTAAGGGGGTTCATTTCGTAATTATATCAAAATGAAGGATACCTTACCTTTTCATTTCTAACTAAAGACATTAATTTTTTTTATAAGAAAAATATTTAATCACCACGAGTCATGCCACCCTCTGTGACCACCATCCCCCACTATTGGAGTTCCGGCTCAAATACTGCAAATATATTTTTGCACTAAATAGATCTGCAAGCAACTAATAACATAGATTTTAGTGCAACTGCCAGCAACTAATGTAATAAATGTTATTATAGATATGTGTTTTCACTAAATCCATACATAATGTAAGATTTAAATATTAGTATCAATCTATTTTTGAATTAAATCCACATGCAATTAAAGATCTAGATTTGAGTGCATATTTATTTTTGCAGTGCATATATTGAAATGATCACTGGAGTTCTAGTGACCTTATGAAATTTCCAATGAGTTCGTCGGAAATGCAGTGGTAGAGGTGGTTGGTGACGCTTAAATAGTGATCATAAAATTATGTAAAAATGATCAAGAAAAATTATTGAGTAACATTTAACGACATACTTATGTATTTGTATATTATTAGTCATCTTACTCTGCTGTTTTTAAGGGTGTTCATGAATGTCAATCAAATTTTTGGATCATTTTCTAGGACGTACTTATGTGTTTGTACATTTTTTTACATACAGCCTCACTTTAATTTGTTAAAAAATTTATTTGCTAAGATTAAAATAAGAATAAAAAATTCAATATAATTAAAAGTGCATTTAATTAAAAATTAAAAACAAGGCGGTTAAGTCTAATCTATTTTTAGTTTTTTCAATATTAAGATTGAACTTAAGTTTTGGTTGTTCGAAACTTTAAATTAGGCTAGACAATAAGTTCAAAATAGACTAATTGAATTGTGCCGATTTAGATCTATTACTCATTATTCTCTTTTATCATATTTATTTTATCCTGTCGGATGGCATAGATATATCTTAATATAATTAAAAAAAAAGGACTTACGAATAATTTTATCTTACTTTTATTCAAATAGCAGACGCATAGAGTGAGAATGAGAGTAGTAATATAATAGTGTTACTCAATTGGTACAAGGGGGCACTTGTTCTGTAGTAAAACTTCATTTTTAAAAGAGCAGAACAATTCACAAAGCAAATAATTCTCTTGATACAAATAAAAATATTTTTTTTCTTTAAGAAAATAGAATGGAGTGAAAACTCCGTCCATTTTGTCAAATTGTTACATTACGACATTTCGGATTAAGTTCAAAATTTTAAAATGTAAGTATTTACATATGGTGCCATGTTCGAGCTCGGTTTTTTTGTTTAAAGATGGGCAAAATTAGTACTCATACTATTTTATACCATACGGTTTCTTGAGGAAGGAGTCAAGAGAAACAAAACAATAATCTAGGGTTACAAATAAAATTAACAAACTAAAAATAATTCTCCCGATATATAAGAAAAAAGATTAAATTTTAAAAATAGAACGAAGTGAAAACTCCCTCTATCTTGTTCCTTGCTCTCCTCTTTCCTAGTAGCTCAGCTCTTGAGTAGCAGTAGTGGGTGAATCGGTTTCTTAGGTGTGGTTCAAGTTCAAGCTTTGTCCCTGCACGCGTCTCAGACCTCTTTCCCCTGCATCCTTGAATCAGCTATATATCTGAATCTATTATTGCGTGTATGAAAATTAAATAAAGAATACTACGCCGTCACTACTAAATTGGTAGAGCAAATAAATTTTATTTTAAGCTTGCGGATTTGTTCCTTGTAAATAAAATTCCGCTCAAATCAGGGACATCCAGAATTCATGTCCCACCAGCTTCTAAATGCAGTGTTTAAAGTTTACACACACCCACACCCCTCTATGCGATTTATTTTAAACGTGTGAGTTTGTCATAGTGATCAAGAACTTCCACCAGAAGTTTACACACACCCACACCCCTCATTGCGGTGTTTAAATAGACACAGGCGTGCACACACCCCACTCTCCGCCATAGCTTTTTATTTTTGGATAGAAAGCGATAATTTCATAATTCCATTTTTTTTATATATAATACAACCTTCTTTTATTTATTTATTTTACAATTACAAATCCACATAACCACCACATTAATTGAAGCTAGACAAACAATTCAAAAGGTTTGACAACTACATCTATATGGTTCGAACCAAAACCTTCCTCTTACAAAAATATGAAGGACGCCAACGGGTTACAAGATCATTGACCCCATCATAGTTTAGATTTGGTCAAAGTAAAATTTGCTTTTAAAGCATTAATTATGTTATAATTAAATTTTAAAGTATCTTTAAAATAAATTTAAAGTAAAAATCAGACCATCATGGAAGGAGTAAATGCCGCAACTAAATCTTATACTTTAAAATAAATTTAAAGTAAAAATCAGACCATCATGGAAGGAGTAAATGCCGCAACTAAATCTTACTTTAAATGCGTGGGTTTTGGCCCATTAAAATTTATTTGAGTAAATACATTTTATTTTAAGCGCATGGGTTTGACATATATATATATAGATAGTGGTAAAAAACTTTTACAAACCCAGCTGACTAGCTAGCTTGGACGTCCAGATTTATGTCGCACCAACTTAATTTTACTACGAGCATATGGGTCCGTACCAGCGGTAAAGAACTTCCACCCGATGAAATAGGTTAGATTTGCATAAATTAAGCGAAACGCAGACCATAATGGAAGGAGCATAATCTCTTAAAATCGTTCCAACACAAATTTCTGCCACTGTCACCAGGCTCTCTCTTAGCGGACGAGTGATTCCAGGAGGGAGAGGGAGACGTGGGTGGGGCTCTACTTGGCACCCTGTATCACAGTCTCAACCATTTGTTGATGCCTGGATCTTCATTATCAGTGACTTCATGAAAGCACATAGGACCAAATTGAGTATTTGGGCACAAATCACAATAGAGCTTTTCATAGGACAAAACACTATAGTGTAGGATAGGTGAAGTAGTGAAGGATAAACTTATAAATTAATTCCAACAAATTTGATTGATAACATACAATTCAAAAGTTTCTATTTGGGTTCCAAACAAATGAGGTCTTTGGCCTACACTCAGCCATCCAGCTGGTGTTGGAGCTAGAGCAACCCAGCCAGAAGGCTTGTATCGGGCCGTATTATATATATATATATGATTTGCTAGCTAAAGGAAATTACTTTATGTTTCTTTCTTTCTTTCTCTCTTACTCTCACTCTCTACAGACAAATACATATAAATAATATGACAGCAATATATGCTACTTCTCAGAACAAAATAAATTATCTAAAAGTGCAAAGCAAAACTGCAAAAGCCATTGATCCAATTTAATTAGCAGCAGATATTGAAAAAATAAAGAAAAGTACAGAATAAGCCATCGATCCAGTTTACACAACACCAAAATAGGTCATATATAAGTGTTCTAGACACTTACGAATAGCTTTTGTAAGTGTTCATGACACTTATAGTTTGCCCACTTACTGTTTTTTGTAAGTGTCAAGAACTCTTACTTATAAGGCCTTCAATAACACCTTCTGTAAGTGTTGGCAACACTTACAAAATCTAACTATGTTAGAGCACTTGTAAGTGTTTGTAACACTTACATATAATTGCAAAATTTCTATTACTGTAACCTACAAAATGACTACAACCATGCTCACATTAAAGCATCATTGCCACTAACAACTATCCAATCTTCACCTAGAAAGAAACATCAAATAATAAGAAAATAATAACTAGTAATAGATTCATTAAAAAAAATACAAACATAGTCCATTAGTATGTATCCAACAGTAAGATAGTAAAATTAGAACATACGTTTCGCGTTCACATAGAGTAACACACAAAGATGATTAAGAAATAGGTTTCACAAGGCTTTTAAGCCATACCACGTAACCACCACTTCCAAGTTCTCCGAGATTCTCAGCACACCCTTGTTGTCCCAAGTAAATGCAAGCATTTGGATCGAAAATGACGTCTACGATCAATAGTACTTCTTCCTTGTAATCAACTACATGATTGTGGACCATTTCTCGATGACTACCGTCTACCCTTCCCTTTCCAATAACCCTACCATTAAACCCCTTTATCTCACAAATGATACCATCATCTAGTAGCCCATGTTCTGCATTGCTTGAACTTGAAGCTCCATGGGTTGCACTTGCTCCATCTCTAGTAGGAGACTTCCTTACTGTGGCACTAAGTAAAGTCTTTATATTGCAAAGTTCATTACTAATACTTGTATTCATGTCTTTTACATATTTTTCCAATTGGTTCAAGCGACCTTTTACCTCTCTACCTTCAACTCTTTCAGTTTCAAGCAATGATATGGCGGGCAACGAAGCTTCTATAGACGATCTTAAAACTGTGGAGCCCACCCCACGAGTCCGTCCTCTAATATCTTTTCCAAATACATGGGATAGTGCATCACACGCCAATGATGTGGACTGGTCAATGTTTTCACTTGCGTTTCGCATTAGTTCCTTTTGCTTGGCCTTTACTTTATCCTACAAAACACTAAATAAATAAAATGCTACTCTAAAATATTATTGTAAAACAAATGAATTTTATGCCGTGATATCGACACTATATTAGCCGGTTTAACTTGGATATCACTTTTTAGTGACAATCTTTAACATTGGTTTCATCTTTATATAGCACTCGGTCTAGTCCATTATGTAAATTTAGCACCCACGATGCCACTTTCAAAACTCTTATATTCATTATATGCTCAATGTTCAAAAAAACTATTTAGATTATTATTACGTAAGTTGGATCCATCTCCAATAGTCATCCAACTAAGTTTAAAATTTCTAAGTAATTTAGTAGTGTTTCACCAACTAAATCACAGCAAGCAAACGAAATATGTATAGAGTAAACAAAATATGCAAAATGATAGTTATCTTAAAAGTAAACCGAATTACTATGGACTGATACAAAAGGATATAAATGAAAAAAAAACTCACCACTTGTGGAGCTAAGCTCGTAGGGATTGTGCCGTCTTTCGACGTGTGGGATTCAATCCACACTTCAACTCGTGTTGGCTCGGGTTGCCCATCCTTCTTCTTCTCCATCTGCGAATTGCAAAAGGTATATGTTAATACTCAATTTTGTACTATAACTGCCTTATATATGATTTTAAAAATAATGTATACATTTTAAAAATAAAGTATACGTACTAGATTGTACTCTACTCGGGCTTGACCTGAACGGCCGCTCGTATGAGTTGCCCCAATCTTAGACCTGTTAACCTTTCCTAATTCACTTTTTCTTTTAGCATAAGTCATACTCTCTTTCTCAACAAATTCCCTCCATTGCTCTCGCTTAACAAAAGGAGGTATATGTGCCAACCTTTATGCGTTTGTTTTGTACTTGTTAAAATATCTACGTCGCAACTTAGTTCTCCATGTCCTAAGCATTGAGCCCATCCTTTTGTAACATTCATTTTTGTAACATGGTGGTAGTGAATATCTCGTCTGCCATGGCAATTAATAGGAGCAATTTTTATAAGAGAAGATATTCAAAACATATGAGAAATGAACCTAAAAGATTAGGAAAAAAGGTAGTTTGTGACTTCTTACCATTGCATCATTCCAAACGTCTTCTTTGTAGGCATCCGGAACAACACGCCAATCATGATATGTTATTGGGATATGAGTACGAACTAACTTGCCCAACTTTGACTTGAATTTGCTTGAACCTTCTCCTACAAGTTGATTATATTTATTGACATGAAGCTTTACTTTTTGTTGAGAAGATGACGCGGTAGGTTGACAATCTTGATTACTAGGCTGGCTAACTTCGCTAGACATCGTGTATCTTAGAAGTAAATCGAAACTTCACCAAGCATATGCCTAATGACATTAAAAAACCCAAGAAAAATAAATGAAATAATACCAGCACAATTGAAACCCACAAAAATATAACTACACTTTATCAAACGTTAGTTACATCTAGCTCTTTATGCACTTGCTAGAATTGAAGCTCCAAAATTTTCTAGGCGTGGATAAACTAACTTGACCTATATGCTACATTGATTAATTAGCTGAAATTAAGCTTTATGAATAGAATAACACTTGAGTAAAACAAATTTGTACCTAGAAACCGACACAATATAAAGAGTGACCGGCACTTTAGCATATGCTTGAGAGTTTTTGCATATAAGAACAAAAAAGTAACATTAGATTAAAGTAACAGAATGTTTAAATCAACTTGCAGCCACATAGTAAATTTTAATAAAAAAGTTGATTAATTAGTTCATATTGACCTTTACTAGCAAAAGAATGATTAAGTAAAAGAAATTCGTAACTAGCAACCGATATATAACACAAAATCTACTACAAAAATGTATTCTTCGTATTACAAAAACAAGTTGTGCAATATTACAAATTAACTATAAGTCCTTGAGAAGATTATTTAGATTTCCATTGTCCTTGAGAATGGACTGATACATAGTAGGGACCTCCAGTTCGTCTACTCTTTTGGTTAATCTCCTTGGCATATGTATAACAATGGACCACCCATCATTTACGAGATCCTTAGAGTATATTACTTGAGCTGCTTCAGAGGCAAGAATGAATGGCTCATCTTCAATTCTGTCTTTACTCATAATCTTCTCTAAATTTACCATCACCAAGTTCGAGTTAGGATCAACTTTGCAACCGTTAATCTTATCCTCAACTCTCACCCAATCACAATAAAATATAACAGTTTTGAATGACGTGTAATCTAACTCAAATATATCAAGGATAACCCCATAATATATTGTTTCCGCTTCCATATAGTTGGTATCTTTCCGGCTTGACCTGAACTTAGTGATAGCCCTCATGAAGACACCACTATTTTGTGTTACTCGATGATTGTCGTACTCCTTAGTGGAGAATTCAAATCCATTGGCACGGTATTTTTTATAAGATTGCACATTGTATTTTGGTCCATTTGCTAACCGCCAAATCATCGAGTCAGTCAACCCAGCTTCCAAAAGCTACAAAAGAATGCAATAACCAATTAAGAATAGTAAATATAGAGGAATATATCTATAGACCTATACATTAGTAATTGAATTTAAAGCTAAAACCTCATTAAGTAGCCACGGGATAAAACCCTCATCTTTTTCCTTCATCGTATTCCCTTTCCGACTATGACCATAAGTAGATACCCAATAAAGATCATATTTCCTACATTATAAACATATTACTCAAAATTTGAATAAGATTTTTAAAGACTATGACCTTAAGCAATCAACTTACTTTCTCCATTTGTGAACTTCTTGTGAGTGTTGCAATACCCATCTACGTGCTTGCGTATATTGTGTAGGATTTAAAACCACATTCTTCCCATGTACTAAAGCCCCCTCATCCACGAATTCATCGACTTCATCGAGAAAGGATTCATGAGTACGTTTATGATTTCCTTCACTTGAGTTTGGCATGTACTCCATGCAATAAAGAGTTGATTCCTCTAAAATAATGGACTCTGCAATGCTCCCTTCGACATACCTCTTATTGCGAGCATATTTCTTATAGTGTTTCATCAACCTACAAACCAAAATAAGATAGTGTTGGTAAAAGTAAATGAAGTTTTTGTTCCAATATTTATATAGTTATAAATAATAATTATCTTACCTCTCAAACGGATACATCCACCTATATCTGACTGGACCACACTTCAATGCTTCTTCGGCTAAGTGTACCATAAGGTGTATGGTAATAACAAAAAATGAGGGAGGAAAGTATTTTTCCAAAACACAAACAGCCTCAAAAAGTGCTTTCCTTGCTAAATCAAGAACGTCCCTTACGATCACCTTTGAGCACAATACATTAAAGAAAAAGCTTATCCTTTGAATTGCCACTCGCAAATCCTTGTGCTTTGGGTAAGCATGTTGAAGCAACAACGGAAGTAAATATTGCATAATAACATGATGATCATGTGACTTGAGTCCCTTCAATCCAAGGGGTTGTAAACTCACCTTATTACTTAAGTTCGAGCAAAATCCATTCGGCAACTTCAATTCCTTTAAAGTATGGTAGAAAATTTCTTTCTCATTCTTGCTTAAAGTGAATGCAGCTGTTGATATAACAATTTTTCCAGAAGTTTCGTCGGTAGTCAACCACAGCTTCTTTTTAATACCCATGGCCTTCATATCCTTACGTGCATTTGTTCCATCTTTTGTTTTCTCTTTAACATCTAGAATAGTTGACAATAGATGATCGATTACATTTTTCTCCACGTGCATTACATCTAGATTATGTCGAACATCATGCTCTTTCCAATATGGCAAATCGAATAGGATGGACCTTCGATACCATGGACTAGTAGTATCCTCGACCTCATGATTACCCCTTTTTCGTTTTTGTGTTTTTGTCAATTTGCTTTTACCAATTTTCATCTTGATACATGCCACCTTTTGTTCAAACTCTGAACCTGACAACCGTCGTGGAGCTTTACAATGTTCAACCTTATTGTTAAAGTTGCTTTTATCCTCCCTAAACTTGTGATCAAGTGGAAGGAACCTCCGATGACCTCGATAAGAAACCTTCGTACTTTTTTCAAGGTATTCTGATTCCACTTCTTCCGCGCAAATGGGACAAGCTTTGTAACCCTGAACCGTGCAACCTGATAAGGTTCCATAAGCGGGGAAGTCATGAATTGCCCACAACAACATTGCTCTCATTGTAAAATTAGATTTAGTATAGGAGTCATATACCATAATACCTTCGAACCACAATTGTTTTAATTCATCTACCAATGGTTCTAGGTAAATATCAATATCCTTCCCTGGTCCACTTGGCCCCGAAATCAAAATTGAAATCATAGAGAACTCCTTTTTCATGCATAAAGATGGTGGTAGATTATACGGTACAAGAATTACAGGCCAACAACTATAGGTAGTGCTAATATTGCCAAAAGGATTAAATCCATCAGTTGCTATACCAAGACGAACATTGCGTGTTTCGGCAGCAAAGTCATGCCACATTACACTTGCAGATTTCCAGGCTGAAGAATCAATTGGAT
The DNA here is from genome assembly GCA_021464415.1 of Lonicera japonica. Lineage (NCBI taxonomy): Eukaryota > Viridiplantae > Streptophyta > Magnoliopsida > Dipsacales > Caprifoliaceae > Lonicera > Lonicera japonica. Next base: position 30,218,460 of record CM038469.1, on the reverse strand, counting down.
GACGCATAATATTAGTATTGGATTGTGCACGAGCGTGCCAAGTCATTTCCTTTGCTATCCACGGGATACTAAACAATCTCTTTAGCCTTGGAATAAGGGGAAAATGTCTCACTGTCTTTAATGGTACTCTACCAGGGGAACTTTCAAATGTTAAACCCATTCTATACCTTGGTAAGTTACATATTGGACATTTCACCTTATTTGCATGCTCCTTCCGATATAGAATACAATCATTCTTACAAGCATGAATAATATCATAATCCATACCTACTTCTTTAATAATGCTTTTCATCTCTGGGTAATTCTTTGGCGTTGTGTTCCCCTCTGGCAAAAACTCCTTAAATAGCCCCAAAATATCAGTAAAACTATTGTCTGACAAACCATATCTTGTCTTCACATTATTAAGTTTGACAAGAAATATAGTGTTGTATGTCTCTTAGGGCACGATGGATACAACGGCTCACCAGCTTTACCTTGTAATTCTTCAAACTTGAACCCTTTAGCAGTCTCATTTGTTGAATTATCAACTTCACGATGAAACATTTCAAACGAATCATAGATAAGATCTTCTATCCTTGGAAAATCGGGTTCAACATCCTTTTGTTTAACATTTTCGATAGTGGGCTCTACTTTTACATTACTTGATTCCTTTTCCCCGTGAAAACGCCAAAATGTATATGATTGTAGCATGCCATTCCGAAGCAAATGGAAATGAATATCTTCAATTTTAAGCAACCTTCCATTCTCACATTTAGTACATGGACAAGAAAACATATCTCCTCCACCACCATTCTTGGCTACAAAATCCATAAAGTTAGCAATCCCCTCAATATAGCGAGCGTTTCCTCTTTCGCGTTCTTTCATCCACTCTTTACTAATTTGAGATGCCATTTCAAATGCTAAAAGCATTCAAACACATGTTAACTAAGTTTGTCATTAATATAAGACTATAAGCTTGGTAAGTATTCAAAATAGCAGCACAAACAATAAAATTTGTCATTTGTACGGATTGGGCCATGTGGCACACTTCTCGATGGAATTTTTTGATGAAATTTGGTGGGGATGTTCTTCATCATGTGTAGAACATCTCCACCAAATTTCATCAAAAAATTCAACCGGGAAGTGGATTAACTATAAGATTGAAAAATATTGGTACAAAAATAGATATATAAAATCCACTTAAACAAGCTTGGCCAATGTATTAACAGAAATTTCTCAACCAATCTGCAAATAATAATGACTCTCAGGTTTCTGAAGTCGAAGAAACAAACGCATAAATGCTTGGAACTACACGGACTTGCTCCTCACTTTTTCCTATTCCGATTTCCAAGCTTTAAAGTTTCCCCATATCCATGTTCTTTCGTTGACATCCTAACAGCTACTACAAATTTAGACGATGGTTGTGAAGAAGACAAATCTTCCAGTACAATAAGCCAATTCATGCCAAATTCATATGAGGTAAGTACCCTGCTTTTTTGTACATGGCATACTCCAATGAGATCAACCATCTTAGCTAGCATATGGCCATGATCCTCACATTCGACAATGTCATTATGTTTGCAAGTTATAAATTTTTAGAAAAGTACACTTTTGTGAAACTCAAAATACTAGTAAGAATACTAAAAATGGGGGTACTATGAGATTTTTCAATAGTCAGCTGTTGGAGAGCTACTTTATAACATGTAGTCCTATCCTAATATTCTCTTTGAAGAAAAGATGAAATTAATACACAATTACATATGCATTTCTTAACTCACAACCTGGAGGCAAAGATAAGTAAATCACAGATTTCCAATGGCTAATTATGCAATGTACTATGAATAACCCAAATCAACAATCAAACCAATGTATTAACAGAAATTTTGAAACAATACGAAAACCAAAAATAGAATTACGATCGAACAGCTAAACAAAATTTTTGGAAAAACAAAAAGTAAAACAAAAAACTTTTAAATGAAACAAATTAAAGGATATGAAAAACTTACGAGATTAGCTCTACGTTTGGTCTCCTTTGATAGCAGGTCTTTATGTATTTCCGGAATCCTGGATACCCAAGTTTCAAGGCTTAGCACCAAAGTTGGTTTATGATTTCAAAGGTTTACATACAGTTTATATATAGGATCTGCAGACCTGCACAGCCATGCATATATATATATTGACAAAAGTTTTTGGATTTCACCACACTTCTGTTGGTTTATAGATTATGTTCTTTTAATATATATATATATATATATATATTTGTTATTAAAGATGATTTTGAACTATTATAATACTTTTAGCATAACTTTCCCTATCTATCATTACTCTCATTAATGGAAACAATATGGCCAAAACAGAATTGGTCTTGTAGCAATTATTATGCATCCCACAAATTAACAAGAACCAAAAATTGGAGGTTATACATATTCTGAAAGATCTAGATTCAACGCACTAGAAACTATACTGCCCAAATGGAAATAGGACCCTGTGTATGATGGACAAGGACGTTCTTGAAAACAACAACAAATCCCAGCAGCAGCATGCAGCTATGGTCATGCAACTGAGATTAGCTCAAAAACGCTGGTTGATTCCTCTGCAACTGCCTTTGCCTCCCTCAATTGTGACAATAGATTTAGAGGGAGAGAAAAGGACTTTGCAGAGTAAATGCAACAGCCATTAATTGGATTCTATGCTATTTACACAGTACTGAAATGCCATTACAATGTAAACAGGGAAATAGAAAGTGGATTACACTTTATCACAAGCAAAGAGGATAATTTTACATTAATTACATATTCTCTCTTTTTTAATGTGTTAAATAGGAAAAAAAAATTCAAAATTATTAATAAGTAAACATGTATGTAACACCCATTATTTTATAAAGTATCACGAGTTTCATCTTATGAGCATGTTACAATTTGCATACATGAATGCCGGATGGAAAGTGCCACAGTTGGAGCTCTCTGGGGATGCGGCCACGATGCCGGACAGGTCATTTTTGGCCTACTTTTTTTGCTTCTAAAGGATCAACTCCACATAGAAGTAATCCGAACGTGGGGCACCCGAGTGCTGGGCTTTACTCAACTTGTCATTAGCGGTAGGACAAGATTTTAAAAGGGAAATGTCCATTCGTTAGCGGCGAATGTTCATTGTTTTAGCTTTCGCGTCTAGGGTGAGAATTTGTATTGTTGTGTGTAGTGTTGCATCTTTATTTTTGGGTAGGAACTTGTTTTTATCAGATCAGATTGATCTAGTAATTTGGTATCAATTATTTGTCTGTTGCTCCTACTTCATAATATGCAGGCTTGTTCAACGAAAACTAGTGAGTCCCAATTCTGATGGGGTGCAAACCCTAGGCCAACTTGATCAGTTCCTTGTTCTACTTGAGCTTCTTCATCACCCTTTTCCTTGTGGCTAATCTACTTAGTATTACTCCAAATACAAAACGACAAATACCCAAGCGTCAGTATGAAGAATACAAGCTATGAGCTGGAACATACACTAAAATTTTAGTTCCAACAGAAATTATAAATAGAAGATAAGTCCTCTCGAAACTATTCAGATTTTCGCATCCAATTAATTACGCCCATGTTCGAATCACATAAGTCCATCCAGATTCTCTTACCCCTCTCCCCGTTTGTTAACCACCAGGTGGTGTATTCGTGTAACACTTGTAATATATGAATTATGCTCACTTAGCCTTAAAATTGGACTACCTCACAAACAAATCATTTTTTATTTCTGAAAAAAGTGTTTTAAGAAATACAAGCAATGCATATGATGAGATCATATCAGTCGTGTACACTTTTATCGCTTTATTTCTGGACCCGAACTTAATTGGTAAGGTTAATATGATATCTGGTTGAAACCGATTGCATTACTTTTATTTTATTTTGAGTTTAATTAGACGAAAGAAGTGTGTAAAAAATTACCTAGAATTAATTCTAAACCAAAAGGCAAACACAGTGATAAACTCTTTGATTTGTGAATGTATGTATGCAAGTGTGTATTCAAGCACTACAATTCTAAAGTAAGAGAAATGCATGGACCGTGAGAAGCTTACCAAATTGATGAACCCTAGCTCAGAATGAAGAACCGAGCATCAACAATCCCCAATGTTCAAGCCTCAACTTTAAATCTAAATCGCTGGCCAGCAGGTGGTAGCAAGATGAATCGGAGATGGAATGAGCGACTATATTGAGAGAGTGGGCATATTGTCTGTATGATAAAAAAAAATAAAAAAAATAAACTACATTGATGAAACAGACACAAGCATAGATAGAGGAATCAACTCAATCATTCAAAAAGGAAAATTAATAAGCAGCTAAGGAATACATACCTAACCTTGCAGTGTCGATGTGAGCATGATAAGGAGTCAAATCACAACATAATCTAATTGATTAGGGTTCAGCTTCAGTAGACAGGGGTGAAGAGATGAACAATTTAAGGTTTCGAAAACTTGAGGAGATCGATGGGAAGAACTTCTAACATCTAAAACCTAGGGTTTATGAAGAGCGAGAGAGGGAGAGGGAGAGAGAGCGAGCCGCAAAACACAAGGAGCAGGAGCGCAATAAACTTTCAATGTTATTTGGGGGAGAAATAAACAGAGTGATAATAAATTTTACTGATACATTTTTTTAATTTTTTTTAACGGTTGCAAACACTTATATTTTGTATAAGTGCTCAAGACCGTCATTTATCCTGATGTAACTGTAATAATTTTTTAGTAAGTGTCCAGAACACTTATAATTGTTATAAGTGTTCTGGACTCTTACAATGTTTTTTTTTAAAATGTTGCTGATCACTCATTTTGGTGTTGTGTTAATAGAACTTTACCTAAAATTATCCCGTTGGTGTGACTTAAGTTAGACCAAGTTTGCGCCACCATCCTAAGAGAATTTTTTCTAGCGAAAGAATAATTTGTTAATATTAGTTCAGAGAAACAAAAAAATATTTACATCTCACAAATGAAAAAAGAGAAGCAAGAATTCAAAAAACGAACTAAAACCCACAAAAAAGGGCATCAAGAATTCAAAAATAAACTAAAAACCCAGTTCATATGTATATATATGCGCTAACTAATCTAAGGAGTATATATATTATGTTGTAGATTACCGTAATCATAACTTAATATGCAATTTGATGAACCATTAACCAATTATTTGTCTCCTTCAACTTGTCCATCTCCCAACAGCTAAGCTGCAAAGGACATAGTTTCTTCAATTTTCCGTTCTTTAAGTTGTAAGATATAACCATACCATCTACTGGAACGTACATCACCAGTACAGTTGACTCTTCTTCACCTCCTCCAACTCCATCCCCATTTTCAAGAACAAGACTGAGGAAAATAAATCTCTTAATAACCCCACGGCCCAATGTAACAAGATCAACATTGTACTTAACGAACCACTTTGAACAATCTTTTTCCATCTCGAAAACATTGAATTGCAAAGTGAAACCCTCTTTGTAGTCAATCAAGTGAAGATGGCCTCCAGATTCCCCAAAATACTTGATGTTTCTCTTCCAATCAATCCCTTGAATCGGTGGCAATGGCATCCATACGCAACACTCTTTGTCAACATCAAAATTTAACGAATTAAAATGTCTTCTAACTTCACAAGGCCAGTGAATTGCACCGTTCCAATAAACCCCAGCCTCAAACATTAAACCGTAACTATTAGTAAAGCGGGGAGGTAGTATCTTCCAAGAATCCGTTTCTGATGAATATATCAACATTTCTTCATGTGAAATCTCTTGATATAGTACTACAATAACAGTGATGAGCTTATAATGAGGCGACTTCAAAGGATGAAAAGCTAACTTGGTGTAACTAGTGAAACAAGATAACTCGCTGGGAAAGTTAGGAATGAGTTTTGAGTGATTGGTTATAGAATTGTATACACCAAGACGACTTTCGTACCGTTCATGACTAACTTTTACCTTTAAATTGAGAAGCAACAAACCGTTGCAAGAGTGGAGGATTTCAATCCTATGACGAGAGTGATTGAGGAAAGGGTGGGAATCGAAACCGAAATAAGGAAGAAATGTATCTTTCTTCTCTCGTCCGTTGAGTGAGATGAATTCGTAACTACAATGCCGGTAGATCAACAGGGCAGACGGATAGGCCATGTACTTCTTGTACCACCGGAGAGAGAAACCGGGATCGGAGATTAAAGAGAGCCATAATTTGGAGACGGATTTGAATTTAGTGAGAGGCTTGTAATTAGGAAGGTGAATCAGAAGGGTACGTAAGAGATCTTCGTTGCTTCCGATGACTTTGCCGGCGCAGTCGTTTCTTCCGATGACGTCACTGGCGCAGCCGATTCTTCCGATGAGGTCGCGGGCACCGGAAATCATATCGTGCTGTGGTGGTGCTGTAGACGAAGTTCCACTGCTGATTCTTGTTTCCATTCTTTACCGGTTCTAACCCCTAGGAGGAAAAGCACTTTTAACTTTGCAAACCCTAATCTGCCTACCTATACTAATAATGTTAATTTTAGTTTTGGAGTGAAAAAATAGTCTGGTATAAAGGGCTTAACATTATGGGCCATTGGGGGAGGCTTAGTAATTTTAAGTCTTATTACTAATGGTCCTCTACGTAGTATGTTCATTGTATTTCACACATTGAATTTTAGTCTAATTGGTATATATGGTCATAATATTTCTTCCATTTAATTTTTACCAAATTAGCATGAAAATTTCACAGTAGTTTAGATACTTTCACAGATCAAAACAATCAATTAAAATAATTTTGAATAAATTAATCTGATATAGTATACTAACAATAATTATCCAATTGAAAACACATAAATTGCTGCCATGGAAAATCAATAGTATAGACAAAAAATAAAAAATCTAGGGTGATTAATTTAGACTTTGGGTGACATTTGCTCTTGCATATCAGACGAGGTGCTAAAGTTTTGCATAATAGGTGTTTGAGTGCCATTTTGGATGGAATCAGTTAGTCAACGTGGTCAACAATTAGCTGCGTTAATTTCTGACCATTTTACCCCTAAGTAAGAGCAATATGGTTTGTCTTTTTCTAAGGGTAAAATGGGTAAATTGGGTCAAAATTTAACAGAATTAACGGTTGACCACGTTGACTAACAAATTCCGTCTAAAATGGCACCCAAACACTTATTATGTAAAATTTTAGCACTTAACGTTTGATTTGCAAAAATAAATAGCACCCAAAGCCTAAATCACCCAAAAATCTAAATGCAATGGAATGGAATGAATTGGAAAATACTCATGCTTACCTATTCTTTAGCACCTTCTATGGAGTCTTAATATATTGAATTGGAAAACCCCTCTCAGCTTGGCAATTGAATTTTGATGTTTGTTGATGGAGATGAGATTTAAATAATTGAAATGCTATGGAAAGGAGGTTTTATTTTTTATTTTATTTTTTTAACCATTGTATTAAATACTTTCACTTGAGAAAGGAGTTTTGAAATTCATATCATTTTAGAAGGCAAGTTGTACTTTCATTATTTTAGTTCGTAATCTTTTGATCCAACTAATTTGGCATGTATTTAATATATCTATATTTGTACATACATATATATATATATATATATATATAATAATAATAATAATTTATATTGAAATGTGTATACATGTCAAATCTTATTCCAATTAATCCCGATTTTGTCCTTATCATTAGTTTTGTAAATAAAAGTGTCCTTATTAAATTCACCAATTTTCCCATAATATTATATATACATATACAATGCGGATCAGGTGGGAAATCAATTTTAAGAGTTCACACGAATTTGCTAGCGGAATGGTGAGGCCACACTTAAAAAGATGCATTGACTCACTTTCACCTCATAACCTTACCCATGTGATGCCAAAATCATGAGAAATTAAACATTTTCTCTTTCTCTCCCTATTTAGTACAAAACCCATGAGCTCGCACTCCCTCTCCTATTTTTCTCCCTCTTTCAAAGCTCCATTTTTCTTCTCATTCTTCTCCTCTCAAAATCTAGAAAAAAATTTCAAGAATTATCACTACAAAAATGAAGACTTTTAGTGGCGCATCAACGCACCGACAAAAGTATTAAAAATGTGTCGGCAAAAGTTGATCAACCTTTGGCGACGCATTTTCGCGCCGGCAAAGAGCGCCAGCAAAAGTCTGCCGGTAAAAGTAACTTACTGACTTTTACCGACGTAAAATAAAATGCGTTGGCAAAAGTCATCTTTAGTGGCGCAAAAAGCGTTGGGAAAAAGCAACGTGCCATTGAAAGTGTATGACATCGTGTCGTGAAAGCGTACTTTTGCCGATGTATTTGGTTCCTTTAACGGCACGTTAGACACGCCGGTAAAGATAACTTTTGGTGACGCATTTTAGATGCGCCGGGAAAGCTCACTTTTCGTGGTGCGTTTCAAACGCGCCAGTAAATATCACTTTTGTTGACGCGTTTCAGACGCGTTGGGAAAGATCACTTTTGCTGGCGCGTTAGACGCACCGGTAAAAGTCAAAATCAATATTGAAGAAATTACTTTTGCTGACGCTTTGTAGAGAACGCGCCGTAAAAAGTTCTTTTTAGTGGCATGAAAACGCGCCAGGATAGGTGAAATTTTTTATATATTTATATATATAAATTAAATATAACTATAAATGCGCTGAATAATTATTGTTTTTTTTTTAATATTAATAGAAATGGTATGCTGAACCAATATCACAATAATCAAAATGATAGGTTATATAAATTATAAATACCATAATAACATACATATTGTTATTTCTTAAACATTAATACAAAAAAAAGTGTCAATAATAAGAAAATCAATATCCTAATCACTTGATGGGTTGTTGGGAGTGACACTTAAAATACATAAAGCACTATCATAATTTTTGCTTACAACGATACTACATTCCACCCATCAATGAAATACATCTTCCTCCTGTTTCCTGTGTTCCTTTATGTAACAAAATCTAAAGTAATAATCAAACAAGTAGATAAAACAACTTGGTATAACCAACTCTTAAAATGGGCCAAATGCTCCTTTCCCTATCATATAAGTGTGAAAACTGAACCTATAAAATGAGTAGTACTTTGTGAAAATAAAGACTTGAAATCCTTTGTTGGTGTGTCAGTTCCCTCAGGCTTTGACACCAGGTCAAATACCTTAAATTTAGCCTCCTCAAACTGCAGTACCTGTTCACAAGAGACCAAATAATATCAAGCCGATGCACGTACATGAGTTTGAACATTTGAATCAGAGTATGCCATTTAATTTGCTATCATAAAAACTTTGAAACAAACTAGTACTTAAGAGGGAAGCGGACATGATTTCATAACAAGCATATATAATAACAAAATATAACACAACCCTGGTGAATAGATAAATACCTGAAGAGTGAAGGAAAGCCCTACCTGGGAAACTGAAGAGTCAATTGGTAGTATCGTCTAGTTTAAATAAGTAAAAGAGAAACTCAAATTAGGAAGAAGGGAAGCTGAAAGAAATGTAATTTGAATATTACTTACCGATTTGAAGAGTGAAGGAAAGCCCTAGCTGGCGCGATTTTTAAAGCCCTAGATGTGAATCGAGTTTTTTAAGCCCTAGCTGTGTAAAAAGCGAGCGAGCGAGATGATGCAATCAATGGGGGTTTCGCTGGGAATGGAGGTGGTGGAGATGATGGGGGTTTCGTTGGGTGGAGACTTTGGAGACGGCGGTGAGTTGAGAGAGATGAGAGACAACTACGTGTTTCGCGCGTAGAGAGATGAGAGAGGCGGTGAAGGAATGCACAGAGATGATAGAGAATGGGGAGTAAGAGATCTGATCTATTAGTCTTTAATATACTCCCTCTTTGCTGGCGCGTGCTACGCGTCTGTGTAGATAGTAAAATAAGGAACACCTATTACGACGTGTTTAACACGCCAACAAAAATAATTTTTTCATTTTTAAAAAAAGTTTTTTTGTATAAAAATTATTATTTCCGCGAAATAAAGGCACTCAAAGAACGCGCCATTTTTTTGGAAACTCTATAGTGACGTGTTTATATTAACACGCCGGGAAAGATACTTTATGACTTTTAACGACGCAACTTTCGCGCCAGCATAGGTATTCCAAATTTCTTAATTACAATGTTCTTATACTAGCGTGCACCTTTCAAAGGGTTCTGTATAGTCTATCTTTCCCGACGCATTTTAGCAAATGCACCGGGAAAAGTCGTGTTTCTTGTAGTGATATGCCACCCAAGGATCAACTATACAAAGTCTATTTCTGTAAATCTCTTGTAAGTGTGCCGAATTCTCTCTCTCTCTAGATTTCGAAATGGGTCCTGATATTTTGTTGCATTTTTTTTCTAGATCTATGAATTAATCCTTTAAGTTATGTTTGTTAATAATGTTGTTTTATTCTTTAATGTTGCTTCATGCTTGAAATAATCATGCTTTATACTAAGAATCCATGTATTCTTCAATTAATATTCAAACTCGGAATTCATTTTTCTTAAAATTGTGTTTTTTTCTAGATTTTGATTTGGGTTAACAATTTGTATGATTTTTTCAATATTATAGTGCAATATACCTAGTTGATGCACTTTCCAAATTGTACAACGATTATAGGTTTGTTTTTTCGGAATCCAATTTAGTCGAAATTGAATTCCTTGGAATTATTATATTAAGAAAATGCATATGTTTCCTATAATTCAATTCTAAATGTATATTATGAATTGATATGGAGCTAGCTTGAACAAATCCATTTGAAATATACTGATTTTTTTGGTTTTATTTTTTGTGAACAGTTAAAAGATGAAAAGTGTGCAAAATGAAGTAAGGATGAGTAGTGAGAATACTCGTTTTTTTATAAATAGGGACTCAAATTTAGAACTCAAGTTAGATGAATATGGTGAAAGTAGCAGGAAGTTATACAATCCGTAAGTATCAGATGAGATTAGGCCAAAGAAAAGGCAAGAATTTGAGACATTAGATAATGTTTCGAAGTTCTACAGTACTTATGTTAATGCGGCTGGGTTTAGTGTACGAAGTGCGACTGAAAAGAAAGAGTCGGGAAGTAATGAGGTACGAAGGAAGGAGTTTATTTGTTGGAAAGAAGGAAGATCAAAAATATTGCTGGCATTGAAATGAAAAGACGTTGGGGAAGCATTAGTGAGAATTACAACGCCAAAATTACAGTTTTAAAGTCAAATGAATCTTCCAAATATATTGTTATTGTTTTCAAAGAGGGGCACAGTCACCCTCTAGCAATCCCGACAAAGGTTCACCTTTTACGGTCCCACTGTAATATTTCAAACGTGGCAAAGTTAATAAAAAAATAATTTTCCATGGTGAATATACCCCAACATCATTAATTTAGTTTTCTTGTAGTGCAATCTGGAGGGATAGAAAATATTGGGTGCACGCAAAAAGATTTGTATAACCATGAAAGGGATAAACATGCAGACACGAAGGGGCATGGCGGTAAAATATTTTTTTAGTATTTGAAATTAGAACAAGGAAAAAACCCGTCATGTACTTTCAAAATTAAGACAGACGATTAACAAAAGATGACTCATTGTTTTTGGTCGGATGCATCTTTAAGACGAGTTTATATTTTTTTATGGGGATGTTGGCATTTTTTATACCACTTATAACATTAATCGATAGGGCTTGATATTTGCACTAATAATGGGGGTTAACAATCATAGTCATACAATTATTTTTGCTTGTAGATTCTTGAATCATGAGAGCGCAGATGATTTTGTTTAGTTATTTAATCAATTTCTTGAGTGGATTAATTCATAGATCTAAAAAACAAATGCAACAAAAAATCAAGACCTATCTTGAAATCTAAAGAAAGAGAAAGAATTCAGCACACTTACAAGATATTTACATAAATAGTCTTTGTATAGCTGATCCATGGGTGGCGTAATTCTTGAATTTTTTTCTAAATTTTGAGAGGAGAAGAAAAATGGAGCTTTGAGAGAGAGAGAGAGAGAGAGAAATAGGAGAGAGATAGTGAGCTCGTGGGTTATGTACTGAATAGAGAGAGAAAGAGAAAATGTTTAATTTCTCATGATTTTGGCATCACGTGGGTAAGGTTATAGGGGTGAAAGTGAGTCAATGCATATTTTTAAGTGTGGGCCCCGCATTCTACTAGAAAATTCGTGCGAACTCTTAAAATTGAGTTCGAACCTGATCCTCATTGTATATATATATTGCAAACTCATTTTGAGTTTATAAAATATGGCAATTGGGCATAAGGGCCCATTCCAAAAATAACATAATTATAAATGAAACTTATAAATTAGTCGTGTAAATTAAGGATACTGTACAAAAAAAGATACTAATACTGCTTTCTTATAACATCTCACGTCTCATCAGAATTAATGCTAAATTTATTTAGCACTATTCTTTATAACATCTCACGTCTCATCAAAATTTGTGCTAAATGGTTTTAACACCAACGGTGCTAAATCTGTTTAGCACCATTCCTTATAACATCTCACATATCATCATAATTTATGCTAAATGGTCATAGCACCAATGGTGCTAAAACCATTTAGCACTATTCCTTATAACATCTCACGTCTCATCAAAATTTGTGCTAAATGGTTTTAGCACCAATAGAAAACAGAGAACAACAAAATTCATAGTGCTAAAACAGATTTAGCGCCCATCCAATACTACACATCAAGGTGATTTTAGCACCAAAACCACCAACGGTGCTAAATTTGTTTTAGCACCCATCCAATATTACACATCAACGTGATTTTAGCACTAATACAAAACAGAGAACAACAAAATTTATGAGATCATCATCCACTCAATTTATATATATATATGGATCGACGTAGGTGTTGGTCAAAAATCAACCCTAAATAGGGGGTGAATAGGGTTTTCGAAACTAAATGCGGAATTAAAAACTTTTCGAAAATGTTTAAACAATTTAACTAGCTAAACAACTATATCAAAGAATACAAGCCAAATAATTAATCAATCAAGCAAAACTCAATAGCAACTAATCAATGGCAAACTCAATCAATAATATAACAATAAAATAAATAGCTAGAGATAGAGAAATTGAGTTTAGAAAGATTAAACCAATTTGAAGCTTAAGACTTTTCGTCCACACGGTTCGGTTTGTTAGACCATATGTCCGCGTTCGGTTAATTCCCCAAGAATTTTCACAAATTTCAATCTTCTTCCAGGTGAAGATCAAACATTTATAAGTGTTGTTATCTCACACACTCTTACAAATATTGTTTTACCATAATATTCCCACAAGATATATTCTCTTGCTAATTTGTGAGATTTACCCCTCACAAATACTAAACAAGAATTTTCTTTTTTGTTATCCTATGAGATTTACCTCTCACAATTGAATACTAATTGTTTGGTGATTCACACCAATTAACAATAACTTTCTCAATTGCGTAATATGATACAATTAAAACTCACACTAGAGTAATCTTAATTGATCACAATATATAGCTTAAATATGAATGATTGATCAAGACAATTTCTTGAATTTTAGAATGTTTGAAATAAATGAAGAATAAAGTATAAGAATGATTCAAGTTCTTCAAAATGTGTCTTGGATAATGTATATATAGTCCCAAAAATGATATAGTTGTTTTTTAGGTTTGGTACAAAAAATGGTAAAAAATTAGAAATTCAACGACTATATTCTAAGGCATCAGTCGACCGATGGCCCTTTAGTCGACTGAGTCACAATCCATCAGTTGACTGATGGGTGCTGTCCATTAGGCCAAAATTCTATTTTTTTTCCTTTTGCATATAAGCTCTAAAATCAATTTTAATGCTTTGGGGACCTCAAATATATATTCCTAAGACACCTATTTTCAAAAAAACTCAAAATATGATCATTTGAATTTAATATGAATTTATTTCAAAACTGGTTTTTGTAAGAATGATGTTTTGAAATGATTTTGAGTCAAACTTGGTTTTGATCAATCTAAGAATTTTGTAACAATGTATATGAGCTATAATAATCATCAAATAAGAAACTTTACATATGATCTTAAGCACTCACTCAAATGTCGAATAGACGAGTTTTTAAATGCTTCAATTTGTTTTTTTAATTTGATCTTCACTTGAAGCTTTTAATCCTTTATTTTTTGTACTTCATGAAATGCATTGATAGCATGTGTGTGATGACATATGATCTTCCTTGCTAGTCTAATGCGTAGTTGACTTGATCGGATTCTATTTCGATGATCCTTGTCAAGCTTCCTTTGATCAATCACGATATTCTATATAAATGAACTATAAACTTATATTAAAAAATATGTTAAATTACACATGATTGATTTATTGTTATGATCAAAATAAGATTAAGACCTACAAAGTCAACAGTAGGGTTCGTAAAAAAAAGTTGCGATCATATTTATTTTTTTCAAATCTCGCTGTGCTGTCGAAATTGGTCGCTTTTAATAGCAAAACGATCTATGATCATTTTGTTTTTTCACATAATTTTAATAACTTTGTCTTTCAAACAACATTTCCAAAAATCAGCCCAATTCAACAGTTCAATCAAAAGTAATATATGTTTTACGATTGCACCTACAGAAAAAAAATAAAATGAGAACAGCGATCCTCTCGACGATACGATCGGAGAGTCAAAAAAAGAAGAATATGAGAATGGAGATCCTCTCGGCGACACGATCGGAGAGTCGGGTGGTGGTGGTGGTGGTGGTGAAAGAGGTAAGATCATTGGTGAGGAGGTCAGAGAAAGAGGATAACTGTTTAAGAGCTAAAAGAGACGAGAGTGAGTGAGCGATAGAGAGAGATGGGCACTCTTTAGGGTATTTATTTCATCAACATTTATCATTTTCTTTAAAATAAATTAATATTATGAAAAATGTCCTTATTGTAAAACCAAATTATGAAATTAGTACTACTTCCTTTTATTAAACATGAATCCGTCCTTAGAGTTATAAAACATTACGGAGCGAGGCCCTATAACTCATTATCTCTAACAAAATACATGCGTGTAATACTACATAAATTATATCTATATAGACATATACGCATATTACTAATGGGTTTTAACGTGTTAACGAATATTAACTGACTCAACATGTTAATTTATCGTGTTTAATCGAGTCAGTACCAATATATGATCCAAAACTATTAAGACATCACCTATTAACATATAGATTCATGTCGCGTGTTATTTTGTCAGGTCTCTATTTTATGATTTTACATTTTATTACGTTGACAATCTCGTTTTAATTTTAATATAGATTTTTTTAAAAAAATATTATTTTTAACCTAATTAATACATAAGAATAAAACTTACTGTTTATTGTTAGTTTTTATACTCTTATTATATTTAAAACACGAAACAAAGAAATTGACATTATCATTTAAAGGAATCCCGTATCGATAAGTAGGACATGGGACAGTACATGCATTTAAAAAATAAATAAAAATTAACGGTTACAAATTTGGTACCATATAGTGAATTTGCAAAGTTATTACAAATTAATATCAATTTGGAAATTTGCTAGCTGCTTTGTTGATAATGAAAACAAAGGTTTAAATCCTATAATGAAAAACTACAACGTCTTTACATTTGATGTACAATGTCATATGAAGCCATATTTGTTAAGATGTAAATATATGCAACTCTAGATCGAATTATTATTTCTTAAATAGTATTTAAATGTATACCCTACATATTTTTTTACAACTAATTTTGATATTCAGTCACGATTTTGAATTACAAATTTTAACCTGCAATTTTTAAGAAATATATTTCATATTAGTAGCAATAGTAGGTACTTTCTACCATAGGTTACGGTGGGTACATCTCTAAATTTATACATTTTTGTTGTATTTAGGGGTGATGATTAGTCAAATATTGTTATATTAACTATATACACGATGATTAATATGAAAAGCAATTGGTTTTCTTGCTCATTTGTGATAAATATGGTGTGGTGTAATTTATTATGATATGCATGCAGACACCATAATGAATACTATGTACGAGCAATTGAAAAGGCCTATTTTTGACTTTATTCAAGAGCCATGCGTCCTCATTTTTCTTTTCAATAGAAGTTTAAATGACATTTTGAACCCTAAAACTAAATAAATAATACCAATATATTTTAGTGAAAAAGATAAAAATATCTTTCCAGTATTTAATTTTGAAAAAAAGATTGCAAACTTGTATTTGCACAAAATTAGTCTATAAAATATGCTCACTGCAAAGTTATTATCACAATTAAAAATATGAATACTATCTTGTATTTGTACAAAATTAGTTTATAAATGTGCTCAGTGCAAAGTTAATATTGTAATGAAACTTGAAAATAAGAGAATGGTATAATTAAAAACTTAAAAGAAATAAGAGAAGGGTGATTTAGGTAATATGTAATATACTTTTTGTTGACTATGAAGATCTTAATCTTATTTTGATAATAGCAATAACTTAATCATGTGTAATTTAACATGTTTATTGAATCAAGTTTATAGTTCATTATTTTATGAATTTGAGAAAAGCATGGATTTTAAGAAGAAAGCATGCCACGTGACAAGGATCATTCAATCCATATCCGATCAAGTCTACAAAGCATTGGACAAGATAAGGAAGATCAACCTCATTACAATGCAATTCATGAAGATCAAGATCAAAGAAATATGCAAAAAGCTTCAAGTGAAGACCAATTAAAGAAACAAATCGAATCATTCGAAGACTCGTTAATTCGATAATTTAGTGAGTACTTAGGATTTATGTAAAGTTTCTTGTTTGATTATTTATATAGCTCATACATATTGATATAGCATTCATAGATTGATCAAAATCAAGTTTGAATCAAAATTCCTTTGAAAATATTATTCTTACAAAAATCGATTTTCAAATAAATTCATAGTAATTTCAAACGATCATATTTTGAGTTTTCCCAAAATAGGTGTCTTAGAAACATATTTTTGAGGTCCACAAAACACTAAAATTTATTTTGGAGCTAAATTGCAAAAGTCCAAAAATTGGGATTTTGGCCTGATGGACATAGGTTATCAGTTGACTGATAGGCTTTTCTTAGTGGACTGAGGGCCATCAGTCAATTGATGAGCTTTGTTCAGTCGACCGATGCCTTAGAACATAGCCGTTGAAAATCTAATTTTTTGTCATTTTTTGTAATAAACCTCTAAAACGGCTATATCTTTTTTGGGACTGTATATTGGACATCTAAGACACATTTTGAGAAGCTTGAACACATATATAAACTCATCTTTCATCTATTCATCATATTCAAGAAGTCAAGCTTTTGTTTTTATCATTCATTCATTGAGCTATAAATCTTGATCAAACAAGATAACTCTAGTGTGAACCCCAAATTGTATCTATCAAATACTTGAGAGAGTTATTATTTATTGGTGTGAATCATCAAACACTTTGTAGTATTCTTTTGTGAGAAGCAATGTTTTAAATAGCGATAGCGCGAGTAATAGCGTTTTGGTTCCGGCAGCGCATAGCGCAAATAACGTAGCGTATAGCGTAAGCTATTCGGAACTCCAATAGCGTAATAATTAAAAAAATAAAAAATAATATTATACTAAATAAACCAAATATAAAAAAGACTTAAGGGTCTAAAAAAAAAGAATCCAAAAATAAAGGGGTGATAAATAAATTAAAGAAGAAAGGGGTACAAAAATAAGAAAAATGGGGGAGGGGGGGGGGAATTGAAAATAATTTTGTAAATATTAACACAACAAAGTTAATTAAGTCGTTATATCGATCAATTTTAAACCCTATCCAGCCCTTTCCATCTTCCACTACCGACCAGGCGACCACCATCTTTCTACATCTTGAGGAACGTCGAGTGGAGGCGAAAACGGAGCAGAACACGTCGAGTGTTCTGGAAAAAACAGAGGAGAGCCGTCCAGGGGAGGAGAAAACCTCCCATGACACGTCGAGTGGAGAAGAAAACAGAGGAGAGACGTCGACTGGAGGAGCTGGGCAACGTCGACTACAGAGAACAGAGCAGAAACAGCGGAATGAAGAGACGATTCAAGCTAGTGAGGGTTTTTCTCTTACTAGAACTAATTTTGCACTTTCCTAAATAGCGTAGGTTTTTTGAAAATAGCGTGAATAGCGAACCAATAGCGTGAATAGCATACCAATAGCGTGCCACATCAGCAAAAGCTCAATGCTATTCGTTCCGCACGCTATCTATCACACGCTACGTAGCGTTTTGGGGGATTTTTACGCTATAGCGCGCTACGTAGCGCGCTATCCCACGCTATTTAAAACACTGGTGAAAAATAAATCTCACAATTTAGCAAAGAAGTCAATTCTTGTAGAGTGTAGTGATACAATTACACTTAAGTGTTGTGAGAGGTAAATCTCACAAGTTAGCAAGAGTGTTTCTTGTGTGAGTATTATGGTAGAGCAATACTTGTGGAATGTAGTGAGATAACAACACTTGTAATAGTTTGATTTTCACCCGAAAGAAAATCGATTTTAGTGAAAATTCTCGGGGGCACTTTCCGAGTGCGGACGTATAGACAACTGAACAGCGAGAACAAAACATCTTGGGATTCAATCGGTTTAATCTTTCTAAACTCAATCTCTCTATTTCTAGCTATTTATTTTATTGCTATATTATTGATTAAGATTGCCATTTATTAATGCTCTTGTGTTTTGCTTGATTGTTTGTTTGATTTGCTTGTTTTCCTTGATACACTTGTTTAGTTAAATTATTTTCCTTAAACATTTTTAGAAACCTTTCAAATTCTGCATTAAGTTTTATAAACCCTATTCACCCCCCTCTACGGTTGATTTTTGACCTACATTTTTAACAATTAAATAATATTTAAATTTGGTTAAAGACCTCAATTGAAAATACAAAATGTAAATAGGTCTCTTACCCTAATTAATAACCAATTAAAAATAGGCCCTTCCTTAAAAAAAATTAATCATATTATTCCTTGAATTTTTGGTAAAAACCTTTGTGTGACAAGACCTTTTACCCAATTTCTAGTCAAAATAAATAGTTTCAGTTCTGAAATTTTTTTTTATCAAATTTAATAGTTAGTCTTTTTAATATCATGTAAACATGGTTATAATGTTAAATCACTAGCTCGAATCCTAAAGATGTGTTAATTTAAAGAAGTGCAAACCATATCCTATGGTAAAAAGTATCTACCATTCCACTACTCTATATTATATATATATATATATATATATAAGTGTTTATAGTGGTAAAGTTATATTTATAATTGCCCCATTAAAGTTTGATAGTTTTTACACTTTCATTTATGAAGTTCATTTTGCATAAATTGGATTAAGTTTTTAGACAAAAAAGGCCATGTGGGTTGCACTTACGCTTTCGGTCAAGTTAAATTGGGCAAGCCATGAATTGGATTATTTTGCCTTAATTTGTTACTCTCTCTCTCTGCCATTTTTGACCTTCAATTCACTCTACTATCTCTAGTGATTTTGACCTAACTTGTTCTTAGGACACACCTACAATAGAGTATTAGCATGGTGTTGCGCATCTCTATTCGTATTAAGACTGTAAACAAAAACCCTTATCTGCAAAAATTTAATTAGGCGTAGTAAAGTGGAAAAATAAGGGGTCAATCCAAATATCGGGGAAATGAATTGAAAATTATAGAAAAAAAACTTAAGTTTGCCAAATTAAAGCTAATTTTAATTTTGGAAAGTCATTTTTCTTTTCTTTTTTTTTAATTAAAATTAAAATTAAAGAATAACTAATTAGCAATTCAAAAGAGAGATTAATCAAATATTGAGAGAAATCAAGGGTTAAGAATCTACCACCAATTATTTTAATTTAACTATTTCATTACCACATGTATGTACCCAAGATAAAATAGAAATTATAATTTGCTTAAATGCTTAGGAGTCACTTATGGTATGTAGCATGATCTTAATATTCAAATAAACTATTAATTTCAAGATATAACCTTAAAACCAATTTTTATCTTTTAAATCTTTTGTAAAATTCAATTTTCTTCTTTCATAAAATAATAGCATGGATTAAAGTAAGCTTCCAATGAATCGCCACTTAAGAAAAACACAAATGTTCAACACCCATCCATATTAACAATTAAAGTTTAGAAGAGAATTTAGTGATTAAAATTAACTTAAGAAAATTTTATGGTGTGTAGTTTGTTTCTCAAATCAATAATCACACTAAATTGGATTGCCTTTTTTGGAGGTCAATCAAAAGGAATTCTTTTTATTAAATTAAGCGCATGGGTACTATATGCAATAATATAAGTTAAATTAAATATTGGGGGTTTCATCTCTTCCCTTGAAAGGAGATTAACCTTCCATCATAAATATTGAACACAAGAATGATATTAAATAAATTTTCATTACTCAATTAAAATATTAATCTCAATATCAAAGAGGAAGTTACAATATGATAATAAAAATTGCAATAAATAAAAATCTCCTTGAAATTTAGAACTCTAGTTGAATGATTCTTCCAGTAGTGGTACGCGCGACTCCTTCTATCTTGATCTATCTCTTCACAAGTTTAATTCTCTCTTGTAGTTGTGTCTTTAGAATGGAGGCTAAGGGCCTTTATTTATAGGTATAAGGATTAAGGTTTAAGGGGAGGAAGATGGAAGGTTTAGAAAAAGAATTAATTTAGATGGAGTGGAGAGTAAGAAAGTTAATTTTAGGAATGGAGTGTGCTTAATAAGGTAAAGGAGAGAATGTGCTTAGTTGATGGGATGATTAAAAACATGGGCTAACAGAAAATGTTTAAATGGGCTTCCATTATGGATAATGAGATAAATGGTTTGGGAGAGGGCCCGTAAGAGAGAAATACAAATACTCATTTTCGCGGTTGTACGCAAGCTGTAGGTTTAGGGCCTTTTTTCACCATCAAAATGCTAGAATCTGAAGATCGTCAAAACACGAAAGTTGTAGCCCTTTGAGTCTTTTTTTCAATCATATATAGAACACAAAATTCTCCTAGAACATGATCAATCATCAATTTCAAGATTGCCTAACCACCGGAACAATTGCCATTGCTTTTTGACACATCTTTGCTGCATTGTTAGTTAAATTTGGCACAAAATTGCGCTCTTTTCACTTTTCAGTTATAAAGCAAGCAAAAGATGATATTAGCATAGTTTAGGCAATAATAACGGATTACCAAGAAGCTTTTGGGGTATAAAATATGGCATTTTTGGGTGTTTATCATGTGGCTTTCCAAATTTACCCCTGGCCCATAGTCCACACGCAAATCATATGGCCTTTTCCATTCGAAAACCTAAAGGTTGGTTAGGTACGTTTTGGGCTAAAGTGAAAATATGAGTAAACTTAAGGACAAGCACAGTGCATAATGAACTTTATAGACGAAAGTGCAAAAATAATTAAACTTTAAGGGGGTAAATTATAAATAATTCAAACTAACTATTACGATTGCACATGAAAAAAGCCACTTAGATTAGAATGATCCCGGGTTCGAGTCACGTCTAGAGTGGGGTACTAATTTATTTATTATCGTAGTAAAAGGAAGATAATTCGACCAACTTCCTATTTATTTTTGTATAAAAAATAATAAAATTTAAATAACTAATCCGTAATCCATGCCTAAAACATTATCAACCCTTAAAAAAAACATCTTATAATTTCAATCACACAATCCTTTATTACTTTTATATTTTTAGGAATAAAAAGTTCTTACCCCTTATGATATAGATTAGTCACTAAACTCTAACAATTTTAACCTCACACAAGTAACTTAAAGAAAACAATTAAAAAAATTGATAACTAGTTAGAATATGACCAATCAATCAATCCTTTATAATATTTTTTTTTCAAATTACTTTGGGGCTGTTTGTTTTAACATTTGAAGTTTGAATAAGCTGTTCGTTCAAACTTCAGAGATTTAAAATATGTTTGTTGGGTTTAAAAATTCAGATTTGATAACTTATTGTGCCTATGAAGTCTAAACACTTGATATTTAAAGAGGTGAAATACTTATTTTCCCCTTTTTGTAAATACAATCATTTTCATTACAAGGGGAAAAACATGTTATTCGGATTCATTTTGCAAACTTCAGAATCAATCTTTAATTTCTAGATTCAACATTCATTCAAACAAGAAAACAAACACCTTATTATATAAGTCGCATACATATCACTTTTTTACAAAACTAATTACTACAAGTGATAACGAAAATGTTGGATATGTTAGAATATATAGTATGTATAGATATGGTAGGTGTATATATATGGTATAGTTGACCTCCATTGATTCTGAGAATCATGAAAGGATTGTGACTTTTATGTTTAGGTCTTATCATCCCTAAATAAGGGACCTTTGTATTCCTTCGTTAATATCAATATAATTCATTTTATCATACCTCCCTTTATTCGTCAATATAGTATTAGAGCGATACACAAAAAAAACCTTAGCCGCCCTAACCCATACACACAGCCACCATCAACCATCATAAAACACCACACAGCCACCATACGCAGCCACCATCAAACACTATACAACCATAATCAAATGCCTTAAACACCACCCTAAAAACCATCACAAACCTTAGACCACCCTAAACACCATGCAGCCACCACCACACAGTCATCACCAACCCTACATCCCGGATCTCAACCACAGTTCCCAACCAGTCTTATGTGCCTTCGTTAATCACGCATTGACCTATTAACAATCCAAATATCACATAAAATTGTTCATTTTTAAGAGATGATCCCAACACCGTTTAAACCATCCCATTCTGAGCTCACACACGCCTCCACACACCGTTTAAAGAAACCACCCTTCCACCTCCGTTCATCCACACACCGTCTGTGTCAAACCCCAAGCCATATGAGCCCTAAAGCCATGTCAGCCCTAAAGCCATGTCAGCCCTAAAGCCATGTCACCTTCCGTTGACCGCATTGACCGTTCACCGCATTGACAATTGACCTCGTGATGGTTGACCGTTGACCGCAGAAAACCAAAAACCGTTTTTAGTATTTTTTAACGTTCCGAACATAACCACGGTCTCAAAATTTCCAGATTCGATCTTGATCATTAAGTATTACACTATCCAATGGCTCTTGACTCTATAACCATGACTGGATCATCAATCGAATACCCCTTTAATTGGCGAAATTTAGAAAAACGATCATGCTCTGGTAATCGACTAAATGACTCTCGGTATTCAACTTTCAGATACCCACCATGCTCCGTCTGTGGACTCACGGGACACTTAAAAAAGGGTTGCTATAAAATCATTAAATATCCAGATTGGTAAAAGGATTCTCGCAATCGCAGAACAGGTTAGAACACAGTAGGTGGTAATATACAGGCCTCAGGCTTACTCACCATCACAGGTACATCAAGTACGGCTTTACATTATGTCTCTATTTTGAATAATACATGGGTAATTGATTATGATGCTATTAATCATATGACATATAATTCAAAAATAGTTACTCCTTTAACCCCATCATCTCAGACCTTTGTTTCCACAGCCAATGGTGCCCCAGTCCTTGTAATGGGAAAAAGGATCAATCTATCTATCCAACACTCTGAACCTAACCTCTGTTTTAGTATTCTCACTCTTAGATTATAAACTATTATTTGTTGCTTAAATAACTAATGCCCTACACTGTGTTATCATATTTTGGCCTTATCATTGTGTTTTTAAGGATATTCAGACGAAGAAGTCGATTGGTTATGGAGTTAGGCATGAAAAATTATATACTTTCTAGACCTGGAGTTCAAAATCACAAATCGCTTGCACAAAGCCTTAAACACTAGTACCTTTGAAAAGAAAATTACAAATGAAGTTTGGTTATGGCACCATCGGTTAAGACATGCATTGTTTGGTGACTTAAAGAAACTGTTTCCCCGTTTAGTTCATAAAGTTGATTATTCTGGTTTTCACTGTGAGATTTGTAAACTGGCTAAAAGTCATCATACTTCCTTTAAACCTTCATTGACTAAGAGTTCAGTTCATAAAGTTTTGAATAGGTGGTATACGATGTTTTATCACGTTTATTGATGATTTCACTCGAATGATGTGGGTTTGTCCCATGAAATCCAAAGGAGAAGTTAGTGGTTTGATTAAGAGATTTCATAAACAGATCAATACACAATATAATGCTACTATTCAAATTCTCTGAAGTGATAATGGTGGAGAATATATGAGTACCAAGTTACAAGCATATTTCAAACTTCATATGATTATTTATTAGAACACATGTCCTTATACTCTTCAACATAATGGGGTTGTCGAACGAAAAAATCGTCATTTGTTAGAAATAGTTCGGGCATCACTGATCGGCGCAAAAGCACCAACCTCGTATTGGGGTGAAGCACTCTCCTCAGCTATCTATTTAGTAAACCGCATCCCCTCAGTTGTATTTAATTTTCAGATACAATTTGAAGTCTTAGCTAAGTTTGTCTCGGCTCCTACCGTGTCAAATCTTCCTCCCCGGGTATTTGGATGTGTTACATTTGTTCACTAACCAAAGGAGAAACGAAACAAGCTTGCACCTCAAGATCTCAAGTGCATCTTTGTAGGGTACGCATCTTTTCAAAAGGGGTATCGGTGTTATCATCCTCCCACAGAGAAAATGTATGTTACCATGGATGTGACATTTCATGGAGAAACTATGTACTTTCACCGAGCTGAACTTCAGGGGAAGCATTATAAGGAAGTTTAGTTATTTAGAAATATTAATGATGAAAAAATAAGCTCAATAGAAGTGGTTCCAACGTTGACTTCGAATTCACCACCAGCAACAGAGATAACCGAAATCACGTCATCCCCTGATATAGTAGCAGCATAAATCTTGCCAAGTGAAGTTGTGCTTTCTCTGTCTCGCCTAACGCAAATACCCAATCTTCCACTTAAAATATCCCTGAAACTGAGTCCTCCAATGTATCATCTTCTTTTATTCCTAGAAAACAGCTTTCTAACTAAGCAAATAGACGTGTACTAAGCCCAAATATGATCTAGATTTTACCAGTAAAGCCAAATATCCTATGAGTAACTATATATCTTATCATTGGTTAATTGCATTTAACAAATCATTTGTGAATCAATTATCTTCTGTATCTATTCAACAGTGTGTATGAAGCCTTATGTAATCCTAAGTGAAAATCAACAATAGATGAGGAGATTAAGTCCTTGTTGAAAAATGACATATGAGAATTAACCGAATTACCAGCAAGAAAGAAGAAAATGGGTTGCAAGTGGGTGTACAGTGTGAAATTTAAAACATATGGAACAATCGAAAGATTCTAAGCAAGATTAGTTGCAAAAGACTACACACAAACACATGGGATTGACTATCTGGAGACATTTGCGCCCGTGATAAAGATTAATACCGTGTGGGTGTACTCTCATTATCTACAAATTTGGGCTGGCCTCTACAATATTTCGATGTAAAAAGTGCCTTCCTACATGGGGAGTTAGAGGATGAGGTGTTTATGGAGTTCCCACTTGAATATAAGATCCCGATTGAGCATACGAATAAAGTTTGCAAATTGAAAAAATCTTTGTATGGACTAAAACAATCCCCAGAGCCTAGTTTAAAAGATTCGCAATATCGATGCGAACGTTTTGGTACAATCAGAGTAATTTTGATCATATGTTATTTTTGAAAAAGTGTCATATAAAAATTACGGCACTTATCGTTTATGTAGATGATATGGTGCTCACAGGAAACGACCTTCGAGAACAACAAGCATTAAATAAGCTCTTATCTTAGGAGTTTGAGATGAAAGACCTTAGGAAATTGAAGTATTTTATGGGAATTGAGGTGTCTAGATCATTAAAAGGTATCTTCCTATTTCAGATAAAGTATGCCCTAAATTTACTGAGTGAAATCGGAATGTCCGCTTGTCAACTGTCAGAGACTCCAATGGAAGAATGATTTAAGTTAGAGGTCGAAACAGATCAAGTACCTGTCGATAAAGGGCGCTATCAGTGATTGGTGGGAAGGTTGATGTATTTAGCGCATACAAGACCTGATATATCATATGCATTGAGTATTGTTAGTCGGTTCGTGTATAATTAAGGGGAGAAGCATATGTAGGCAGTTATGAGCATTATCAGTTATCTCAAAGCAACTCCTGAGAAAGGAATTCTGTTCCAAAAAACGAGGATTTTTTGAAGGTTGAAGGATATACTGATGCTGATTGGGCGGGCAATATATGTGACAGAAGGTCTACATCCGGGTACTTCACATTTGTAGGTGAAAACTTGGTCACTTGGAGAAGTAAGAAGCAAAATGTGGTATCCCGATCAAGTGCTGAAGTAGAATATCGAGGAATGGTAGTCAGTGTCCAAGAGCTATTATGGTTAAAACTGGCTACTTACAGATCTAGGTTTCCCTCCAAAAGAACCTATGTTGTTATACTGTGATAATAAAGCAGCATACGATATCGCACATAATCCGGTTCAACTTGATAAGACAAAGCATGTTGAAGTAGACAGGTTCTTCATCAAAGAGAAGTTAGAAAAAAAAGTTATTTCTGTTTCTCATGTACGCTCAAAAAATCAGTTGGCTGACATACTCACCAATTAAGGCTGTGACAAGGATGATATTCGCCAAGTTGATTAGCAAGTTGGGTATATTTGATATATGTGTGCCAACTTGGGGGGAGTGTTAGAATATATAGTATGTATAGATATGGTAGGTGTATATATATGTATAGTTAACCTCCATTGATTTCGAGAATCTTGAAAGGATTGTGACTTCTACGTTTAGATCTTATCATCCTTATATAAGGAACTTTTGTATTCCTTCATTAATATCAATATAATTCTTTCTTTCATCTCTCTCTCTATTTGTCAATACGATAAGTTTCCCAACTATATACATTGCGGCAGGGGTTCGAACCTCTGCTTAAATTCTCCTCTTAACCGATCGACGTGCATTCATATTTCAATGAAAATAAAACAGACAAATTAAGAATTACCTATTGAGATATTTTGCAATTTTGTCAAGACGGTATCTTGAACTGAAAGCCTTTCACCAACCAACATTCCGTTTATTCCTTTCCACGCGCAAAGTGGGTTTTGAAAAAACGGAAAAAAAAAGAAAAAAAAGAAGGTATATATTAGTAATGAACTAACATTCCTATAACAAATTATAGACTGTTTATAATTCATATTTAATTTATGTAGTAGTAATTTTGATCCTTCAAATTTCAAATAAATTAATCACTTGTCAATGGGTTTTATATAGTAGTAATTTTGATCCTTCAAATGTCAAATAAATTAATCAGTTGTCAATGGGTTGATTTGAGTGACTGATTCACGGGTTGATTTGAGTCGAATATTATTGTATCTCAGACGTTAGAGTGCTAAATAACTTATTTAAAGCGTCAATAACTATAATAATCAAACTACTAAGTAAAGTTGTTATCATATTAAATTACACTAGATTTTGGGATAGGGTTTTAAATTACACTAGAAGAAAAAAAATGTTTACCACGGTTCTAAATTTTATCTTGC
This sequence comes from Lonicera japonica, assembly GCA_021464415.1. Classification (NCBI taxonomy): domain Eukaryota; kingdom Viridiplantae; phylum Streptophyta; class Magnoliopsida; order Dipsacales; family Caprifoliaceae; genus Lonicera; species Lonicera japonica. The sequence continues at coordinate 30,191,030 of CM038469.1, read as the reverse complement.
AACGCCGTTAAAGGTAGTGAAGGACTTCTTATGCAACGATAGGGGAACAATGTGTTTCTCTTACGTTGGTTTATAGAGGACAACTAAATACTTTAAGGCTCCGTTTGATTGCAAAGTGGAAAAGGAAAATAAATTGAGTTAGTTTTAGTGAAAAGATGGAAAATAAGTTGAGTGATAGAAGTGATATCTGATAAATTCAGAAAAAGAGAGAGAAATAAGAAAAATGTATGTGTTCTGTGTATTATATCTTGTATGTGTGTCATCTTACAATTGAGGAGCATCTATATATATACTGGAAGATTAAAGAAAAGAAAACAAACATCATGAGAACAATTACATAATTAAGGAATTTAAAGAAGAAACATAATAAGTGCTATTACATAATTAAAGGAGAAAAGGGGCATAGAGAAGGGAATAAGGGAACAAGAGCATAGGGGAGGAATCTCCTTTTAACACCCCCCTCAAGCTCTGGATGACTTGGAAGCATGCAGAGCTTGGACACCAGAAATCGAAAGCGAGCCGTCACATGAGATTTGGTGAAGAGGTCAGCGGGTTGAAGAGCGGAAGAGATGTGAGGGAGCTGAATGTGGCCTTGAGATAGATGATGACGGGTAAAGTGACAGTCTACTTCAATATGTTTGGTGCGCTCATGAAAAACATCGTTGTGGGCAATTTGGATAGCACTGCGATTGTCACAAAACAATGGTGTGGGATCCGTAATGGAGATTCCCATATCTTGTAGGAGCCAGCGAAGCCAAACAATTTCGGCGGTAGTATGGGCGAGAGCACGGTATTCAGCTTCAGCACTGGATCGAGCAACAACAGTTTGTTTCTTACTTTTCCACGAAATAAGAGAGTTTCCCAGGAAAATGCAGAAGCCGGTGGTGGATCGTCGATCAGTAAGATCACCGGCCCAATCAGAATCAGAGTACCCCTGTAGAGTAAGAGTAGAGTCTGAGGAGAAATGTAGTCCTTGGTACATAGTCCCTTTTATGTATCGTATGATACGAAGGACAGCAGCAAAGTGGACAGAACGAGGTGCAGACATGAACTGACTCACAATGTGGACAGCATAGCTGATATCCGGCCTGGTGATGGTGAGATAGTTGAGACTACCCACAAGCTGTCTGTATAATGTAGGATTAGCTAGAGGAGTGCCATCTGAAGGAGAAAAGTTGGTATTCATTTCAAGTGGAGTGTCTGCAACCTTAGTGTCTGTCAGGCCAGCTCGGTTGACAATGTCAGAAGCATATTTTACCTGAGAAAGGAAGTATCCTGTAGAAGAATGATCAACCTCAATGCCCAAGAAGTAGCGAAGAGTACCCAAATCTTTCATTTCAAAGCATGAGCATAGATATTTTTGTAGTCGATTTATACCGTCCAAATCATCCCCGGTAATAATCATATCATCAACATATATCAGAAGAACAACAATGCCCAGTGAGGATGAAGAGGTGAACATAGCCGAATCATGTGTACTCTGAGAAAAACCGTAGTGAAGAATAGCAGTAGAGAACTTTTCAAACCAGGCTCGGGGTGCCTGTTTGAGACCATAGAGAGCACGTCGTAGTTTGCACACATGCCCGGGTGGGTGAGAGAGGCCAGGGGGAGGTTGCATGTAAACCACTTCAGAGAGATCACCATGAAGAAAAGCGTTCTTGACATCCATTTGATGAATCGTCCACCGGCGAATAGAGGCAACGGAAATCAAGGTTCGAACAGTAGTCATACGGGCAACAGGAGCAAAAGTTTCCTCATAATCAATACCATACTCTTGAGTAAAGCCTTTAGCAACCAGACGAGCTTTGTAGCGGTCAACAGAACCATCTGCCTTAGTTTTAATCTTGTAAACCCATTTGCAACCAACAACAGAATGACCGGCAGGTAATGGGGTAAGATCCCACGTATTGGTTTGTTGGAGTGCAGTAAGTTCTTCTGCCATAGCTTGTTGCCAAAGGGGATCTGAAGAGGCAGTGCGGTAGGAAGTGGGTTCATGGAGTGACAGCATGGCAGAGAGAAAACAATGATAATCTGATAGCCTGACTGGTGGGCGACGATGGCGAGACAGGCGTGGTACAGGACCGCCGACGGGGCAGAGAGAGTCAGGACAGGACGTAGAGTCGGCAGTAGGTGGACATCCAGAGACAAGATCAGTGACAGGGTCCTGTAAGGGTGTAAGAGCAGGGATAGGGAGAGGGGTGGTTGAAAGAGTGGGTGGAGGAGGAGAGGAAACCGTGGGAGTGATGTCAGGGAACGGGTCAACCGGTGGGGAATGTGTAGGGGAAGACACGGAATCTTTAGACAAGGTGTAGTACGGGGTATTCTCCCAGAAGGTGACATGTCTAGAGATACGCAGTCTTTTGGTCATAGGATCATAACAACGATATCCTTTTTGTTGAACGCCATACCCTAAGAAAACGCACATGACCGTTTTGGGAGTGAGTTTTGTGCGTTCTCGTTTAGGAAGGAGCACAAAACAGGTAGCACCAAAAACACGAAGAGAGGAATAATCAGGTTTGGTACCAAAAAGACGTTCAAAGGGAGAGATACTAGCTGTGACCACGGAAGGAATGCGATTAATGATAAATGCAGAGGTATGGATGGCTTCCCCCCAGAAAACGGAAGGTACAGATGATGAGACAAGTAAAGTGCGAGCTGTTTCAACAAGATGACGGTGTTTGCGTTCGGCAACCCCATTTTGTTGAGGGGTGTCAGGGCAAGAAAGCTGAGGAAGGGTCCCTTGAGATTTGAGAAAATCAAGAAATGATTTAGACAGATATTCACCTCCGGAGTCAGAACGAAAAACTTTAATGATTTTTGAAAATTGGGTTTTGACCATAGTGGCAAATTCAACATAAATTTTTAAGAAATCTGAGCGGGAACGAAGTAAATAAGTCCAGGTATAACGGGAGTAATCATCAATGAACACAACATAGTAAGCGGCCCCACCCATGGAGGTAACCGGAGCTGGACCCCATACATCAGAATGCAAAAGATCAAAAGGAGATGTTGAAACAGTAGTACTATTAGTAAAAGGAAGAGCTGGTTGTTTGGCCAGTTTACAAGCAATACATAAGGGATCTTTGTCTATTGTTGCTGGTCCTAACAAACCTTGATTAACCATAAATTGAAGACGAGAGAAGGAAACATGACCTAATCTAGAATGCCAAGAAATAAAGGCTGAGGAATTGGGTGTGAATGTGGCTAGGGATGAACCACTTGGAGAAGGAATCTGTAGGCTATCTGTGACATATAGGCGTCCAACTCTATGGCCTGTCCCAACTGAGGTCCCTGTCGAACGGTTCTGCACAACAAAGCCAGAAGAATCAAATGAAATAATTAGTCCAAGGTCACATAGTTGACCAACAGATAAAAGTTGCATGGATAGGTGAGGGACAAGGAGAACATCAGGAACAGACAAACCGTTTGTAGTATTGATCGAGCCGATGTGGCTAGCAGAGATAGTTGATCCATTGGCTGTATGAATCGGGGGAGAGGCGGGGATTGGACTAGAGGTAGCAAAGTGCGTAGGGTCAAATGTCATGTGGTTTGAAGCTCCAGAATCGAGGAACCAGGGGGAGGTAGGTGTGTTAGTGGAGAAGGCAGATGCAACAGTATGACTTAGCTGGGAAGGATTGGTGAGGTCCATAGGAGGGGGTGGTGGATAAAAACTAGGTGGAGGTGGATAGTTGAAAGTGGTCGCAGCAGATGGTGTGGTGGCAGAAGCAGCAGTAGAGTGGGAGGATTTTTGAATGCCTCGCATATAGCGAGAGGTAGGGGAGGGGCAGTATTTGACCGTGTGACCAAATTCCTTACAATAGTTACATTGGACCTGCGATAAGCCTTTTGGTGGCCGGGGGGAGTGGTTTGAGGAATATGTTGAGGTATGGTTAGGGCGCTGGGAAGGAGGATATGTGGGTTGTCTGTAAGGTTGTTGCTGAGGGCGATGGGTGGCAATAAAAACTGAGGACAGAGATGAAGAGATGCCTCGACGGGTTTCTTCAGTGAGTAATTCAGTCAAGGCCACTTCAACTGTAGGTAGAGGTTTTCGATGTAGCATGGCAGCCCGTAGTGGTTCAAATTCTTCTCGGAGAGCCATCAGAAACTGCACAAGACGGGTTTCCTCACGAAAAGTTTCCCATAATTTCAGATCTGTGGTCCATTGTGGTTCCATGAGCTCCAGCTGATCCCAGATAACCGACATACTAGAGTGAAAATCGGAAACAGATTGTCCCGTTTGTTGCTGTAGGGCCCGTATATCTTGCTCGAGTTTATACTTTTTGGCAAAATTCGATTGGACATATCTGTTTGCCAAAAACTTCCAGGCTTTCTCTGCAGTATCACATTTGCCTAGCTGTATGCTAATGGATGGTATCACGGTATTAGCAAGCCATGTCAAGATTTTGTTATTATTTATATCCCATTCAGAAAACTTGGGGTCAGTATCAGCAGGGCATTTTTCCTTACCAGAAACATAATTCCATAGACCTTTTCCTTTCAAAAAATTGCGAAATAACATGGACCAATGACTATAATTGGTTCCATCAAGTTTAATAGTGATAGGAATTTCAGAAATGGAAGACATGGTAAGGGAGGACTAGAAAATTAACAGAGATGAAAACCTGAAACTTGTATTGTAGAGATGAAATTTGCAGGAACGGATGTCACGGTTGAAACTGGAAGGCTGAAAAACCTTAGGAACAAGTATCTTTTTTTTTTTTTTTTTTTTTTTTTTTTTTTTTTTTTTGAACAGTAACTAACGGCGGTTAACTGTTTGAACAGTGACTAACGGCGGTTTCCTGTTGAACAGTGACAGCGCGTAATGAACAGTGCGCGTAATGGCTGACGAGCGCGTGGGACGCGTGGAATGAACAGTACGCGCGTGAGGAACAGTAAGATGAACAGTGCGCGCGTGATGAACAGTGCGCGCGTGATGAACAGTGCGCGCGTGATGAACAGTGAGATGGTGAGGTTTTCCACTCTCCCGCGCGTGTGGGCGCGTGTAAGGGTATTTTTGGGAATTTCTTTCGGGGTTCTCTTCGTCTTCTTGAGACGATCACAGTGGTAATGAGCAAGAGAAGTTTGACAGCGATTTGACTAGATTTCGATGCGCAGAAGATATGAACAAGTGTTTGGTGATGATGTTTGGGGTTAGCAGGTATTTTGGTGATGGTGTTTGGAGGTGTGACGAAAAAAAATAAAAAATAAAAATCTGTGTGACTCTGGTTGCACGCTGGTTGTGTTGAAGATGTGCCGGAGGTGTGCCGGAAAAAAAAAAATCTGTCAAAAATAAACCTCCTCTGATACCATGATAAATTCAGAAAAAGAGAGAGAAATAAGAAAAATGTATGTGTTCTGTGTATTATATCTTGTATGTGTGTCATCTTACAATTGAGGAGCATCTATATATATACTGGAAGATTAAAGAAAAGAAAACAAACATCATGAGAACAATTACATAATTAAGGAATTTAAAGAAGAAACATAATAAGTGCTATTACATAATTAAAGGAGAAAAGGGGCATAGAGAAGGGAATAAGGGAACAAGAGCATAGGGGAGGAATCTCCTTTTAACAATATCTTCTTGATTTTTAAGTTTTTCTATGAAGAAATTTTCTTTCCTTAGTGGTGAGTAAAAATTTTCCACCAAAAATATTGAAGGATGGAAGATATATACTCATAAAATGAGTAACATCTCTCACCTTATGTTATATCTTTTCACACAAACTAACTAAATTTATTTTCCTTTTCCATCTTTGCAATCAAACGGAGCCTAAGTGTGTGTTTGACGTATTGGATAAGAAGGCGGAATAAGATAATTTTATCATATTCTGTGTTAATTTGGTGTTCGTTAAGATTGGATATCGAAGAGTATAATTTATTCCATTAGAGTTTCTTATTCTACCGAGAGAGGGATTAACAAATCTCACCTAAGAGGTGGAATTGTTTTATCCTGTCCCGATGGGATTAAATAATTTCATCAAACTCTCTAGTCCGGCGCACCAACTCCTCTTAAGTGAAGAAAATTATGCGAAGTTGGTTAACAAATTTGAACCATTAATTTTAAATTAAACTGCTCAAATTTTGAAAAAATTTACGTACTTAAATTAGTTCTCGCCAGTAAGTTTGTCCCACTGGCAAGGACAAAAAAAAAATTCTACTTAATTAGATGACTCCCTGCAAATTGGCTCAGAAAATCTGAACCCTTTTTTTCAGAAAAATTATCTGAATCGTTTAAGTTAAAATAAATGGTTCAAATTTGTCAATTCTACTTTAAATTGATATACTCCATCCTAAATTTTCTCCTATAACATAAATCTATTTAAAAAAAAAAACCTCTAACTCTAACAAATTAAAAGAAACAACAGCTACTATATATAATTATTCTAGCAAATGGTAAATATAATTAAGGTAATGACTACGTACTATTTCTCGAAAGAAAAATTAGACTATTCATTTAAGACGTTTGCAAAAAAGAATATGTTCTTTGTATGTGTACAAGAATTAACAAACAGGGAAACAAAAAGCACATCATGAACTCAAAATGATAAGAGGCAACTCATAATGTCACCAAAACTCGCAGTTGGTATGTTCTAGGTGACTAGTTCGTTAGCAAGTGCTGCCGCGATTGCAATTATTGAAAGTATTATATTTCAAGGATGAAATTGCGCGCGACGCGAACACGATAATAAGAAACATGTATTTGGCTGTGTACATTTTGGCCACCTAACAAGTAATTATAACACAATACATATTCATAAAGAAAACATAATATATACAACATAAATCAGTTAATTTATAGCTAAAACTAAGCACACTTCAGCATAAATTCTTTGGGTGGCTTCTATGAAGCACGGACGCGACACGTGTTTCGACACGACACGTGACACGCGACACTCAATTTTTTCAAAATATAAGACACGACACGTAGAGGGGACACGTTCTTAATTAATTAATTATATGTGTAATAAACATTATAGATATTTAAGAATTCAATAAAATGAAAATAGATTGTATTAATAGGCTAAATGGCAAATATTCAAAACATGAAAGTACGTTGTTCCATAAGGACCATAATTATGGGGTCAATATAAAAAATAACTAAAAATATGGGGTGAAAATAATAATAATAAAACTTAAAAATAAAACAAACGGAACAAATACCATTTCTCTTAACCCGTAAAACCTAGCCCCATTCCCCAGCCACCATCGAAACAAAACCCTAGCCGCAGCTCTCAGCCATCGACAATTGCTCAGCCCAAACAGGTACGCTTCTTTCTCACTCTCTCTCTCTCTCTCCGCCTCTCTATGTCCATCTCCATCTCCGTCTCTCTTGCTATGTTGACTTGCTCTGTTCTCTACCTGCTATGTCGATTGTGTTGCTGTCTTGCTCTGTCCTCTGTTTGCTATTTTGACTTGCTCTATCCTCTTTTAGCTTGATTCATCAATTAGTTTATGTAATTAAGTTGTCCCCAGCGTGTCCTAGCGTGTTGGTGAAAAAAAATAATAATAAACAATGGGACACTCTCCGACACGCGTGTCCCTCACGTGTCGGAGCGTGTCGGGGCGTGTCGGTGTGTCCGACACGTGTCGGGCAGAATACGTGCCCTCCGAGAGAGTGTCCGTGCATCATAGGGTGGCTTCTACTAGACAAAGTGAGGCATTCAGTCTGTTGAGTTTGGTTGGCCTTTGTCATCTATCATATTTAAAATTAATATATAATTTTTTTAAAACTATTATGAAGAAGCGTATGTTCCATGTATAATTCCTTCCTTCCTAAATTAGTTTTCCAGTTTAATTTAATATGATTTTAAAAATACAACAATTTCAATATAATCAATAGCTCATAATAAAATTTGTTTGGCATAACCGCATAACCAAATTTAGTACATATGTTTATTATGCTCTACAAAAAACTAAAATTTTAATGCGAGATATTTAAAAAAAATAATTGGCGTATATACTGTTTATCGATAAATGTACGTAATGCTACCAAAGTAAAATTCCCACACCTTATAATACATGTCATATTAATTACACAAACTTTTTATTGTCACACTCTAGTGAAACTAAGGGTGTGTTTGATAATTTGCAATCTCTGGGGGAAAATATTATTCAAACAAAGAAAGTAAAATGCAAACTAAAACAAAATATAACAATAAAAATATTTTCTCTCTCACCTGACGGATCTAATCTGAATCTGAACTCCTTACCTCAAATTTTCATTGGTGCCAGGATCAAATGAGCACCATTAATAATTCTAAGAAGACATGACATAAATATTTTATATATTAAATATGGCTAACATATATTAATTAAAAAAACTTTATCACAATATGCTTGTTTTGATGCTTCGTGTAGAACTTTATTTTTATGTAGAAGTACTCAGCTCCCTATGAACACGTATTCTATCTATGCATTAAACCTAATTAAACTCCGAAGCCAGGAACAACAAAATATATAAATAATCATAATCAAAACCTAAACAGGTGATCTAATGAACTGGTAAACAAAATGTTTATCCACCTCGATCCCAGTGTGTCGTTAGCAATGAAGGACAAAAATTCTCAAGGGTTCACTAAAACCTCGCACAAGTAATTCAAAGAAATTAATTGAAAATTTGATAAAAGTACAAGGTTGGAATGTGCTCCGCCTCCGCCACTTAATTCTTTTATCAAATTTTTAATTTATTTTTTAAATTATTTATATATGCGAGTCGTGCACACATCACTTTTATAGAGTTAATTACCACATGTGATGGCGAAAATTTTGTAAACACCCATATAAGTACCTATTTGTGATTACATATTGTGACATCCATTGATGCTATAGGAAAAAAACATGAAAAGAACAAGAATTTCACTTGGTGTTTCTGTGGTTCGAATTTTTATTTTTTTCTAAAGTCTAAAATGATAAATTCTAATGTGAATTTATTAATTTAAAATTTTAAGAACGAACCAAATGAACTTCGATATTTTACAATCATTTCTTCTTCTTCTTCTTCTTCTTCTTCTTCAATGCGAAGTGTACCTAAACGATATTATGTAGTCATGCGCAAAATCAACTTTGTTATATCACCTATGAATCATCATCTTCTTCTTTTTTTCCCTTTCAATGCAAAGTGAACTTTTTGCATACCTAAACGTACGAAATTATGTAGTCATGCACAAAATCAACTATATTATATCACCTATGAATCATAGAAACAGCAAACGAAATTTAAAAAAAAATATAATATACGGACATAATACAAATATGTATATATATATTAGCTATATATAATGCAAGTGCGTGGCATATGAGTTTGTGATTAATTTTTGTCTTAGATTTCTGTCTCGTACACTTTACCATTTCTAACAATTTTTATTTCATTTTTGCAGAACTACTCCACCCACTATTTGTATCTTAAAAGCAAAATTTATGAAGTTTCATGTTAATATATAAAATAAGAAACTTGTATAAAAATCTATTGTTTTCTCATATTTACTTGTACCGAACATATACACAGTTACCTATAATTAATTATTAACTTTTCTTTCAACCCTACCTCTCAAGTCACGGCGTACGTACACTACCCTATCACAAGTAGCAAATAGAATCGGGAATATTTAGCATCTCATTTTTTATTTTGATACAATAATTTAGTAATTTATTATGGATTTAATGAAGCATATTAGAAGACGCATAGTACAATAGGAAAAATATATTAACATAAAGAGAAGCTAGTATTATGACAAGTAATAATTAATATTAGCACTTCACATATGTATTTTAACGCTTCAAAATCACCTAGAATAACATATATGGATTTTTTGGGACACATTTTTATGCATTAAAGACACTTTTTAAAATGGTGGAGTACTCATGTGGAGTACTAATATCAACACCGTACACTATAACATTCTATAATTTATGATAGATGAATAATTCATTAAATGTAAAATAATATTAAATAAAAATTCGGGTCCTAATCCAAGTGGTAAAAGTGTGATAATTCAAATGGGTAATCAAGGTATGATTCCCGTCCCCTCCCCCCTTCCCAAGAATCATCTAGATCTATATATCGCTTGTATAAAATATATATGTACATTTTCTAATGAGTATATAGCGTGTAGAATTAAACTTCTATTACAATGCATAAAAACGTACTCTTATACTGTTATGGTTTAATAATTTTCTAATGTCGATGAAAAATCTAAACAATGAAAAACAAGAAGGTAATTTTCTATATTAGAAAGACAAATTCGAATTACAGAGAACTCTAAATGCGTTAATAAGTTAAAATCAATTAAAAACCAAGGGTATATCTGTTTCAGAAAAAAGAAAAATTATAAGGTTATTCGTGCTTTTATTTTTGTATATAGCTAAGATATAATTTATGTATTAAATAATAAATTAGTAACGAATTAACATTCTAATGACAATCAACTGTATATTATCAACTAACAAACCCACTTAAAAGTACTTAATAAGTTCAAGTTTCAAATAAATGCCGGACTGGAATTAATGCATAATATTTCTAGGGCTATGGGTTGTGGCAGAGTTGAATGGTGTTGTATTTTTTGCTCAGTTCCAAACCCAAAAGAAGATAAGTTTTATGGGAAATCATATTGTTCGCTCAAAGGGTGCAAAAGAGGGTTTGCGGTTCTAGAAAAGTGCAAAAGCACTTTTGCAGTTGCGCGGAAAAAGTGCAAAAGTCGTTTTACAGCTGGGCGAGAAATATGTTTCCTTATCAAACTTGGTTTTCTTGTTTATTTTGGTCTCTATTACCTTGTTAATAGTTTCCATATTTACGTAGGATTGTTATTACCTTATTCTATATTTGATGGACTCTATTATATTGTTATATATAGATAGAATCATTCAAGAGATTGGGGCATAACATAATTATTCTTCTTTCTGTGGGGATTTGTGGGAAAGTTCATCTTGTTGTGAGAGAGAGGTTAAAGGGCTGTTGATTTTCTTCTTCTGTGAGAGCTTTGAGTGCAATAATTCTTGTGATATATTTTGTAATCGTTTTCAAAGAATTAGTGAAATCTTCGTTTGTCGAATATTGTGTGTTCCATTATCTATCTTCTTACTTGTTTCTCATCTATATTATCTCTAGTTATTAATATCCACTATTTGAATTACGATCCGTGGCGTGATTTATTGTTAATAATCATAACAAGTGGTATCAGAGGGTGGTATTCAAGGAGGTGGGTGTTATAATGGAGAAATCTTATAAGATCGAGAAGTTCGATGGAGTCATGGATTTCAGCCTATGGCAGATGAGTATGAAAGACTATCTCGTAGTGCTGGACTTAGATGATGCCTTAGAAGGTCCACCAACGGTGGAACAAAAGAAGAAGGATTCGGATGATATGGAACTGGTTGAGGTTATTGATGATAAGTGAAAAAAGATGGACAAGAAGTGCTTGTCAGAGATTCATCTCCATCTCACGACGAAGGTTCAAGGTCATGCTTCAATCAAGGAGGTTACATCAGCAAAACAGCAATGGGAGTCTCTTCAAGATTTGTTCATGGCTAAGACGATGACGAATAAGATCTATATCAAAGGTCTTATACACGACATGAGGATGGAAGAGAATACTCCGGTTATAGATCATATTTTCGCTTTTGATTCATTATGCTCAAGACTCGAAGCTGTAGGTGAAGAATTGAAAGATCAGGATAAAGCCTTGCAACTGATTTGGACTCTGCTAGATTCGTGCAAGACGCTAATTCATAACTTTATGAGTAGATCGTCTTTCACCACCTCAGAGGTGTGTCAAGCTTTGTCTGCGGAAGAGATGATGAGAAAGAGGGATCGAGTTAATACCGTTCAAGAAGGAGCGTTTGTAGCCAATGGAAAGAAAGGTTCTAGCAAAGGACGGAAGATTATCTTTAAAGGAGATTGCTTTAAATGTGGTCAACCGGGCCATTGTGCTAGGGACTGCCCAAGAAAGAAGGATGACATTAGGGAAAAATCGGCTACTAACCCTGATGGAGCCGCAACCATTGCGATGACTTCTTATGACAAAGAAGTCGATCTTATAGATGTCCTACTGATGCCTGCAAGCCTTACTGGTCAAGGAGGATGGTTCTTGGATTGCGGTGCCGCTATGCATGTTTGCAATAATCGTTCATTGTATAGCACATATAAAGATTGTAGCCGGTTTGTCTACATGGGGGATGGCTCTAGATTGCTAGTTCGTGGAGTTGGTCAAGTCCGCTTGGAATTGTTTGATGGCTCAGTTCAAACAATCGTAAATGTTAGACATGTGTCGAAGATAAAGTGGAATCTAATCAGTCTCTCTAGATTAGAATCACTTGGGATGTGGTACTCTACTCGAGGTGGAGTAATGAGCATGTATCATGGCGACGATGTGGTCTTGAAGGCAAGTCATTGCGGGGGCTTGTATAGATTACATGAGAGAGTTGTACATAATAGTGCTAGGGAACCAAGAAGCATATGTTCCGGTGGTGCATACGCAACAAGGATGAGTTATGGCTTAGGTGGTGGCTCTAGACAATTGACAACTAAAAGTTACGTGCCAATGATGGTGTCCAATACGGACATGGTCTGATTATCGACATAGATAATCGGATGTGGCTCGATCATTGACATAGATGATTAAGTGGCCCTTGTAAAGGGTGAGACAAAATAAGATTTCATGTGTCATCAAGGCGAAGAAGAAGAAGATAGCGGTTGGTTTTGTTACCTTCGCAAAAGGTGGTGATTGTTGTATTTTTTGCTCGGTTCCAAACCCAAGAGAATATGAGTTTTATGGGAAATCATATTGTTCGCTCGAATGTTGCAAAAGAGGGTTTGCGATTCTGGAAAAGTGCAAAAGCACTTTTGCACCCAGAAAATTGCATTCTAGAATGGTGCAAAAGCACTTTTGCAGTTACGTGGAAAAAGTGCAAAAGTCGTTTTACAGCTAGGCGAGAAATATGTTTCCTTATCAAACTTGGTTTCCTTGTTTATTTTGGTCTCTATTACCTTGTTAATAGTTTCCATATTTACGTAGGATTGTTATTACCTTATTCTAGATTGGATGGACTCTATTATATTGTTATATATAGATAGAATCATTCAAGAGATTGGGGCATAACATAATTATTCTTCTTTCTGTGGGGATTTGTGGGAAAGTTCATCTTGTTGTGAGAAAGAGGTTAAAGGGCTGTTGATTTTCTTCTTCTGTGAGAGCTTTGAGTGCAATAATTCTTGTGATATATTTTGTAATCGTTTTCAAAGAATTAGTGAAATCTTCGTTTGTCGAATATTGTGTGTTCCATTATCTATCTTCTTGCTTGTTTCTCATCCATATTATCTCTAGTTATTAATATCAACTATTTGAATTACGATCTGTGACGTGATTTATTGTTAATAATCACAACAAATAGTCTAGAGACTATTTTATAATCCAGATATATATATATAGTCCATTTCAAGTACGGTGTATGGACCAATCCTTACGGATTGGTCCTTTTATAACGGTTTTCCGTCATCAAAAATAACTTTAAATTTTAAATAATCAATCAATTCAAATAATTATAAAAATTTACAAAAGGTCAACCGTACGTCTCCAGCCAAGAAGTGTCTCTAATTAGGCATGTGCGACCAACAACTCAACTTGAAATTCGTACGAGACACATGCATGTCGAAGAAGTCTCAAACATGTATGTAATAACATGTACCTTAATTACGCATGAATTTATCATATTAGCCGTTTAAGTGTATAAACTCCCTTTGGATGGTGAGTTTTTGTTTTGCGTTGGGTTTTATGGTTTGAACACCTCTAACATGCCTTAATAGTATAATTACATATTAGTGCATAGTTGAAATATATTTTGGAAAGCCGTAATTGAATTTGGTAGTATAAAGGTGAGAATTAAGTTTGTGGCGAAGTGAGTTTTTAGCTAACTTTAGGAAGGCATAGCTCCTTCATCTGATGTCCATATGGCCTACCATTTGGAGCATTGTAAAGGTATTTCAAGTATCTACAACTATTGTGTTTTGACCAAGACCCAATTTATGCTCCTCGTGGGTTAGAACATGGTGCGAAGTGAACGAATGGGCCAAATGTACTCATATCAAAACATTTTGTAAGTGTTGGCAGACTTCTACTTTTCACGGATTTCTGATATTAATCTATCCATAATTTGAGTAAACTTCCTTGAAGAAACTTGTTGATCTTCGAATCTTTTTTCCATTGACATATAGATTGCTCGAATCCAAGTTCTGAGCAAGAAATTATGCTCAAAATACCAACGGTGCACGAGACTCATTTGACTAAAAAGGTTTTACCTTCTTCCAAAATCGATCCTAGGACTCAGTGTTGTCATGTTTGACTCATTTTTAACCCAATTTTAACACCGTAAAACCCCTAAATTAGTCTCATTTTGTGCATAACGTCTACCACACACTTGAGAGCTCATATATGGAGATTGTACGAGATTTCTAAGAGATTAGTGAAGATTTTACAACATTATTGATACGATATTATATGGATATCGACAGACTATTCTAGCACTATATTATTGTGTTGGCTCTTCGATGTTTTATTATTATATGTTGATTTCATGTTTTAGCCAATTATCTACGTAAATGGTGATTGTAAGCTTATAACCCAACCATATGAATATGTTGTAACCCATTATTGAGTGTCTTTGTAGCCACATTGATTATAGTAGTTGTGATTGAGTACTGGGACTAGTTGTGTGTTGGTGTGACGCCCGGAATACCGTTAGAAGGTTTTGACCTATGGGACCTGGTTAGTCATAGATACCATCACTAACAATGGCAGTTCATTGTGTAAATTTTTTTAATTAATTAAAACATTTCTAAAAGAATTATTCAATCATTTTAAAAAAAAAAAGTACAAGTAAAAGTGATCTTCTCATAAAACCAAATCCTTGCTTATATAAAAGTAGGTTATACTCATGCCATCTAGCACGGTGAAACAAATAAGATGCTTATATAAAACTAGGGTATATCCGTGCCATCAAGGACAGTGAAACAAATAAGATATGATAATAGGATAAAAAAGAGTAATATGTAAAGAATTTAAATCGACACATCAATTAGTCTATGATGAGCCCATTGCCTAGTCTAGTCTAACGTTTTGAACAACTAAAGCATAAGTTCAATATATTTTCATACTGAAAAAACTAAAAGTAGACTGGATTGGACTAATTTATTTTTAATTTTTTAAGGAATATTTTAATCAAATTTTTAATCGTATTTTGATCTCGATAAAATAATTTTTTAACGAATTAAACTTAAGGCCAGATATGAAAATAATCCAACTATATTTGTTGGTATGATTTGAAAATAGTCTAAAGTTTGGACTAATATACCGTGAACACTCCTAAAAATGACAGACTTAGATGACTAATAATGTACGAACTCATAAAATACATCCTTACATATTACTCAATAATTTTTCTTGATTTTTATTTACATTATTCTACGGTCATGATTGATCTAGCTTGTTTAATTATCCCGATTAGTAAATTTTGAATTTTTTATTTTAAGTTATGGCATTTTTTATTTAGACAAAATTATTGGTGTGTGAGAGTTTATTGTATGCATTTTATTGGTGTGAGTATTTTAACTTAATTTGCTGTAACATCTTGATGTGTGTATAAAACACATATATGAGTGTAGAACTAATGCATACCATAGCAAGTGTATTTTTAAGTATTAGATTCTTATACTTTTTGGAGAAAGTTTTGCTCAAAGATAATGTTTTATAATATAGGCAAGTCCAACAATATTTTTCATAAACAATTATTAAAGTACAATGCCATTTTTAAATCTTCAAGTACAACTCAATTTATGAAATTTTAAGTGAAATCTTTATTAAAATACGATACAAAACGAGCTATAGAAATGGTACAAAACAACTAGTCCAATAACTCAAATCCTCTAACCAAGTGTTTGGGGTCGATCATCAGAGGTATCTAGACTCAATATTCGCGCCATCTTAAGGTCATACGTGCAAAACTGTTTTAGAAAATGGGAATAAGCCAAACACGGTCTCAGTGAAAATACATCCATCATACACGTGTATTGTGCCATCCTAAAATAAGGTTTGTTACAATTCATATAAGTATACTTCATTGGTTTATTACGTCAAGCATATGCTAAATACTTTAAACTAATGTAATGCACATCACATGATCTCGTTCCCCAAATATCAAATATGAAATCATGCATAATGGAAAATACAAAATCATTGATTGATAATACAATGTATTGGGTTCCAGTTATCGTACGCTAGGTCTCATCTCATCTCAAAAGCAATCGAAAATGGCTACAACACTTTATATGCCATGGTTACAACCAAATGCATTAGGGGCTACAACCACTAACAAGAGACTATAACCTTATTTCATCAAAAGGTTACAATCTTCGTCTAGTACCGGTACTCACCAACCGACAATTTAACAACCACAATCACAAATAGGCTCCAACTTAATTAATAAGGAAGATTACAACCTTACAATCACTACCTACGTAGATAATTGAGCCAAAGCATAGAAACAACAAAATAACAATAAAACATAAAAGGACCAACACACTAAATACTATTAATTCAATGTATGTTATTCATAAGTCTTAAATATGGAAATCTCATATGAAAAATCCATCGATCTATGGCCATTGTCAAAAGTACTTTGATTCCATATAACTTCGGTTAGATAAAGTAGCTCAACAAAGTAATATCTCATATGTGGTGATGCGTTTATTGTATATTTGCCAACTGTGTCTTATTATAAATTTCTCGTTAACTAGTCTTATAAAACACAATGATATCCTAAGTGTTTACAACATCTTTGCTAAGCATTATAACTACAATCCTCATGGTGTAGTTTCATTTCTTAAAAACCGGCTCAGGGAAAAACTTGCCAACATTTAACATATTTTGTATAACGTAAAATAGCACTTAGACATCATCAAAGTATACCAAGGATGTAAAATCTTGTGTTAATCTCATCGTTAACATAATTAATGCCAAATTCTTGTAAAGTATCGAGAGTGTAGTCAAGTAGGTGGGTTTTCACAATTACACCAAAATTATCCAACATTTGGCATATGTACACTAATAGTCATCAACCCACATATTAAATGAGCTAATACAAGTAACAAAATCATCACAGTGCATTGGGGATTATATGACCTAATTATTCTTGGCTAGTTTTATTTCTTTTTTTTTCTTTTTCTTTTGGCTGTAAATATGGTTATAGTCCATTCTATATTTCTTCTGTGATCTATTAATAGTTTCAAATTTTACTAAAAAAAATCGTCATAATACCATTCTCAATTGTATACAGTTTTTAATTAAACATATTTGCATATAAGTGGATCTATATATAGATAAAATTGGGAAAACATGTAAACACATGGAATATCTTATATATTTATCAAATTAATCCATTAACAAACTAAACCCTAGTATTATTTATAAGAATAGATTCCATCAAGATCATCGTTATATGAGTTATCTCAAAAACTAGGGTTCATAGTTATATAATTGGGGGTTTTGTTTCAAATCTCAAGTTGGAAGTGTATAGATAGAAATGATTAATATAATAAGTTAATATTGATAAAACAATAATAAATAATCATTAATTTAAGATAATTAACACCCAAACCCAATGTATTCATCATGAACTGTCGATTTTTAAGAGAAAAAAAACCACGATATTATTGAAAAAATTACATGCATCTTACATGCATTACATAAGTTCAAAATAGGTTTTATAATATTTTTCTCACATCTATGAAGCTTTGATTTTGAGAATTGTTGGGTTGGAGTAGGAAAAGCTAATCATAAAACCTCGAAAGCTAGCTTCAAGCTTTAATGGTGGATGATGTGGATGAGATGAAGAAAATGATGGATCTAAGTTAAATCCTTGATTATATGATTCTTCAAGGACCCTCAAGATCACCTCACATTCATTTTATATAAGCTCTGAATATGTGTGTGTGAACAATGGCTTGAAATGGTGGTAATGGGTGTTAAAAGGTGTAAAAATCTGGTCAAAATGGGTTAAATTAACCTATCAGATATGAGTCCTAGGATTGATCCTAGGGTCTAAGATTGATCATGGAACAAGATCGATCTTGGAAGGCTATGATCGATCTTGGATTGTTCAATTTTTCACTTTCAATATCGACCTTAGAAGGCTAGGATCAATTGTGGAACATGGCTCAATTACACTGGTTGAATGGATTCGACGCACTGTTGGTATTTTTGTCATAACTTCTTACTCATAACTCAAATTCAAATGATTTATATATTATTGGAAAGAAGACTTGACAGGTCACAACTTTTCTCTTTTGAGTTTCTCCAAATTATGGATTGATTAATGTGATAAATGTGTCAAAGAAGAGCAGTATGCCATTGCGTTACTGATACAACCAGATTTGGTTGATTGTGCGCCTTACTTCGTTCTCCATTTCTCCAAGTTATGAGTTTTTCAATATTGCTAAAATCCATAAATTGCGTAAAACCAAAACACACTATTAACATGTCGATTTAAATTTGGATCATACGAATTGCGAAACAATTATGCGTGCAAACTTAATGAAGTTACTGGGACATGTATCCAGACTATAAAATTCATATTAAAAGCAAATATGACTGCCCAACGGAGGATTTGGGCTACCAAAGGGGCTTAAGAAGGATATCGACCAAGCAAATAAAGCATATGGTGTTATAATTGGAGCCCTGGCCAATCCAAGGTAAGAGCCCAGTGAGATATTAGGGTCGTAGCCCTAAAGTTTAGTCTTATGGATGGACTTGCCTAGACGCATGTCTCACGCAGTATAATCGGTACCTAAACTATATAAATGCCAACGAATTAAATTTTTACTATTTTAACAAAAATTGCTAGTTTTGTAAGAAAAAAAAATACTTTGTTTCATAATAATTGATGATGCTGGGTATACCTATGAGATTTATGTACAATCGGTAGACATGACTAGATTGTTGCCTTGATATTACAGGTTATAGTGCAAATAGGGGTTGTAGCCTTATTGATACAAGGGTTGTAACCCTAATTGGTTGCCTTTGAGATGATTGACATAAATATCTTACGTATATTTTGGTGTCATAGTAGTTACTATTTTGGTGCTAAAGTCTAGCTTTCTATCTTTGGTTAAGTTTCATGGTCTTAATATCTGTATGAGATTTGAGGTACTCATATATTGATTATACAATTGAAGTTTAAACCTTGGGGAAGGGTACCATGCATTGTGTGAACATGCAAACAATATTTTTTTTTATGGATTTTACTCCTCATATATAAACGTTCACAATTATATATAGATATATTGTTAAGATAAACTAAAGTATACGTTTTTCTCACGTAAATAACTCAACGGCTCACGTCATTGCATGTGTCAAACGACTAGTTCTATTTTTCTATATAAAACTTTATGATTTCCACTGAACCCATGTTTGACTTACTCCCATTTTCTCAAACTAGTTTTTGCAGGTTATTCATGGGTTGGCTCGCGGAATTGAGTTAGATACCTACGATTACCATGGACTTATACTAGTCTCCCACTGAGGGGCGACTTGGACATTAGTTGTGGTTTTGAAACTCTATATTAAATGTAAAATTTTTATTGTATCATGTAAATTAAGCATTGAACATTTGATATATTATGAGATAGTTTGGAGATACATACCTATGTTTCTACTATCACAACACTTAAATGGTTAGTTTAGTTGATTAATATATTTTCCTACAAACCCGGTGTTATCAAATTATGAGAATTATTTTTACTCATACCATTTTACAATGACTAAAGCATATAAAAAAGTTTTTAATAAATTGTAAATTCTACACAATGACTCGCCGTTGTTAGTGATAATATCCGTGATTAACCTAGTCCCGAAGGTTGAAACCTCTTAATGAGATTCGGGATGACCCAATGTATGTTTGTGTCATTGCCGTGTCGGACACCGCCATGGCAACCTAAGCTTTGTAGTGTGATACTCAAATACTTTAGTTTTAATAGTGGAATGCTAATTGTAATATGTCAACTACATGTCTAACTATTATTACATCTCCAATGGTATTATTAAAATAACAATTTTAACAACGTCGCCTAAGAAACTCACTTCGATGGTTTCAAGTTTGAGCAAACCTTATATCAATAATCAAATCTACCTCCTCTATATAATAAATAGTATATAACAAGTTTTCTTAATAATAAAAATGGTGGTCCACTAATTGTATCGGTAAAATAAAAGATTATATAACCTCTTCATATTTTATATAACTTTCCACTACCAATTTTTTTGTTGAAAAATAATGGAACGATTAATTTATAGCAAATCAAAAAAATGTCTTCCACATTTTTGGTCGTATAAGAAAAAGAAGCAAAGTAAGAGATGAACAAGAAAAATGTTGTATCAAAGTACTGTAGTGATTTATAGTTCATATGAAAAAAATTTGTATTATAAGAAAAATAAACGTTGTGTAATGAATTTATCTCTTTGTATCAAAAATATATATATAAGAAAAAGGAGCAATTTAAACACAATCCATGCTTAACGTTTTTATTCTTAAAAACTTCAAAAAAAAAATCAAATCCTAATAATTAATGAATAATCAAACATGCAATTTTAATTACTCTATTAGAAATTCTATTAGGATAACTCACAAACTTGCTTGTGGTATTGGTGTATTCAACCCATTTCGTCCATTACCCTAGCAGAGAAAAGGGCAGATTGACACTAAGCAAAAAACTTTCATTTGTTTCCAATATATATGTTTACTGAATGGCACCAAAAAACTTTCATTCCTGGTCTCTAGCACTTCAAAAAATATCCTAAAAAATAAATATAAAGTATTACTACATTAAGAAGTTTAGGCGGGCAATCTGAACCATTTTTGCGACATTTGATAAACCAGATCAGAGGGACAATTTGCCTTTTCTTGTTGTGTCAAGGAAGTAGACGAAATGTAACGAAAGTATCAAAATGACGAACACATAAAGTTTATTTTTTCGATACCCTACAAATATAAAGTTTAATGTCTATAATTTATCAAAAAAAAAATTGTCAAATTGCCGCAATGAAAATCGGAAATAGATTTGCCGCAAATACGGCGCGCGGGTATTAATTAATCAACTCGAATGGCTTCACATTTTTATTCAAAAAAATAATAATAATTTAATCTCATTAATTAATTAATGATCCTCACTCGTAATAATTACAGAGAAGTCACGCATATACATCTCCCACTAACTCTCTCTCTCTCTCTCTCTACTAATTCTGTCTCTCTCTCTTAGGTTGTTTCGCAGAGATTCAAATTAAACCCTCGATTGATCATAGCTGCCAAAGTGATCGAATTTAAGTTTAATGAACGTTAACTGATTCAAGGGTAACTATATATACAATTTATCATACACACCAATCCGTACGACCGTGACCTTTAATAAATTTTTAATTTTGTCGCTTAATATTAAATAGATATTTTTAACAGAAAAAAATTGTTATTAAAAATTTAATTTGTATGGACTAATCTGTACATGATATAAATATATACACATGATATAATTTTGAAGTTCAAATGTTTAGCAAGTAACTGGGGTTCAAATATTATTTACTTGAAGGGTAAGTAAGTATATATATACATATGTACGTAACAACAGAATTTTCTACTTCTTTAATTAATTAATAAAAGTGTATCAGTTAATTTCTTGATATATCACTCTCTATTAAATTTTTTATTTTTAAAAGTAACTCTTTAGCGCTCATTTTTCAAGTTTTACTCAGCCCGTTTGAATCAGGTGTGTAGGTGTATATATATATATAACTTATCTCACCTCATCAAAACCCCTCTCTCTCTCTCTTATCCCTTTTCTCTCACTAACTAGTAAGTAAGGTTTTCTTGATATCTCTCTATTATTTAATTTTCTTTTGATATATAATAAACGTTTTTATTCAAAATAAAATAAAATTTACAAATCTGAATAATTAATTAGTGATCCTCTCTTGTAATAATTACAACGAATTAAGTCACTTCATGCATAAACATCTCCCACCTACATATAACTAACTCACTCTCTCTCTATATATATATTTTTTTTGATTTTAAACCCTTTGGCAGTACTGCGTAGTGTTGCAGCGATTCAAATTAAATCCTCGATCCATCAAAGCCGTCAAATTGATCGAATTTGAGTTTGGAAAAGGTTACTTGATCCAACGCTAATTATAAATATATTTGTCTCACTCCATCTCTTCATTCCTGTTTCTTAAAACTCTCTCTCTCTCTCTCTATTAATTCTTGATTTTGTTTTCTGCAAAATTAAAACCCTTTGGCAGTAGGGTTGCATGTGATTCAAATTAAACTCTCCATCATCTTTCAAATTGCATGCATTGATCTTGAAGAATCAGGTTATATGCTTACTTGATCGAATTCTGGGTAATTCTATATATATACAAACATATAATTTTCTAGTTCGTGAAAGTGAATGATGATGTCCGGTCAATCTCTTTTTTCTTTCTTTCACTAATCTTCATCAACTCAAGAACCCTCGCTCTCTTAATTTTTGAATTTAAATTAAATTCTGTAAAACTCTTTGGGAGACTTGCTTTTATAGTACGTGTGGTTCAAATTTTACCCTCGTCATTCTTCAATATTGAATCAAAGTCGAAGAGTAAAAAAAAAATTTGTTTTCTTAAAAGTGATCAATAATTTCTCTCTCATCCATTTTTTTTTAAAGAAATATTATGAAGGGATAAGTTCTTGAAAATGCTCATCGTTCTACTCCGTTAGTTTCTTTCTTCTTAATGTCTCTCACGTACTAAGTGCACACACACACACACACACATATATATATATATATTTATCTCACTTAATTCATCGAAGATTCATTCCTGTTTCTTGAAACTCTCTCTCTCATCCCTTTTCTCTCACTAACTATATGCTATATACAACACTCTTAATTTGGCAGGCTTGCTTTAATTTGTAGTAGGTGTGATTTTTCAATATTGAATCAGAGTTTGAAGCTGTAGTTTAGTTACTTGAAGGGTAAGTATGTAACATAATTTTCTACTTCTTTTAATACTGATCATTTTCTTTCACTCTTTCTCCTCCTCCTCTCTCTCATCCTTTTTATTTTGAAAATTCTAAAATATTTAAGATGCTCTATTATCATTAATTAGTTCACATATTTGAATTAATTGGGTATTAATAATTTTAATTGTTTCATTAGGGTATTAAACCCTCGATCCATCATTGCTGCCAAATTGATCGAATTTGTGTTTGAAGAAGGTTACTTGATCCGAGGATAGCTACATATAATATATAATATATATATACAGAATTTTGAAGTTCTTGAAAATGATAATTTCTATGTTTTTTCTCACACTAAGTATATTTCTCTCACTTCATTGATTCCTCCTGTGTCTTGAAACTCTCTTTCTCTCTCATCCATTTTCTCTTTATTTTTTTTGGTCAAGCATCCCTTTTCTTATGCTAACTAGTAAGTAGGGTTTTCTTGATATCTCCTCTCTCTCTCACACACAAACGCTACTAATTTTTTATTCTAAATTAATTTCTGTAATTAAACTCTTTGGCTGGCAGGCAGGCTTTCGTTGTACGTACACGGGTTCAAAATTTTCAACATTCTAAGTATATGTAATTTTCTACTCCTTTGAAACTGATCAATTTCTTGATCTCTATATACACACGTATTTATTAGTTTTTCCTTTTAAATTCAATTCTCTGGCATGCAGCTTAGCTTGTACATAAGTGATTCAGATTTTGCTCTCATTTTTTAAGTTTTACTCAGCCCTTTTGGATCAGGTGTGTAGGCATATAAATCTGAATGTCTTTCTTATTAATTTCTCTCACTAAAGATCAACTCTCAAATCACACTTCATCAAAAAAACCCTCTCATTTTCCCACTATTTTCTCTCACTGACTGAGAGCTAGTAGGGTTTTTCTTTTTTTGGACAACCAGAGAGAGTAGGTTTTTTCACTAGCTAATCAATCTTTAATTACATAATTAATATAAATATATATATATATATATGATTATGATAGAGGGGTTATATAAATAGAAAACTAGGATTGCATCCCTCTTTTTGAAACATATTAGTGGTTAGGACTACATGGTTTGTGTTATTAGGATTACATCCCTCATTTCAAAATGTTTCTTAAAATAGGGTTTTTGTGATTAATGTTTAGTTATGTCTTTTATTGAAGAAGACTATTATACCCACGGAGCTTTGTATGGAAACTTTTATGAATGAGAAAATTATGGCGTTTTTTCTTTTTGGTAATTGAGTTTTCCGGAAAATAAATAAACCAGATTGAAATATATGTACAGGTAATTTTTATATACATATTCAGTTTGTGTATTTGCCTCGAAATTACATAAAATTATTATATACATAGTATATGGATTAATACAAATAATTACATATACTCTTTCATGTATAATATTTTTAGCAGATCCGTTTGTTTGTTAAATTTATTGAAGTTTTGATGTAATATGTTTAGATGGTTAAACATTTGTTTTATATGTATTTAATTTTTGGTATTATTCGGGTTTGGTTTTACGGTTTTAAAAATGTATTTAATTTTGTATATGCCTATAATACGATTTTACTGATTTATATTTCTATTATATAATTATATGAATCTGTTTGAAGATGTTGCATTGAGTTAATTTCAATATTATATCTGTTTATATTGTAATGTATTAAGTTCAATTTTATATCTGTTTATATATTGTACTTATATTATTTTACAATATACCATATATATCTGTTGTCACAATATTTTTTATATCTGTTTATCAATATAAGTATATTATTTTTCAAAAAACCTAATATATCTGTTTATGTTTATATATTACAATTTTTTATATCTGTTTCCAGTATGACCAACATTATTGATATATATTTATATATATTATCTTGTACATAAATACAAGTAATTGTATAAGTTTGTATATTAGATTTATCTGTTTAGTATGTTTTCAAAAGTATTTAATTTGTGTTATTATTATAATTTTATATATCTGTTTTCAAATATGGTTAGTAATTGTATAATACACATTTGTATATTAGCTTTTATATGTTTAGTGTATTTTCAAATGTATTTAATTATATATCTGTTTATAATATATTAGCTTTTATCTGTTTAGTGTATTTTCAAATGTATTTAATTATGTATCTGTTTATAATTAAATACCTTTATTGATTTAACAACTTTCATGAATCTGTTTAAATATGCTGGAATTCTTCGATGACATATTTATGTCTGTTTTAAAATGTACGTATATTAGATTACACAGTATTATGTGTGTGTTTATATCTTTATGTTTTTAATATAACTCTTTTTAAATTATTATGTTTTACACGTTTTGAATTTAAAAGTATGCATTTGCATCTGTTTATGATTGTACTTATATTATTTTAATGTTTTTAATATAACTCTTTTAATACTGATCATTTTCTTTCACTCTTTCTCCTCCTCCTCTCTCTCATCCTTTTTATTTTGAAAATTCTAAAATATTTAAGATGCTCTATTATCATTAATTAGTTCACATATTTGAATTAATTGGGTATTAATAATTTTAATTGTTTCATTAGGGTATTAAACCCTCGATCCATCATTGCTGCCAAATTGATCGAATTTGTGTTTGAAGAAGGTTACTTGATCCTAGGATAGCTACATATAATATATATATACACAGAATTTTGAAGTTCTTGAAAATGATAATTTCTATGTTTTTTCTCACACTAAGTATATTTCTCTCACTTCATTGATTCCTCCTGTGTCTTGAAACTCTCTTTCTCTCTCATCAATTTTCTCTTTATTTTTTTTGGTCAAGCATCCCTTTTCTTATGCTAACTAGTAAGTAGGGTTTTCTTGATATCTCCTCTCTCTCACACACAAACGCTACTAATTTTTTATTCTAAATTAATTTCTGTAATTAAACTCTTTGGCTGGCAGGCAGGCTTTTGTTGTACGTACACGGGGTTCGAAATTTTCAACATTCTAAGTATATGTAATTTTCTACTTCTTTGAAACTGATCAATTTCTTGATCTCTATATATATATACACACGTATTTATTAGTTTTTCCTTTAAAATTCAATTCTCTGGCATGCAGATTAGCTTGTACATAAGTGATTCAGATTTTGCTCTCATTTTTCAAGTTTTACTCAGCCTTTTGGATCAGGTGTGTAGGCATATAAATCTGAATGTCTTTCTTATTAATTTCTCTCACTAAAGATCAACTCTCAAATCACACTTCATCAAAAAAACCCTCTCATTTTCCCACTATTTTCTCTCACTGACTGAGAGCTAGTAGGGTTTTTCTTTTTTTGGACAACCAGAGAGAGTAGGTTTTTTCACTAGCTAATCAATCTTTAATTACATAATTAATATAAATATATATATATATATATGATTATGATAGAGGGGTTATATAAATAAGAAACTAATTTCTAATTGTGTACATTGATCGAATTAACATAATGCTGAGACAGATCATCGATCGATTGAGAGACTTTACTATGGACTTTAAAGAGGATGCTGATGCCGAGCCAATTGTGATTGATCATCCTGAGGACCCAATCGTAGCTCCTGCTTCTCCTATCCAGGGGAATTTGGAAGACATTATCTACGAAGATGGCGATGAAGAACAAAATGATGACGAAGGTGTCATGCCAGAGGCTCCAGCTATTGACGACGAAGATCTTGAAGGTGTGAACAACCCTGGCGATGAAGCGGAGGCTGCCGAAGCACCTCCACCGGCAAATGACCCCCAACACGGTGAGATCGAGTTTGAAGGGGAAGATCCATTTTATGACCTCCAGCCATTGATCGACAACTTCTTCGTGTTGGACGATTGATATAGTCAGCCCCACTCACCCTCTCTTTCACATAATTTTGCATACTGGGCATTGTACACTTTATTTGAATACTGGGCCTTGTTTACGTATATGCATTTAGATTTCCTTTGTATGTTATGATATATGGGTAAAATGGTAGCTTTTCCATAGAATTGAACTACTCTGTTCTTTCAACCCCCACGGGTTTTCTTGCTATATATATATAGATATATCGAACACACCCTAAATTTCTCGATATTGTTTTACATGGAAAACAAAAAATTATAGTGGAATTCATTTTTTCAATCTTTTAGAGTACGTATAGGGTGGAATTCATTTTGGAGTCATGTTAGAAGTCAGAAAATTAGCACAATTCAGTTGTAACACTGAAATCAATTCCACAGAATTATGCAATTAATCACACATGCGCGCACCAACCTAAACAATATGAATAATATGGATTTTTAATTTTTTTTTTTCTGTATTTTACAAGCTAGGAAAAGAAGTGTTATAAAACACACCCTTAACGAACAAAACGACACTCGACCGAAACACTTAAAGCACGTGATTCCTGTAAAGTGAGATTTTGCCCTCTTTTTAATGTAAAGTGTTAAAAAAATATTTACACATAATTAATTAACTTGAGACCTCGGATTTCATATTTAGTGATGCTTGATTACATATATTACTTGAAACGTTAATGCACATACACTTCGAGAATTTATTTTTTGGGGTGATGGCAGTTTAGCAAATCAATCCGTTCGGAGATCTCAAAGATAAATACAAAAGCCTAAATTTGTTTGCCCGTGACCCTACTTTCAAATGAATATTAATACTTTTTAAATAAAATACAATAAATCACAGTTGATTGCTAGACATGTTACGGTGATGTTATATATGATAAATTATACAGCATAAGAAATAGAGAAATAAATAAATTATATTAATGAACAGAAATCCCTTATGGGTTACATTGTGATAATCTGATACATTGATACAATGAATGAAGATCCCTTTATATAGGGAGGAGAAAGGAACTATACATACATAAACAAATAAAGAAAAACAGAAATGTCAGCAGACAATCCTAAAACATGGAGAAAAGTCACGAGAGAAATAGGGAGGAAATGGTGGAGTGAAATAAGAGGAAAGGGAGGAAGAAAAGGAGCAACACATGTGGGCACATGGGCACATAGGAATCTTCTAACACCCCCCCTCAAGCTGAAGGAGGCTCGAAGGGATCCGAAGCTTGGATATGAGAAATTGGAATTTGGTTTTGGTTGTTCGACATGTTTGATGATTGACCAGCAGACGGAACGGCGGTAACGAAAATAACAGGAGCCGGCGGAACGGCGATAACAGACAGGAGCCGATGGAACGGCGATGACGGGAGCCGACGGAATGGCGATGATGGGAGCCGATGGAACGGCGAGGTCCGGTGTAGAATTTTCGGAAGAAATAAAAACTTGATCTGAATACGCGAGCAGTACGTATAACAGTAACAAGAAATTGAATCCGAATACCGGATCGAACGGCGATGAAATAAAAAAAAAGAGGTTGGAGATGCGACGAAAGGCCACACGTCGGAAAATTAAATCGAAGAGACTGAAAACTTGTCGGATCTGATAAAAAGATTGATAAACTAAGAATTTGGATTAATATGAATACGGAAAAGTAAGGAGAAGTGGGAGACAAATTTTAAAGTGGTCATGATGGTTTTTTTTTTTTTTTTTTTTTTTTTTTTTGTGTTGTCGTCAAAATGAATACGGAAAAGTAAGGAGAAGTGGGAGACAAATTTTAAAGTGGTCATGATGGCTTTTTTTTTTTTTTTTTTTTTTTTTAAAAGAGTGCATGGAAATAATTTAAAGACGGCGGAGAGAGAAAGTTAGGTTGAGGAGAGAGGAATTCATTGTATTTTTATTTTTGGTTTTAGTTTTAGAGAGAGAAAGTTAGGTTTAGGAGAGAGATAGTAGATCTGAGATCAGTTGGAACTGAGGTTTTGGTTTTGGTTTCCGATTTCCGTCGACGGGAGGGAGTCCGTCGGGGATGGCGGCGAAGCGGAAGGAAGGGAGGCCGGAGAGGGCTGTGGGGCCGCGGGATCTGAGGAGGCGGCGTGTAGGCTGAGGGAGAAGGAGGCGGAGACTGAGAAGGCTGCGCGTCGAAACGCCGAACTGGAGGCACGTTCATGGCAGGAGACTGCTGCGGCACGTGAGGCCACGACAGCTGCACCTCAAGCGGAGCTCCCGATGAGGATTCCGGCATCGGAGAGTGAGTCCAGATGGTCAAAGTTGGAGATGAACTCCGGCCAGGGGCGCTGTCGGGTGACGAAGGTGGAGAGGTTTTGGAATGATCGGAAAATGACGTCAGCGCCGGAGGGATTCGGAGATGCGCGTAGTGACGCGGTTGTTGTTGTTGATGAAGTAGGTGCGGCAGAAGAAGCTGGCAGCGAAGCTACCGGAGTTCGCGGTTGGAGAAATAGTCGGCGGCGAAGCCGCTTCGCCGGAAAAGGTAAAACAAAAAAAAAAATTGAACCTGGCTCTGATACCATGATAAATTATACAGCATAAGAAATAGAGAAATAAATAAATTATATTAATGAACAGAAATCCCTTATGGGTTACATTGTGATAATCTGATACATTGATACAATGAATGAAGATCCCTTTATATAGGGAGGAGAAAGGAACTATACATACATAAACAAATAAAGAAAAACAGAAATGTCAGCAGACAATCCTAAAACATGGAGAAAAGTCACGAGAGAAATAGGGAGGAAATGGTGGAGTGAAATAAGGAGGAAAGGGAGGAAGAAAAGGAGCAACACATGTGGGCACATGGGCACATAGGAATCTTCTAACAATATACAACCCTAATTCATAGCTAAGGCACCACAAAACTATTTGATGTTGTGGCTACATAATTAGGGGTTAGTTGCCCAATTATATGAAATACAAGTCGGTGATAAGTTGATAACTTTAGGGTTCACATTCGATAACATTTTACCCAGTTAAAAATAAAAATTTGGCCAAAAATTGCCATTTAGGTTTAGTCAGGGAAACGTTACCAAATCGAATGTCTTAATTCGGCAATGAGCTACCGACTCGGTGCTTAAATTTTAAATGTCCCTTGTAGTAGTCATAATCATTAATAATAGAAAATATAGTGTTGAGATTACAATAATGTCCCGATTACTAATTAAAGGTGCATATAATATCACCTGACATGTTATGTGACAGCGAGACATTCTAAGCCTTTTTTTTTTTGCTATTTCTTACTTCTGTGATCGACATGCATTTGAAAAGGTCATATACATTATCGCCTTACACGTACGGGCACTATTCAATCAAGCACATAAAACAGGTTGAACCCGCTCCGCAACTAAAGCAATTCCCACATTATACAGTCTTGACTCCTCTTCATTATTCAATCACTAAATTTTTTTCAGTGGAGTTTATTTCAAGCATTCAATTTAAAAATATGTAAAATGATAAAAAATATAGAGATCATCTCTACCAAATTTTATAAAACAATTCATTCGTTTAACTTTTGAATGAACCTCATTGAAGAAAATTGAATCAAATGATTATTGAAAAGGAGTCAAGTCTACGTTATACAATGCATGTGTTTCCAAAGACTAAATTTAAGGATAGTAAACATTTTATTTTTACCACTAATTATGTTAAAATTAGTGTTTTTTTTTAAAATTAATAAAATTTAATATGCGACGTTTAATTTTGGATGGGAGGAATAATTATATATCAAAAATTGACGTAAGGGAGGCTAGGGTGAATTATCCACAACTATACATGTAGGGAGATAAAAATGTAATCTAAAAGTTAATTACTGTTATTGCCAAATGATAATTTAGAGCATCTCCTGTATATGCACATGGCAAATTTGGATGGTAAAATTAGTATGAATAAAATAGTCTTCACGCTTAAAAAAAAATGTGCAGCTAAATCAAGAATTTGAACCTATGACTTATGATAGGAAGAAAACATATCTCTATCACTTCACATATACGACATTTTTACAATGCTTTTATATAAAGTTTACATAATATTAGAAATTAAAAAAATTCATATTGCATATGAATCACATATATGTTCTACGAGTTCTAACATACATGCAAAGTCCCATCCAAAGAGAATATTTTTTTAGAAAAAAAAAAAATTTAATGACATGGGTGGACTGGCTCGAAACGAAGAAGGGTGTTGGATAGAAGGATTTTGCGGATTCATTGGAGGAGTGGATGTCCTGCGTGCGGAGCTGTGGGGGATTAAACAACCTCTCAACCTTGCCAAGGATGTGGAGAGTGATTCCCTTTTGGCTGTCCATCTTATAAATGACATGGGCGATGTTAATCATCACTCAGAAAGAGCTCTAGCTCATAGAGAACTGCAGGATGCTAAAGGAAGAAACAAGGGCAAAGTTATATCACATTCTTCGGGAAGCGAACAAATGCGTTGATATCATGGCAAAGCTGGGAGGAGATCGATCAAAGGGATATTCACGTGAGGATACTTATTCCACCTGATGAAGTGGTGGAGCAATTGATGGCTGATTTAGTAGGGGTGTCATACCCCAGGGGATCTTAATTTTGTGTTTTGTGGACTTGGTCTTGTTGTTTTGTTTCTTGTTTTCTGTCTGTAACTAAAAAAAAAATAAAAAAATTAAGAAACCCAAGTACATTTCCGTCCCATCGAAAGAGACATTTTAACAAAAGAATAGGGGCGGAGTCTCCACAACCCCCCACCCCTCCCTCCAAAAAAAAAAATTTATTTTTATTTTAACAATACTATTAAAAGTTTTACTTAAATAAAAGGAAAAAAAAAAAAACTTTGATAGTTCATTTTACCCCCCTCAACTTTTGGGAAAAATAAATAAATAAATATTCAATGTATTTTTAATAATTTTTTTAATTTATTGTATTTAAATTGGTGTTCTCTTTGAATGGTACGAGTAGCAAAGTCAAGGCCAGGCCAGATTTTTGAGATGACCGTAAGGGAATTTTAATTATGGGGCCCTTTAGGAATTTTATTTTTTTTTATTCATGTAATACAAGTACACTAATAAATTCAAAAAAAAAAAATCGTATAGCAATGACATTTAAAAAATTATAAAGAGTAAATAAAATTTTTTAGTCATATGAAATTTAGCAACAAAAACTAAAAAGATAGAGTTTTATACATAAAAAAATCAATTCATTATAGAGAGAAATCACCGTGAACCAAAATACTAAAAATTATATAGAAATTATTTAAAGAAAGAATTAGAAGAAAAGTCTTGTACGTTGTAAATACAAAAACTTCACAAGAAAAAGAAAAGAAAAAAAAAAAGGAGATTTAATTGAAGACCTAATTTAATAAGGAAGAAGTTTGTTTTGGGGTTGTTTATTCATTTAATATGATAATTTTTAGTCACATTTAGTCAAAATAAAAAACTGAAATAATGAAATTTGTTCAAACGAGAATCAGCGTATTGAAAAGACTTTCAATTGAACCAACAACGGCTCGACCAAAGGCCATTCTTCTTACATATATTGAACGCCAAATACTATTAACCATTATAATATATATATATATATATATATATAAAGCAGAGCCAGTGCTAAATATAAGTGATCCATGCAGTGGCTTAAGGCCTCTGACATAATGGGACCTCTAATTTTTTTTTTCTTTTATATATAAGTTATAGTAGGTAAAATTAAAATAATTTTTGACTGAATAAAAATAAACAATGGGACAATTATTCTAACGGGTGATGGTACTTGTCTTTCAACTCGGGTTCGGAATCTTGATATGGGCAAAATTGGGCTTCTTTTTTTCTTTTTTTTAACAAGAACACAAGCTCAAGTTCCTAATTTTAAAATATACAAAAAAAAATGCAATGAAATAACCCTAAACCCTATATATCGATGAGTTTTTTGAGTTTTTTGTCCTATTGTTGATATTATATTATTTTAAAACACGATAAAATATAAGTTCATTTTCCTCATCTTTATTGGAACAAAAAATTTATGCGCGTCATGTTTTTGCACCTGTTAGTTAAATTTCTGGCTCTGCCCTGTGTAGTAGAATCATGAAAACCTTTAACCTCTGCAATCCACAAATTTTATTTTATCTTCGACATAGAGTTTGAATCGACAGGATGATGGCAAGATTCGAAAATATAACACGATGACAAGTCTTGTCTTATTTTGTCTTATCAAAAAAAAAATGCCAAAAACACGAATTGCCACCCCGGCCCTCCTACTCACCCTTATTAGTACAATCCCATATCTTAAAAAAATCACAAGTCAAGAATTAAATCAGTCCATTTCACTGATGAAGCCTAGGTTAAATAAAAAGTCCCTTCTACATTCTTAACTCTCAACCAATATCAACTTATAGGTTCCACTAGAATAATCAACCATTCGTATAATCTCTTATAATCTGGCCCAAAGTGCTTAGTTTTCTATAAGATAGACAAAAGCATACCTGTCTTGTAAATCCATTCGTATAATCTCAATCAACTGCACTAATCATCATTCTGGTAAGCAACTCTGCAAAAGCGCGGACACACACACATAACAAGTTAAAAGTACAAATTTCACATACAATATACAAGATGGAGATATACATTCCAATTTACTTTGCATGCTATTTACAATTGTCCCCCTTTGGGCAGAAATTAGCAGTCCCAATGTCCTTTTCACACATCTCGGATTAAGAGTCCTGTTTCTAAAATTACGTTGTAAATACTTGTTTGGACCAAGTTCTTGTCCATTTCAGGAATGCTGAATTTGGTAAGTACGTTCGCATCTATCTCATAATTTAAGTAAAAAGAGTTTGTATCACAACATGCTAAAGCTCAAACTTTGAATTCAAGAAATTTATCGATTTCGGAATCCACAGAAGCACAAAAAACTTGAACCAAACGAGTACTAA
The DNA here is from genome assembly GCA_021464415.1 of Lonicera japonica. Taxonomy (NCBI): domain Eukaryota; kingdom Viridiplantae; phylum Streptophyta; class Magnoliopsida; order Dipsacales; family Caprifoliaceae; genus Lonicera; species Lonicera japonica. The sequence continues at coordinate 30,157,235 of CM038469.1, read as the reverse complement.
AATAGATCTAGTACAGCAAGGTTAGCCTATTATAACAATAGGGAAGTTCATAAGATTTCTTAATATGGTTGATTTCAAAGAGTGACCAGTTACTTTGCGACAAAAGAAATTACTTAACATTAAGGAAGATTACCCACCGACGTTCATAGACAGAACCATAAAGACAGGCTTCAACACGAACGAAATCATTATAAAGAACCACTGATGCTGTCACAAGCCACAAAAGAAACATAACTTGAAAAGAGAGTGAAAAAGAAGACCTAAAAAGATTGTAATAATAGAGCACAAAACTTAAAAGACGGTGATAAACATAAATGTGCTTACAGACTAAATGGCGATATGTGTTAGGAACTTTGAAGTCCAAGTAGGACCACAACGGAGGTCCAGTACTGTCATCGAGCGGCCGTCGAGGAGGGAAATATTTTACAGCCACCTGAGTAACACCAAAGAGACGATACAGACTAATAAGACCATCATCGTTTTTGTAAGGCTCAAGTTTATCTGGATCAAGCAATGCTCTAAGCCGCCTACGATTAGCTGAGGAAAGCAAAAACAACATCAACATGTTAGTTTTGCAAGATGAATAGTCACATGGATCAACATGTATCTAATTAGACGCGCATATACACACAAAAAATGCAGTTATTCATAGTTAAAATTAGAGTACTCAGTAGTGCTCTGAAAATCACTTCCTGGGGCCTCCTAGGCACTAGGTGGGTGGCCAGCCACTTCACCTGGCTAGGCAGGTGGGATGGCATTGGGTAAGATTTTCATTTCACCTCCTTTTTCTTTTGAAAATTATATTTTTCATGTTTGAATTATGAATGTAGACGGAGCCTCCCTCACTACCTCCTACCCTCCTGGCCTACCAGTCCAGGACTCTAGGGGGAAGCTATCATTAAATATAGACTCCCTGGCTTATTGATCCAGGAGGCAGCAACCCCCAAGGTGTACTAAGTAGAGCAGTAATTAATCACACACCGGCCTTTCTTGGGAATTTGAAGAGAAGTGGCTAGAAGGATTGAACAAATGGTCCATTCGGTGGGATGTTACCTAACCACCTCGAGAAACCGAAGGAGACACCAAACATAACTTGACAGAGAATTATGCCAAAACTAATAAAAAATAAAATAGTACCAATCTTATCTGGCACTTGGAATAAAGTTGGGTCCTTTACGTTTTAGGGAAAAGCTCATTATTGTAACATAATCCTTTTTCGCAAAGAGTGAATCCCACTATAAATACCTATCATTCCAAATCATTCACACATTCCATTATGGCACAATTCCCAAGAAATAGACTTATGTACCTTTTGATTATTCATTATTCTCTCCCTTTTAATAATCCCTCTTTTGGCAATTGGCATCTTCCCAAGGGGATATCCCAAGAGAATAGCCCCCTTCTAGCTCGCTCGCTCTCTCTCTCTCTCTCTCTCTCTCTCTCTCTCTCCACCTGGTGCGCTGTTCTCTCCTCCTCTCATCGAGGTGCCCATGTTTTCACTTCAACCTTCTCTCAAGTTCCTTTGGTTACTGTGATAGACACCATACAGGTTAAGCCTCGTTTATCTCTACCCTCACACACTAACCTCTAACAATGAGAGGTGTTCCTTAATGAACTCTTAAGGTCCTTTTTAGATGCAAAATAAGATTTTTTGTAGTATTATCTTTTTAAATACAAAAAACGGAAAAAAAAATTAAAAAAAAAGAGAAAAAAAAAGGCCGCCTAGCCCTAGCCAACTAGTTCCCACCTCGGCCCTTTAGCAAAGAAATACCGGTTGGGCACAATAACCCATAAAAAGATCAAAGATGGTGTGGGTTTTTCGTGGAGGCAGCGGTGGGACGTGATGTAGTAGATGGTGGAGGAAGTAGTGGAGGACAGGGTGGGGTTTGGATTCCATGTTTAGAGAGAGAGAGGGTGTTATGTGGATTGGGTGGGGAGAGATTGTGGGGATCGAGATAGCAGATTTGAGGAAGGCTTTTCTTTCATCCCGATTAGGAAAGCCAGAGGACAAGAAGGGAATGTGAATACCACAACCATAAATAATAAGATATACCAGAACCTTTTATCACAATGACTAGTAATTTCGCTAATAGTAATCACCTTTTCTTCCCTCTTTAAATGATGGGTAGTGTCAAAAGTTCCTAATATTTCTAAATAAGTTACTCAAAACAGGCACTCTTATTTGAGACAAGGGAGTATTACATTTATTGTGGTGTTGCCAGCGTTGCCATTTTGGAGTGCGTACAGTACACCCCCGAAAAAATTTCAACAAATTAATATAGAGGAACAAGCTCTATGATTGTGCCATAACTAAATTTCAAAAAGGCAAGAGAAGCAAGAGGAACAATTTTGCTTACTATCTGATACGACAGGGGGACAATAGTCATAGAAAGGCAGTGCAGAAGGCCTGACATTATCGACTCCTAGCAGATTAGAAAAAGAAATTATGCCCGCCTGAGAAATCCCAGGGCGACTGTTTTGAAGTCTTCCAGGTGCATTTAGATTAGAATCTCTTCGTTTTGTGGAATGATTCGAATGAACCTTACATTTTGTCATCCCTAAACAAGAAAGCAAGCAATATGTTAGTTTAGCAAGATCAGTCACATCAGAAAAGAGTTAAAAAAAAAAAAATAACAGTATAGTCAGTTTATCAAACACAGAGACATAGCATCACCTAAGGAACACATCAATATGTATACAAACAATTAGGAGCATCTAGCATACACAATAATCGATGTGCAGCTTGAGTTGTCCTGAATTTTCTTGAGTGGGTAGTGAATAAATTGGCCATATTTGCTCTATTTTAGGACCAAAATAATTTGGTTACACCATCTAGTGTTTTTTTATTTTTAAAATAAAATAAAATTGAGGTGAGTTGCAGGCTTTAGCGTTGTGTTGACTAAAAACGCATTGTGGCGCTCCTTGATTTGTGAAAGGTTCAAAATGCATGGCGCAATATGCCAATATAGACACTCCTTTCCAAATTACAGAAAAAGAAAACCTTTTTTTAGAAGTTTTTAACAAAATCATAAACATAAGCTCTCTGTCTATATATATATACTCAATCATTCATCTGTGTGGGGAATCTCAGTTGCCTTTCCATCACAAAAGGTATACAAATGTGGGTCCTCTATTAAATGTTGCATTTCAAAACAAAACCCACAAGGGAAGGGAAAATATATTACAAGGAGTTTAAAACTAAATAAAGTTTAAATTAATCTAGTACCAGGTCCTGGGTTAAGCTGAAACATATGTATCGAGCAATTATCTGAAGTTGAATCAACATATTGGAAGATAATAAGTTGAATCAACATATTGGAAGATAATAACTATTTAATTGTATGCATCTCCAACACGGTTTAGAAGAGTATGTAGTTTGGCGGGCCACAAAATAGACAGAATTCCTAAAATGTATACAAACCTAAGATGATGTTTATACTCGCATCCAAAAGTCACATTAATGTGTATAAATACACACCATTTCCACTACATCAAGCATAGCTCCCCCCCCCCCCCCCTGTAGTTACTATTCCTCACACAATAGTTATCCTAATAAGTTCAATGTGGGTCTCAAATCATATGATCACACTAATATTATCTATATACATATAAATAATATAATACATAATATATTCTAAAGTCAGTTAACCCACATTACAAAGATTAAATAGAAATGTGTATCCTATCTAGATAAGATTAATCTATTTCAATCACTATAAATAGGTACACACAAATAGCTCCTCTAAAGCCTATACAATATGAAACAATAATTAAGCTTTTCATTCATAGACTCTCCGCTACATCTTACAAAGAATAAGACATGCACACTTCTTATCACAGTGTACGTTCACACGTTCCCCTCATTGGGGACTGTTCTATCCGTACCCCTCTCTCCTCCCACATCAAACCCGCTTCTTGTGTCCTTCTGGCATGAACTATATGCAGCACCTTCTTAGATCGAAATCATCTCACTACTCTCCTACAGTCCTACACTCCTATAGTTTCAGTTTCAAGTCCCAACCTTCTGGGTTTGGGAAATGAATAACCAAAATCTTCATACTCTGCCCAAAACATGTTACCAATATGATCAAGTGCAGCAACAGCCAACCGGGAATTAGTAAAAGACGAATTCCCTGTATCCTTCACAAATTGATGGGGGGCAATGGTATGCATATGGTTTTTGTTATATTTTTTAAGATGGTTTACCACTAGAGTACAATTTCTAAATTGAAAGGGAGCAATTGTCCCAGTTAACATAATACTTCCTTCACCCCCGCATTTGATGGCAACCACTGAGCCAATGATCAGGTTCATCCTTGAAAAATGAAGAGAAGCTAGAGTGACTTTCGCCTTTCAAAAATGGGGCTTCTAGGATCCGGTCCCCGAGATGAAAGTTTCAAAGGATGTGATCTCTGATTTTTTCCTTTTTAAAGGATGCGATATTGCGATCCGTGAGACAGATCACAATACCTATCTCACACAGCATATGTCACTGTATCTATCGAAGTATCTAACTCAGGTGAGGTCTCAATTACATAATATTTGTCTCAAGTTACATAGCATTTGTCTCAGGTTACACAGTATCCGTCTAAATTATACGAACAATATTTACCTCCCCAGAACTACATCCTTTAAAAAAATCATGGACCGCATCAAAAATGCCCAAACTCAAGGACCAGGTCCTAATTGTTTCTTCAACAATGGTACTTTAAGACTTCGGCAGCACAATTGATCACCCTGTTGGATTGCTACTTCAAAAGCCCGGGAAGCACGTTGATGCAGCAGGGTTAAGATAGATACTGTTACATGAAAAACAAGGTGCAATTGGCCTCATGTTGGGTTCTAACCATTTTAACAAAGTGACCAACCTGCAGCTCCAAATTGCAACATGCATGAGCAGGGGGATTTTTTTTTTGAAAAGGGAGCAAAACCTTATCCTAACAAAAAATGTTCTAAACTAAGGAGGGGACTGGGAATATTTGTATTTAATATTTATTAATAATTAACCTAATTTTTCTTTTAACATATTACACTTTGTCTTCTAATTGTAAGATTGGGCATGAACAAATATAGAGAGACAAGGAAAAGCATACATAAAAACCAAATGATTCAAACTGTAGCTGTTGTACCTCCAGTATTTGAGCAGATACCCCGTGACTCTTGAACAGTGAGAGGTTGATGCCAAACAGACAATGGAATCCTCGGGAACTCATACGGAATGATGAAACCAAGGCAATTGTCTTCACCGCCGTAATCCTTGCTAATTTCGAAAATCTTGTTGGCCTCCCTGCTGACTATATTGTACGAAAAAACAGTCCTTTTCACTCTAAGATAAAGGACACGAGCATCTGTTCGATCAAATGCCAACACCCTCCCAAAGAAAAGAGACGGCGATGACAATGGCATATTACCAACAACAATTCGACGGGTATGAGACCATACATTCTCGTAATAATTTTCAAGGATCCACATTGAAAGTACGAGATCCCCCGTGACTCTGATATACACGAGTTGATCCCTAACCTCTCCCAAATATCTGCAGGAACACTCACCATTGGAGTAACATCCACCCTCCCTAATTTTACTGATGCAACGACAAAACCTGACATTGTTCTTACAGTACTCTTTATCCCCTGGTATGTGCCGCCAAAAGAACAATTTATTCTCTCGAAGCCTATAAGCAACAATCCCGTAAGGCTCCAATAACCAGTGAAGTGAGCCGTTAAGGAAAGTGGAGGGACCAGATAACCTATGGTACTCATCATCAGTGCTGGCTTCGGCTTTCCCCTCAACTAAAGGAGGAGTTGGGACTCTGTGCAATTTTTGCTCCCAATCATCAGGGAACAGAGAATTGTACTTAAAACTACGCATTCTGCCATTTTCTAATTGCCCATCACTGGTAATCTCCACAATTGTGAAATTAGGTTTTTCATCGTAGGGATTGAAATAGAATCCAAAAACAAGGAACCGTATCGTCTTGCTTTGCGATGGATAGGTCAAATTACGAAAAGTCGGAATACCAGTGACTCCACCACCTGTTACAAAGTTACGTACTACATAGAAAGGGTCCCCTGTAAGATTTCTATACTTAAAATTGGAGAAGTAAAGAAGTTGGAGACCATTAGATGAATTGACAATGCAGTAAGAATTGTCAGTGGAATCAGTAGCCATAAGTATATCCATCATTGTGCTTTGTTCATGTTCATGTTGATGTTTATTATTGTTATTAATAAGGGTGGGTTGAAACCTGACTCGATCATAGGATTTGTTGTAAAGAAACCCTAAGAGAGAGAGGTTTCTGGATTTGTACCGATCGACGAAGGAGGGCTTGGAAAGGCGTCGCCGCCACTGAACGGAGACGCACTTGAATCGGGCCAATGCCGGCGGGGGCAAACGGAGAATAATATGTTCAATGGCTTCATCGCTTAATGATTTGCTGCATCCTCTCTTTTGCCTTTTGTCCTCCCCCATTGATTTGCTTCCACTTTTCCTCGCCCTAACTAGTACGCGCTAAAGAAGAAGAAACTAATGGGAAGAAAACAAGAAAAACGCTGAAGTTTGGGATATTTGTAATTTTAATCCCGAAATTTGAATATTTCCAAGTGTGATTCTAAAGTTATTTTTTATTGCAATTTTGATCATCTGTCCATTAAACTTAATGAAGAGCTTATGTGGTAATCCAAATAATCCAACCTAGCAAAACTCTCAGCTCATTATCACTCTAACTCTTAGTATGCTCATTCTCACTCTAACTTTTAGTGTCTCGTTTAAAGAAAGAAATTAGTGTTAGGGCTGTAAGATTAAGGCTATATTCACAATTTTACCTTATTAACGATCGAGGCTCCCATAATGTGCTTCGTAGTTCGCTATATACGCTCGTCAACTGATCATGAAGGTTCTCAATATGGTTAGTATACAATGTGATGTGGTTTATTTTATATCCATATATACACACACATTAAAGGCATTTTGTTCATTGCTTTGAGATTTGTAAAGTAAAGTTGAATATTATATGCAAAAAGCTTCGGATATGTATATATGTGGTCCCAAATGAATATTTTGCTTTGTCAGTTTACAATGTAATGTGTTTATATGTACTTTGTTTATATATATATATATATATGTGTGTGTGTGTGTGTGGTCTCAATGTATTCTGTTTGTATATATATAGTGTATTCTTGCTTTGTTGTCCCAATGGTTTGTAATGCTTTGTTACTGTAAATAAGGCATATGTGGTCCAAAATGTTCCTCTACTCACTATTAAAAAATGTGTGCCTTTTTAATGCAAAAAAATATTATGGCTATTTTACTTTGGAACTGCATTATGGGGGAAGGGTCAAAAGTAGGCCAAGAATGTTTTATGATGCTGGCTAAGTTGAGTTTTTTTATTATTATAACATGGATTTAATGTCTTTAGAGATTGGGGATATGGTAAATGCTTTGGGTTATGGTGGCACATTAGAATATTATTATATAGGTGAAAATGGGCAGTGAGTTAAACTAGATAGCGATGCTTCATTCCTCAAAATGTTAGCTGTGAAAGTAACACATATTAATAGGGTTGTCAGCATTTATACTGATTATGTGGTTCCACCTAATTTCAATCAAATCCAAGTTGAATCTAGTGATGTTGGGACAGTTAATGTGCTATTAAATGAGCAGCCTGTTGAGGGATTGAATGATGGCCCTATTAATATTGAAAATGAAGGCGGTGAAATGGATTGTAAAAATGACAATGACAAGTCAACTGATCTTGACTATTTTAGTGAAGATGACTATGAGGTTGAAGAGGATGGTGATGTACTATTTGATGAAAATACATATATGGATGTAGAGAGGGCTAGTTTGAAGGATAAATTGGTAGGTGATACAAACACATATGAAGAGCTAGATAGAGAAGATGATATTAAAAGTGTGTATAGCTCTTCTAATGAAGATGAAGATGGTGGAAAGAAGAAAAAAAAGAAGATCAAGTGGCCTGAGTTTAACAATGAGGTAGATATGAAGGACCCTAAATTTAAACTAGGCATGTTATTTAGTTCTGCTGAATCAATTAAAGCTGTAGTAAAACACCATTCGATTAAACATGGTAACCGGGTCAAGTTGAAGATTGAGAAGACAAAAGTGAGGGCCAAACGCATGAAAGGGTGCAAATGGACTCTATATGCATCATTCATTCAAGGTGAAGATACTTTGCAAATAAAGACCTTGTATGATGAACATACTGGCCCTAGGTCATTTTTCAATAGCAATGTGAGTTCAAAGTGGCTGGGCAAAAAATATTATGAAAGATTTAGGTCTAACCCAAAGTGGCTAGTGACGTCCTTCCAAGAGCAAATTATGGCAGATCTAAAAGTAAATGTGTCAATACACAAGGTGTACAGGGCTAGAGCATATGCATTGGAATTGGTTTATGGTACTTTAAAGGAACAATATTGTAAAATTTATGACTATGGTACAGAATTGATGAGGTGTAATCCAGGTAGTATAGTAAAAATTCAAGTGGATAGGAACTTAATCAAGAGGATGTATATATGCCTAGCTGCTTGCAAGACTAGTTTCAGTAATCATTGTAGGCCACTGATTGGCATGGATGGCTGCCATTTGAAAGGACCTATTAGTGGCCAACTACTTACAACAATTGGAGTTAATGGCAATAATGCACTCTATCCAGTTGCTTATGCTGTGGTTGAATGTGAGAATAAAGATTATTGGCTATGGTTTATAGAGTTACTGAAATATGACATAGGTTTCAAGAACAGTTATCATTGGTGCTTCATAACCGATAAACAAAAATGATTAATGCTAGCTTTAAATGAATTGTGTCCTAACTCTGAACATAGGTGTTGTGTGAGGCATTTGTATAACAATTTCAAATTGAAACACAAAGGTTTGGCATTGAAAGAAAAGTTGTATGATTGTGCTAGGGCAATAACAGTACCTGAATTTAAGGAATAAATGAAAGAAATGAAAAGGCTGGATGGAGAAACATTCAAATGGTTTGATGATAAGCCACCAAGGCAGTGGTCTAAGTCACATTTTAGCACTTTTGCAAAGTCTGATATGTTACTTAACAATTTGTGTGAAAGTTTAATTAATGCGATGATATTAGATGCAAGGGATAAGCCAATTCTTACTATGCTTGAGAAGATAAAGTGCAAACTCATGATAAGGATCCACGTAAACAAGACTAAGATGATAAAGCATGAAGGCATTTTATGTCCTAAGATTCAAGACATTCTAGAGAACATAAAAGAGGCTACATCACACTGTGTGCCAAAGTGGAATGGCAATCCCAAGTATAGAGTGCAGGGCCCAGGTGGTCAATTTATAGTAGACTTGGAAACAATGACATGTTCATGCAGGAGATGGGACTTAACTAGGATACTTTGTATGCATGGTGTCTCAACTATGTTCTCTGCTGGTTTGGAACCCGAGTTATTTGTGCATCAATGGTATCACAAAGACACATATATCAAATGCTATGACAGCTACATCCAACCATTGAATGGTTCTCAGCTATGGCCTAAAACTGGTTTTCAACATGTTCAACCTCCTTCCTATAGTAGGCGTAAGGAAGGGAAAAGAAGGCTTAAAAATGATGATAAGCTAAAGAAGCAAAGTATTAATCCATACAAGTTAGGAAAATCTCATCAACAATATCTGAAATGTGGAAATTGTGGGCAAGTTAGGCATAATAAGAGGAGCTGTAAAAGGAAGACATAAGTTGAGGTTTCAATTGTAAGTATTATAACTTACATAAAGTTTTACATCTTTTATACATATATATTTTAACAATACTTTAATAATTTCCAAAGAAGAGGGGTAGACCAAGAAAAGAACATGTACGTGCATCACAAATAACTAAGAGTCAACCACAAAATTAAAAGCAAATAAAGAAAACAACAAGTTAGTTTCTCTTTTTCACATCTTTTATAAGTCATTTCACTTATATAATATTACCACTTGAAATTTGGGCTTCTTTTGCAGGTTAAGAGCAAATCTGTTGGATAACAAGAGCCATCATAAGTTTCTTAAAGCAAGTATTTCTATTGGACTACAAAGGTGATCACAAACCACTTCCACCAGCAAAGGCAGTGGCAGTGGCTTATCATCCATGATGTGGCACGGCCAACAAATTTATTTAAGGAATGCATGAATTGTAAGTATCAATAGGTTTTTTGGGCTATTAATATTAAGTGTCATATGCTGATGATGACTTTAGTGCAATTTTGTAAGAGCACATCAGTCTTTTTGTGTAAGGAAAATGATGACTTTGGTGCATTTTTGTAAGCCTCAATGATCAATCCAATGCAGATTTCTTATTATGACTTTGGTGCATGAACAGCCTCTTCTAATTAATTTTAGTTTCGTTAATTTTTTTTTCCAAATCATTCTTTGAATTGATACTTACATGAATAGTAGCGTTAGCTTTAATCTTTATTTTCTTCATTCTGAAATATCCAAAATCATTTAATTTAAATATTCAAATCTTTAAATTTTAAACCTTATAATATTTAACTAAAAAATTAACTATTGCGATCAAAATATGATTACTTTTTCTAGGGTTCAATATTTGAATTTAGGTAAAATGTAGTTAGGTTGTAGTTAAAGTGTGATGATACGATGAGGGGTATAGAGAAATTATTATTGAAAGAATAATATATTCTCTCCGTCTCACTTTTCAATTTAGGACTGCTCAAAATTAAACCCTCATTTTCTTAAAAATGGCAAAAATCAAATAAGAACTCTTTAGTTTGAAATGTTTGGAGTATATTGTTAGAATTAAATCACTTAAGTCATCATGTCAAATCATCAAGAACTAAATTAAAACAATGATTAAACCGCGTACTTGGATCCATAACAAACGAATGCGGAATGCGAGGATCGATCACTATAACAGCACGGATCGAGCGGGTACGTGGCCTTCCTCAACCAAATCACTTTAGTTTCTTGATGGAAATTTTTGGTTCTCTTCCAGATGGGGAAAAGGGAGCTGTATTTTGATTTGGTGTATTGGGGGACCATAACCCTAATATCTACTTTATATATAGTCTAGTTAGGGTTCCAATAAAACTCTAACAAGCCCATATAAAGTATCTACACATTTGGCCCACATTTATTAAAGTAGTCTTATGGGCTTAACTAATAATTAATTAGCCCACTAAAAATTAGCCCATTAATTAAATAGCAAATATAATTGAAATATTATAATATGTTGCCCACATAAATTAGAAAATATAAATTTTCTAGCAATCTCCCACTTGGGCTACATATTACTCCGAAAATAATTATATCACTGAATTCTTTAAGCGCAGATCCGTATGCTATTTATCCTTAGACTTCTCCTTAAACAATCTGGTCAATCTCATGTACGAGTAATGGAATTACCGCAACTTTTATCACAGTAAGGTCGTGACTAAACCACGATTATCACCATACTAATACACTTAATAACATAGATCAAATGTGGATGAGTAGCATGGAAATTACATGCAATGTGATCTTAGACATGCCTATTTCCAACTGGCCCAACTTTAATGAGATCAACATTAACCGTCCAAACTTTATGTTAAACCACAATGGAAGGAAATAAAACAAATATTCAGAGTTAAGACGAAAATAAACCATCTTCTTTATTCTGCAGAAAATATGTGTCTAAATAAAAGAACATCCAGGATACAAACTCCCACTAAACCAGCACTTTATTAGATAACACAAAACCCAAATGAGTAATATACTCATGAAATACCTTATGTGTTAAGCCTTTAGTGAACGGATCCTGTAGACACCCCGATCCGTGACCCCCGCAAGAACCCTAACGACCTTCGAGAAGTACTGTTTTTGGGGTCCGGGACCCACCCGAACACCTGAGACTGCCCCGAAAGGGTTTGTTGGCCAGCAAACCTATTTTTAAGGGGAATTGTCGCACGACAAATGGGTATGTCGCGCGACAATCCCCACTGTGTCGCGCGACAATCCCTCCTGACACCAGACCATCCACTCCCTGACACATCAGTCTGTCAGAAACATTACTTTAGCCGTTTGTCGCGCGACATTGATCACTATGTCGTGCGACACTTGCCTTTTTTGGTGACATGTCGCGCGACAAACTCTCCCGAGCAGTATAAATAGGCCAACACCCCCAAGGGTTCAGGGACAGCAACTTGGGATTGAAGAGTTCTAAGCTTTAGATCTGATTTTCTAGTCTTTCATAAAGCATTCTCGATTCTCGTCTTATTTCTGAAGAATTATCGAATCTATTCTCGACACTCGACGTGTCCCGTCTCTGGAATCGAATTCTCGAAAATATCTGAAGAAGAAAAAGATTTTTATCGCCGGAGATCTCTCTGTCGTATTATATTTTCTTTCTTATTATTATTCTCGTCGGGAAGGTAAAGAAAGTCTCTTCTAGTATTTAATATTAAATATATGTGTACTTGTTTTATTTCTGTTATTTTGTCCACGTTTTATTTGAATGAACTTATTGCCAAGTTACAAATAGTCTACTGTTTACAAAATAAAAGACCCTGATAAAATCATTTACAAAACTAGAAGAGTAAGTACATTATCATCCGGATAAAATCCTGTTTTCAAAACCCGGACCGATAACACTTACTTAGGAATTAAAAACCGGTATATCCTATCTCTTTCATAGATTGTGATATGTCTGGTAGAACTCCCCTCAAGAGTTCTAATTCCATATTGAATTAGTCCCGATACAAGATCCAAACTTTTCCAAAATAAGTCAAAACCCGAGAAAAATCGTCATTATCTGAGAAATAAAACGGGAAACTCTCTCTAAAGTAAAACCCCTTTGTCACTTATATTTACGTCTTTTAAAACAAAACATTGGATCTCGGAACACAAAGGTTTTTATCCCTTTCCCCTTTTTCCCCAGAAATTAGGATTTTCACTTAGAAAGTAGTAGACCGTTAGTAAAAGCATCCAAGTTCTTCAACATAAAATAAATATATAAGACCACTAGAGACCGAAAGGGAGGAATGGGTGCTTAACACCTTTCTAAACCGTAATATAGTTTCCAAACCCTATAGAATCCCAGTTTCGTAGACAAACGTGTAAAGAAAGGCTTATCTGTAGCCTTTCCTCTTACACAACTATTTTGTCCGTTTTCTCGTAAAACATACTGGCGACTCTGAACGAACCCTCTTACATCTAGAAATAAGATAGAGGGACACCCGATATGAATTATCAAACACTGATAGAAGCAAATAGAACGACGGAATCCCTTCCGACGTTTCAGACGCCTAAGGACGAGAACGAGACCCGGGGGTTTTGCATTTGCGGATTCTCACAGTGGCGACTCTGCTGGGGATGCTAGAAAACTAGACTCTTATATGTGGACTTTTGTTTATTTGTTGAATACTTGTTTTTACTGCTTTCCCTACTTATGTTAATTGATTGAGAAGAAACTTTTTCTAAAAAATGGAGTTTTTCGAAAATACGTAATAAAGATAATGATATTTGTAAACCCAACCTTTTTGCACACACTTTCACAAATCATGCATTGGTTCTACGAGTGTGAATTTACCCCAAACCCTCGGAAGTATTATAAGTGAGTAGGGAGTTGGCTTGCTTGGGCCAACATAAACCGAAAGCATTTACTTCCACTCTCCTTAGCCAAGTACGCCCCAGAGGTATATCGAGTGACGAGAATACTCACATACCCGGGAAGTATATCAAAAGGCTCTTATACGTACCCGCCCTTGGGGTATATCTCAAGGTCTTGCCAAATAGGAGGGAGCCTGAAGCCTTAACCGTTCGTACACCTGCGCTGCATATAAGATTGAGTCAACTAAAACACTTGTTAAACAGCCGTAGGGGATGTACCACCTTACGGCTTACTTTACACCGCCTTTTTAAAACCCGAGTTTTTTTCTCGGCGATTTTTAGTGATTCTTTTGGCAAAAATCGAATCGCATCATAATCTTTCTTCATCTCCGCCACGTGATTTCTTCTACAGCCGTAATACGACGACAGTCTGGAAGGTTGGGCCGGTCGAGATCATATCGGAAGATTAGTGAGACCAAGCACATTCGCAATGGCCGATGGATGCGAGAATCAAGAAACAGATCAGAGCCTAGCCGAGGCATCAGCAGTACAGCCAACCATAGCCGAGATGCACCGTTTACTAATGACTGTCAGCAAGAATCTGGCAAAACTCACGAACGAGCAACAGGGTACCCGAATTCAAGCAGAAGAGTTGTTAACCGAGCGAATTACACCACCGGGGTTTGAACGGCTACCACCGAACCGAGATCCGAATCAAGGGCAGTCATCGCAAGTACTTCCCCCAGTCCAAGGAACCAACCCACCACAAACGGGCCCCATCATAGCCGGTCCCGTTCAGACCGATCCCAACAATCAGAATTAATGGGCCCGGATTCAGGCCCCACTTATCAGCAACAAGAGCCACCCATAGTTTGGTCGCAACCCCAAGTACAACCAGGCTTTGATCCCCATTACCAACGAACAGATATGAATGCCTTCTCTCTCTACCCAAAAGCAAGATTACCCCAGGAATTCAAGCTCCCTTCCATCAATAAGTTCACAGGAACCACGCCCCCTAAAACTCATCTTCAATCCTACATCAGATCCATGCAAGCGTCTGGTTGTGGAGAACCAGAATTAGTTCAAGCCTTTCACATGACTCTCACGGGGGCCGCCCTGAGATGGTTTTTTGATCTGGAGAGACACCACACAAAGACTTGGGGAGATATCGTCAAGGAGTTCATGACCAAATACGGGTCCAACGAAGATTTGGAAATTATTCGCAAACACCTGAAAATGGCCAAGCAAGGCGAGAAGGAAAGCTTCAGCGACTTTGTCACCCGCTAGAGAGAGATGGCCTCCCAAATCTCCAAACGACCCGATGAAGAAGAGCAGTTGGAGATCATACAGAAGAATTTCACTCCATCCGTATTGAGTTACGTGGGCAAGCATTTTTTCCCACACTTCAGAGACCTGTTAAGCATGGGGTCACAAGTAGAAGAAGAGCTGGACAAGAAGGCAGAGGTCGACGCCAAGAAAGCCTCATACACCTGGAAAAGGACGGCCACTTCAGCCGTAAATTAACTAAGCTCGTATCCCTATCAACAAAACCCATTCCAACAGCCACAACAAACACCTCCAATGAGTTGGCCCGCGAAAGAAGACTCTTCGAGTACCGAGGCTAAGAAGAGAAGGAACTTCTGCACCCTTCCTACTACCCTGGTCAAAAGCCTGGAACTGCTCCGAAAGGCTGGACTAATCACTCCACTCAACTCACGCCCCCCACCAAACCCTAATCCCAGCACCTGGAAAATGAATGAGAATTGTGCGTACCATCAAGCCGCGGGCCATGACACAGAACGCTTTTTGGCTCTTTGCCATCGTATTCAAGACCTAATCAAGGCCGGTATTATACCCACACCCTGTGGGCCCAATGTTACCAACAATCCCTTTCCTAACCATGCTCCACTAGTGGGAATTAACGCATTGACCATTGATGAAGAAGATTTTGATCCTGTGGGACTCATTCGAGATGACCCGGCCTACAAATCACCCGCTGTGCCACCAAAAAGGGCTCAAGTTGCCCCAGGCCTCAATCCGATAATTGATCAATAGATGGCCAAGATGAATTTCCTACCCGGGTAGGTGTTAGGAAAGGCTAACCAAGGGATCTCACAACCGCTTAAAATCAAAACCAATCCCGAAAAATTTAGGATATGATGGACCCAGGATAAGAAGAAACAACCATGGAAGTCCCGAGGCCTTCCCAAGGAGACAATCTGTATGACAGAGACCTCCCCTAAAACTTTCAGTTGGTCGGCGAAGCCAGAATCGTCGGGAGCCTCAGAGGGATCGGACCCCGCATCCCTTTGGATATAGCAGATTACCCGTTCAGGAAGAGTATACCAACCACTGCCAATGGATACCGAGAAATCACCACCTCCTAAGAAAATAGGAGAGGATCGAGTATTGGAACAGTTGAAGAAAACCCAGGCACACATCACCATTTGGGGTCTCTTGGTTGCCTCCAAACCTCACAGGACCGCCTTCATCAAACTCCTAGATGAGGCTGTCATATCACCAGACTCTACGTCCGAACAACTGTCAAACATGATTGGGTCGCTTACAGTCCAAAGAAGTCTGTCATTCTCAGATGAAGACTTATCTCCATTGGGAAAGAAACACAATCTGGCCCTCCACATCACTGTCCGGACCCGAGGAAAAATCCTGCCACAGGTCCTTATCGACAACGGGTCGACTATAAATGTCTGCCCCCTAAAAACCGCCAAATGTCTGGGTATCTTAGATTCAGAACTTTCTCCATCAGCGATAACCGTTAGAGCCTATGACAACACCAGACGGGCCGTTCTGGGTTCTCTGAAGCTTGATCTCATGGTCGGTCCCGGAAACTTTTCGGCGGATTTTCAAATCATAGACATTCCCTCCAGTTTTAACCTCCTGTTGGGAAGAGCATGGCTACATGACATAGGAGCACTCCCCTCCTCCTTACACCAGAAGATCAAAATACCGTTTGAAGGGAAGATAATCACCATCCAAGGAGATCCTGAAAGGACCTTGGCTGATTTAGAATTACCTGTCTTGGGCATCGGGAGTCAAAGCATACAGTTGGGAGGCTTCTCTTACGAGCCTCAAGTACAAGCTCTCACCACCCAGAGAATCGAGTATCTTCCCCCTGATAATATCCCCGGTCTCAGCACCAAGATCACAAATATGCTGAGAATGATGAAATATTTACCTGGAGCCAGTCTAGGAACAGGGCATCCGGGATTACTTCAGGCCTTAGAACCAGTGACGAGGCACCGAAAAGAAAGGTTGGGGTACCAACACACCGAAGAAGATAACTAGGAGAAAAAGGGTCGAGGGCATCAATATCCGAGTTTTAGTTCTCTAAATGGGTTTTTCGTCAAAGAAGGAGAGGACTTCCCCCTTTTGCGGCTTTCAGGAGCCTTGGAGAAATAGCGACGGAGAGAACCTTCCAGGATAGGAAATCTTCTATGAGGAGGACCCTTATATCAAGGAAAACGTTATACACAGCTTCTCTACCAAGTTAACGATCGGGCCAAGGGAAGAAAATGAAGACAAGGAAGATGAAGAGGAAGAAATGATCGGAGATCTCTTCGACGTCATGGCTCTAGGGGAGGATGAGCCAAAAGAAGATCCTGTGCACTTGATACATGCTGATCCAAATTACCAAGAAAAATGGGGAAAGAATGAAATTGTAAGGGTGAGAGATAAGAGTGAGGGAAAGGGTAGGAAGGAGTCACTCATATATTCACTTTTTAAACTTGTACCTATAAACACTATTATTAATGAAGAAGACTCTGTTTTGCGGTATCCTGTTAGTTCTAATTCTGTAATTGCTCATATGGAAATAGAAAGACTAAACAAACACCCTGAACTGGAGGACCAGCGTATACAGAGTGAGGAGGGAGACACTCTTGTGATTAACCTCGGGACAGAAGAGGAAAGGAAAGAAGTTCGTATTGGGGCAAGTCTAAGCGAGACAGAAAGAGAAGAATTCACACAAACTCTGAATGAGTACGTGGATATCTTTGCCTAGTCCTATGCAGATATGCCAGGTTTGAACAGCCAGATAGTCATGCATGAGATACACACCAAGCCGGAGTTTAGACCCGTCAAGCAGAAATTAAGAAAGCTTACGCCAGAATGGTCCCTGAAGGTAAAAGAAGAAGTGATGAAGCAACTGAGTGTGGGGTTCTTGTGGGTGATCAAGTACCCTTCATGGTTAGCCAACATTGTACTCGTCCCAAAAGCAAATGGGAAAGTTAGCATATGTGTAGATTATCGAGATCTCAAAAAGGCTTGCCCAAAATACGATTTTCCATTGCCCAACATTGATTTGATAGTGGATAATACCGCCAACCATGCCTTAAAGTCATTTGTAGATGATTTCGCCGGGTATAATCAGATCAAGATGCACCCAGACCACCAAGAGAAAACAGTATTTATCACATCGTGGGGGACATATTGCTACACCGTTATGCCATTCGGACTGAAGAATGCTGGGGCAACATATCAGAGGGCAGCTACAGCTATCTTCCACGACATGATCCACAAGGAAATAGAAGTATATGTGGACAATATGATCATCAAGTCGAAAGAGAGGGAAAGCCATGTCCCAGCCTTGCGGGCCTTTTTTGACCGGCTCCGCCAGTATCAGATGAGACTCAATTCGCAGAAATGTGTGTTCGGGGTAACCAAAGAAAAATTCCTGGGCTATGTCGTCAGTAAGAAAGGAATCGAGGTAGACCTTGCCAAGGTTCGAGCTATTCGAGATATGCCCGAGCCTCGTACTGAGAAAGAAGTCTGAGGATTTTTGAGTAATTTGCAGTACATCAGTAGGTTCATCTCTCAGCTTACTCAAACTTGCGAACCCATCTTCAAACTCCTGAGGAAGTCTTCACCAGGAGAATGGAACGATCAGTGCCAGGAGGCTTTTGATAGAATCAAAGACTACTTCTCCAACCTCCCAGTATTAGCCCCACCACAGACCGGGCTGTCACTAATTCTGTACCTAACCATCATCGATTCGGCTGCAGGGGCCATGCTGGCCTAACATCTGATTGATACACGAAAAGAACAGGCCATCTACTACATCAGCAAGAAATTGTCCCCATTTGAGATAAACTATACGCCATTGGAGAAATCATGCACCGCTCTCGTCTGGGTAACACAAAAATTATGGCATTATATGCTGGCTTTCCCGGTCATCCTGGCATCACGAATTGATCTGTTAAAGTAATCCCATGGCAAAATAGTTATTCCTACTCTCCGAATTCGACATCACCTACATGACCCAAAAGACAGTCAAAGGCAAGATCATAGCTGATTACCTGGCCTATAATCCAATACTGGGGGACATGTTAGAAGAAGCCGAGTTCCCAAATGAAACTATCATGAATGTCGAGATTGATGAAGACTGGAAACTATACTTTGACAGGGCCGCCAACCGAAATGGGAACGGGATAGGCATCCTGTTAGTCTCCCCAGACCAAACTCACAACCCAGTATCATACCGTCTGGACTTCTTCTGCACTAACAACATGGCCGAATATGAGGCCTGTATAATCGGATTAAAGATCGCACTCTAAATGGGTATAAAGAGAATACAAGTGTACGGAGATTCGGCATTAGTGGTCCACCAAGTTCTGAAGGAATGGAAGATCAGAGATGAGAAGTTAGTCCCCTACCTTGCCCGGCTGGAGGATGTCGCCGAAAGATTTGAGCATTCGGAGTTCTAGTATGTCCCCAGGTCACAAAATAGTTTCGCTGATGCACTAGCAACCCTGGCATCTATGATTAATATCCCGGAGGAGATGGAAGAAATAACTCTTACCGTCCAAAGAAGATCAGGACCAGCACACTGCATGGCCCTGGAGGTAGAGAATGAAAAGAATGGGGACTCAACCACTTGGTTTTATGACATCTGGAACCTATTGAAGAATCATCGGTGTTGACCTTATAGTCACTAATCTTGTTTTGATAATATCAATAACATTAATAATGTGTAATTTAATTGAGTTGATGTTTAAAGTTATAGCCACACTATATTGATCACATGTGGACAAATTTGAAAAGCCGGAATATAGATCATTCACCAACACAAGTATATTCTTCCTATGCCTCATACCTCACACAACTACATGATCGATGCTCTACCAAAAGAATCTCTCTCAAGAACAAGAGCCAAGGAAGAAAATAATCGAAGACACAAACAAAGCTTTCGAAGACTCATAAAAATCATAATTGAGTGAGTAGTTTTGTTGTAAAGATTCATAATTGATTTCCAATTATAGCTCTTAAATCCTTTATCCAAATAGATTGATCAAAATCAAATTGTATTAAAACTCTTTGAAAAACAAACTCCTTTCATAAACCGTTTTTCATATTAAATTCATAATTAATTCAAAATAATCATATTTTGTGTTTTCCCAAAAATATGTGTCTTAGGAACTTATTTTTAGAGTTCCTATAGCATTAGAATTGATTTTGGAGTTAAAATACGAAAGTGTAAAAATTACATTTTTTGGACTGATGGGCAGTAGCCATCAGTCGACTAAGCAGTGTTGCTCAGTCGACTGATGCTTGCTTAGTCAACTGATGAACACTGCTCAGTCGACTGATGCTTCAAAAACTAGCCGTTGGACTTTTACTAATTGTGTATTTTTGCTATATTAATCTATTAATCCACTACAAACGGCTATAAGCTTTCTCAAGCTATATATATGAGGTTTAAGACTCATTTTTACACACTTGAATCATCTACATACATCATTATCCTTCTACATTCATTCAAAGATTCAAGAAAATTGTTTTTGATCAATCATTCTTATTTTGAGCTAAAAATTGTTGATCAATATTGATATCTCTTAGTGTGAGCTTCATTTGTAACTTGATATACACGAGAGCTATTGTACATTGGTGTTTGTCACCAAAACTTGTTCAAATCATTTTTGTGAGAGGTATATCTCATAGAATTAGCAAGAGTGAATTCTTGTGAAAGTATTGAAGGTGTTTTCAATACTTATAAGAGTGTGTGAGAAGAATACACTTGTAGTGGTTTGGTCTTCACCCGGAAGGAGATCGGTTATAGTAGAATTTCTCGGGGAACTAACCGAGCGCGGACTAGGGGCAACAAGCCAAACCGTGTGGACAAAAATTCTTCGACTTTGATCGGTTATATCTTTCTATCTCTTGCTTTATTATATTGTGTCATTAGCTCATTGTGCTTGAAATTATCTTTGTTATTGATTGCTTGATATATATAGACATAATATTTTTAAATTGTTTTTAAAAATACAATTAAGTTTCAAAAATCCTATTCACCCCCTCTAGGATATTTTCCGACCTACAATTGGTATCAGAGGTTGTACTCTTGTTTTGATTTAAAAATCTTAGAGTTTACGATCATGTCTATTTATCAAGGAACCGGAATTAATGGAGGTTCTTCCACCACTAGACCACCACTATTTGATGGCAAAAACTACAGTTATTGGAGAAGTCGTATGAGCACTTTCCTACAAGCTAGTGATTTTGAACAATGGAAAGTTACACTTATTGGACCGTATAAGATTACCAAAACCAATGCTAATGGTTTAGTCACTTCTAAATCTATTTCCGAATATGATGAGAATGATATTAAGAAAATCCAATTTAATGTTAAAGCCTTGAATGCTCTACATTGTGCTTTAACTATAGATGAATACAACAAAATTTCTAGTTGTAAAACCGCCAAAGAAATTTGGGATAAATTAGAAGTTGCCTATGAAAGAACTTCACAAGTCAAGGATGATAATATTAATATGCTCGTTCATGATTATGAACTTTTTAAAATGGAGCCTAATGAATCACTTGCTTCTATGTATAGTAGGTTCTCTATTATCACTAATGCTTTAGATCTTCTTGGAAAGGAATATTCAAATGAAGACAAGATTCGAAAGATTCTTAGAACTCTTCCCAAGAAATGGAGACCCAAAGTAACGGCTATTCAAGAAGCCAAGAATCTCAAAACGTTAAGCATGGATGAACTATTGGGTTCACTTAAAACCCATGAGAAAGAATTAGAGAGAGAAGAAGAAGTTGATTCAAAAGCCAAGAAGAATCTTGCTCTCAAGGCAAGTCAACGAGAGGATGATGAAGAGTCAATGGGTGGTGACGATAACATGGCTCTCTTTTCTAGAAACTTCATGAAATTTCTAGCAAAGAAGAAGAAGTTTCAAGGAAAAGGAAACAATTTTGGTTCTTCATCAAATAGAAACAATGATCGATCTATTCAACCAAGAGTTAAAAACGAAGAAGTCAAAAAATGTTTCTATTGCCATGAACCGGGGCACTTCAAAACCAATTGCCCGGTTAGAAGAAAAGAGAGAAGAGATAAAAGAGATAAAGCCTTTAAATAAGTAAGGCATGCTCTCAAGGGGACTTGGAATGATTCCGAAGAAGAAGAATCCGATGCCAACTCTAGCGACGAAGAGACGGCAAATCTTTGCCTTATGGCTAGAGACGATGAGGTAAACTCTATTTATAATTCATTTAGTGATGATAGTACTTCTATAATTGATGATGCTCATGATGAAAATGACTATGATGAGTTATATGAAATGTTTGAGGAATTGCATAACAAATTTGAAAATCTTTCCAAGAAGTTTGCAAGCCTCAAAAAGGAAAATTTGATAATTTATAACAAGTGTGAATTCTTTGAAAAAGAAAACATGATTTTAAAAAATGAAATCAATACTTTGAAGAAAGGAAAAGAGAAAGAAATTCCAAACACACTTGTAGTAGAAAATGTCATATTAAAAGATCAAGTATATGATCTAACTAATAGCTTAGCCAAATTCACCAATGGTAGGGATAATTTGGATAAACTATTAGGAATGCAAAGATGTGTATTTGACAAAGCCGGTTTGGGTTACAATCAAATTGATAACCAAAAAGATTACAAAAACTTTTTTAAAACATATACACCTCATGATCCCACTCATCTTTGCTCATATTGTGGTAGAAATACTCATCATATGGATCGTTGTTTCTATCGAAATGAAGGTTTCCCTAAGAGGAAACTTGCTTGGGTTCCAAAAGGAACCATTATGTTTGCTAACCCAAAGGGACCCAACACATTTTGGGTACCAAAGGAGAAGTTACTCAAAGTTATGGTGTAGGTTTGCTTAAAAGCCAAGGGTGGCAAATCCAAGTGGTTCTTGGATAGTGGTTGTTCAAAACACATGACGGGAGACAAGAACAACTTCTTAAGTCTTATTCCCAAGCAAGGAGGAAACGTGACTTTCGGGGACAACGCCAACGGCAAAATCATCGGTATAGGTAAGGTTGGTAAGCATTCTACTTGCATTGATAATGTTTTATTAGTTGATGGTTTGAAGCATAATTTACTTAGCATTAGTCAATTATGTGATAAGGGTTATGAAGTCATTTTTAAATCCGATCGTTGTATTGTTAAAAATGTTAGTGATGATTCCATTCTACTTGTTGCATATAGAACTAACAATGTGTATACTCTTGAACTTGATGATTTATCACAACAAGATGTAAAATGTTTATCCGCTATTAATGATGTATCTTGGTTGTGGCATAGAAGACTAGGACATACTAATATGGATTTAATTCATAATTTTTCTAAGAAAGAGCTTGTTAAAGGATTGCCTAAAACAAAATTTGTTAAAGACAAAATTTGTGATGCATGTCAACTTGGTAAACAACACAAATCTTCTTTCAAGTCAAAAAGGGACATTACTACATCTAGACCACTTGATATGTTGCATATTGATTTGTTTGGTCCTATTTCGGTTGCTAGTTTAGATGGCAAATTGTACACGCTTGTTATTGTTGATGATTACACTAGACTCACTTGGGTGTTCTTTCTCACTCACAAAAGTGAAACTCCACATGTTTTCGCTAAATTTTGTAGAAAAGTTCAAAATGAAAAAGGTGTTTCCATTGTGCATGTTCGTAGTGATAGAGGTAGAGAATTTGACAATGTTGATATTGAGAACTTTTGTGATGAGCATGGTATTGATCATAATTTTTCGGCACCTAGAACTCCTCAACAAAATGGTGTTGTTGAGAGAAAAAATAGATCTCTACAA
Source organism: Lonicera japonica (assembly GCA_021464415.1). Classification (NCBI taxonomy): domain Eukaryota; kingdom Viridiplantae; phylum Streptophyta; class Magnoliopsida; order Dipsacales; family Caprifoliaceae; genus Lonicera; species Lonicera japonica. The sequence continues at coordinate 30,133,578 of CM038469.1, read as the reverse complement.
GAGATGTCTAGGACTATGCTAAATGAACATTCTTTACCGGAGTATTTGTGGGCGGAAGCCGTTAACACCGCATGCTATGTGATTAATCGTACTATTATTCGTAAAAAGTTAGACAAGACACCTTATGAGTTATGGAATGACAAGAAACCAAATATTGCATATTTTAAAGTTTTTGGTTGCAAATGTTTTATTTTAAATGATCATGATCATTTGGGAAAATTTGATGCTAAATCCGAGGAAGGAATTTTTCTTGGATATGCCACTAATAGTAAAGCATATAGAGTTTATAACAAGAAAAGATTAGTTGTACAAGAATCTATGCACGTTATATTTGATGAGACAAATCATTTCTCACCCATAGTACATTCCAATGATGATGTTGAAATTATCCAAAAGGTTTCGGATATTCTAATTAATGATACATCTAAGGAAGAACCATCGAGTGCTCAAGCTCCTATTAAGGACTTAGAAAATAAAACCGAGCAAGACTCGAATGATTTGCCTAGGAGTTGGAAATTTGTGTCCAACCACCCTATTGATCAAATTCTTGGAGAGCCATCTAGTAAGGTCATGACTAGATCATCCTTAAGAAATGTTTGCAATAATGTAGCATTTGTTTCTCAATATGCCTAAAAACATTATTGAAGCCGAACAAGATGAATCTTGGATGATGGCTATGCAAGAAGAACTCAATCAATTTGAGAGAAACAAAGTGTGGACACTTGTTCCCAAACCTAGAGATCATACTATTATAGGTACCAAATGGGTATTTCGTAACAAAAAGGATGAAAGTGGTATAATTGTTAGAAATAAAGCTAGACTAGTTGCCCAAGGATACAATCAAGAGGAGGGCATTGATTATGAAGAAACATATGCACCCGTTGCACGTCTAGAAGCTATTCGCATGCTACTTATTCATGTTTTAAGAATTTTAAATCATATTAAATGGATGTGAAAAGTGCTTTCTTAAATGGTTTTATTGAAGAGGAAGTTTATGTAAAACAACCTCCCGGTTTTGAAAATCATATTTATCCGGATTATGTATTTAAATTGTCTAAAGCTTTATATGGTTTGAAACAAGCACCTAGAGCATGGTATGATAGATTAAGTTCATTTTTGCTTAATAATGGATTTATTAGAGGCAAGGTAGACACTACCTTATTCATTAAGAATCATGCCAATAATATGCTACTTGTGCAAATTTATGTTGATGATATTATATTTGGTTCTACTAACGAGAATTTGTGTAAGGAATTTTCCATATGTATGCAAAAGGAATTCGAAATGAGCATGATGGGAGAAATGAACTACTTTCTTGGATTACAAGTGAAACAATGCAAAGAAGGCATTTTCATTAATCAAGAGAAGTACGTAAAGGAACTTTTGAAGAAATTCGACATGGAAGGTGCAAAATCCATGAGCACCCCTATGAGTTCAACGTTGAAGCTAGACAAAGACGAAAAAGGTAAAAGTGTGGACATCAAGAAATATCGAGGTATGATTGGTAGCCTATTATATTTGACGGCGTCTAGACCGGATATTATGTTTAGTGTATGTCTTTGTGCACGATTCCAAGCGGATCCTAAAGAATCACACTTTCTTGCCGTAAAACGGATATTCCGTTATCTTTCCGGTACTAGCTCTTTGGGTTTATGGTACCCAAGAGAAAATAACTTTGACCTAATAAGTTATTCTGATGCGGATTTTGTCGGTTGCAAAATCGATAGGAAAAGCACTAGTGGCACTTGTCATTTTCTAGGACACGCACTAGTATCTTGGTCAAGCAAGAAACAAAATTCCGTGGCCCTTTCAACGGCCGAAGCCGAATATGTGGCGGTCGGAAGTTGTTGTGCACAAACTTTGTACATTAAACAATAACTAGAGGACTTTGGAATTAGTCTTAGCCACATTCCCATAAAATGTGACAACACAAGTGCTATAAGTTTGACCAAGAACCCTATACAACATTCACGTACTAAGCACATTGAGATAAGATATCATTTTATTCGTGATCATGTGCAAAAAGGTGATGTTTATATTGAATTCGTTGGCACCGAATCGCAATTTGCGGATATTTTCACTAAACCACTTCCCGATGATCGATTTTGTACTATTCGACGTGAACTCGGTATGACTAGAACTTGTGACATCTAGTTTATTCCAAAAAAAGTTCATAAAAAGGATATTTAGTGCTTATTCTTGAGCATACATCTTTTACATTAATTGTACTAAATTATCCATAGTTCTAGTGTTGTATATGTCTTGAATTAATTTTACATGTTATTATGGCAATTAACAAATAATTTTGCAGCTATAATATGCTTATTAATGGTAGAATAGCGAGCAAAATCCCTTTGTTGCAGAAATGAGCAAATCTGGGCTTGCCAGACCCAATCAGTCGACTAAGGCATGATACTCAATCGACTGAGCCTTCATCAGTCGACTGAAGGGCCCTCATCAGTCGACTGATGAGTGGCTGAGAGCTATCATTTTTCCCCTGTTTTTTCCCCTGTTTTGCTCACTTCTCACTCTATCTCTTTCGAGCCTTCCTTCTCCAAACACACCACAAACCTTCACAAACACCCCTAAATCTCTAGAATCATCACCTAAACTCATTCTAAACCTTAAATCTTCATCTTTTTACATCAAATCTCTTACAAATCACACCTATTTCTACTTTAATCCATCAAACCCATCTCAAATCCTCTCAACCCTAACCCTAGCCTCCATTGCTTTTCTTCAACCAAAACTCAATTTTTCTCTTCCAACATATCAAAATTCATCTATATATCTTATTTCCAACTATTTTTATTATACAATCAAGCCTTTAAAACCAAAAATCTCAATTTCTCTTCAAACCCTAGTTTCCTCTAAAACTTTTTTTTAAAAAAAATATGTCTCAAGCACCTCGCTCTCGTCGCCCTCGAAAGTCTGTACCGCAAGTGGATACATCTTCGCCGGCTCCTACACAAGTTCCTCTACCACCATTGTTCATCTCCGAGGAAGCTCAAGCAAACTTCAACTCCGACTATGCCCTTCGTACTATTGTTGAAGGTAAACAATTTAACATTGAGGTATTTTCTTCATATGGTCTCAACATTACTGCTCTTTTTCGTAGACAATGCATCATAAATTTTCTTACCATTCGTGAAAATGTCTATCCTCGTCTTGTTCGATTATTTTATGCTAATCTTCATCACCCCACACTCGATTCCGGCCAAGCCAACAAGCTACGACTTAGCTCACTTATCAATGGACGTATGGTTAGTTTCACTAAATCGGATCTTAGTCGAATTTTTGGCTTTTCGATCGAGAATGTGACGGACGTACCGTCAAACTTTGGGAATCTCTTTGGCTTTAAGAAATCCACGGCCTTATCTACAATTCTTAAGCGTCGCCATCGATATCAAAACACTAGTGTGGGACTTGAAATCAAAGCCTCTATGCTTACTTTGCAAAACCGCCTTATCCATTCCATAATCGGGTATTCCACTGTTCCAAGAAGAGGTAGTAGGGCTTCCGTCAATGCCTTGGACATTTTCTTGGTATGGGCGATTGCTATGGGGAACAAGCTTGACTTTGCCGATCTCATGTTCAATTATTTTCTTAGTATCACCAATCGGAAGAAACAAGGATTGGTCTATGCTATGGCACTCACTAGACTATTCAAGTTCTATGACATTCCACTTGAAAATGAATTGAAAATCATTGTCCCAACAAATGAGGAAACATATAGCACCAATAACATTCGTCAAATGGGATATCACATTGAAAACGGAGAATGGGTCTCAAATGATCCTCTTGACATTGATGAGGACAAGGATAGTGATGATGATGAGAACTTGGCTCAAACCGAACCAATGGAGCAAGACATACCACCTTAAGGACCTTCCACTCAAGCTCCCACTGGTTCTCAACAAGACATTCACACGCCACATCCAAATGAAGTAATCTTGCAAACCATTCAAAACCTATCGGTGAACATGGATAATAGGTTCAACCGAATTGAAGAGAGGCAAAGAGCACATGAAGCAGCATTCCTCCATTACCACCCCGACTATGTCTTTCCTCCATGGAATCCGTGGCAAGGCAATCAAGGATGGGGTCAATGGCCTCAAGACGATCCGGACGAGTGATCTTCTTCACTTCTCCTCTTTTTGATCATGACAAAGGGGGAGAAAATAATAAGTGTTTGGTACACACTTTATCTAGTATGCTTTTCTATTATGCTTTCTATGAACTTCTATCAACTCTAATCTTATGCTTGGTATGGTTTTTAATTTGTTTAATTACTCTAGTATTTTATCTTATTATGTTAAACTTTAGATCAAGTTATAAGTATTAATTAAGATTCTGCTTTGGTTTGAAGTTTTATTATGCATGCTTGCCTTATTCTATTTTATGCATAGTTTGAGGGGGAGTTTTCCCTTTAGAAAACTCAACTTATAATCTTAATTGCAAACACACATTAATTTATTGTCATCATCAAAAAGGGGGAGATTGTTGACCTTATAGTCACTAATCTTGTTTTGATAATATCAATAACATTAATAATGTGTAATTTAATTGAGTTGATGTTTAAAGTTATAGCCACACTATATTGATCACATGTGGACAAATTCGAAAAGCCGGAATATAGATCATTCACCAACACAAGTATATTATTCCTATGCCTCATACCTCACACAACTACATGATCGATGCTCTACCAAAAGGATCTCTCTCAAGAACAAGAGCCAAGGAAGAAAATAATCGAAGACACAAACAAACCTTTCGAAGACTCATAAAGATCATAATTGAGTGAGTAGTTTTGTTGTAAAGATTCATAATTGATTTCCAATTATAGCTCTTAAATTCTTTATCCAAATAGATTGATCAAAATCAAATTGTATTAAAACTCTTTGAAAAACAAACTCCTTTCATAAACCGTTTTTCATATTAAATTCATAATTAATTCAAAATAATCATATTTTGTGTTTTCCCGAAAATAGGTGTCTTAGGAACTTATTTTTAGAGTTCCTATAGCATTAGAATTGATTTTGGAGTTAAAATACGAAAGTTTAAAAATTGCATTTTTTGGACTGATGGGCGGTAGCCATCAATCGACTAAGCAGTGTTGCTCAGTCGACTGATGCTTGCTTAGTCGACTGATGAACACTGCTCAGTCGACTGATGCTTCAAAAACTAGCCATTGGACTTTTACTAATTGTGTATTTTTGCCATATTAATCTATTAATCCACTACAAACGGCTATAAGCTTTCTCAAACTATATATATGAGGTTTAAGACTCATTTTTACACACTTGAATCATCTACATACATCATTATCCTTCTACATTCATTCAAAGATTCAAGAAAATTGTTTTTGATCAATCATTCTTATTTTGAGCTAAAAATTGTTGATCAATATTGATATCTCTTAGTGTGAGCTTCATTTGTAACTTGATATACACGAGAGCTATTGTACATTGGTGTTTGTCACCAAAACTTGTTCAAATCATTTTTGTGAGAGGTATATCTCATAGAATTAGCAAGAGTGAATTCTTGTGAAAGTATTGTAAGTGTTTTCAATACTTATAAGAGTGTGTGAGAAGAATACACTTGTAGTGGTTTGGTCTTCACCCGGAAGAAGATCGGTTATAGTAGAATTTCTCGGGGAACTAACCGAGCGCGGACTAGGGGCAACAAGCCGAACCGTGTGGACAAAAATTCTTCGACTTTGATCGGTTATATCTTTCTATCTCTTGCTTTATTATATTTTGTCATTTGCTCATTGTGCTTGAAATTATCTTTGTTATTGATTGCTTGATATATATAGACATAATATTTTTAAATTATTTTTAAAAATACAATTAAGTTTCAAAAACCCTATTCACCCCCCTCTAGGGTATTTTCCGACCTACAATCGGTATCCCGAGCAAACAGACAAGAGAACACGGGTCACACTCAGGAGGTTAGCATCAAGGTTCATACTTTGTGCCGGAAGGCTATATAAGAGGAACTACGACGGGATCCATCTCCAATGTCTCACTGAAGAAGAATCCGTCAAAGTGATGGATCAGATACATGGGGACGATTGTGGACCTCACATGAGCGGCCATACACTTGCTCGCAAAATCATCAGACAAGGTTATTACTGGTCTACCCTGCAAAACGACTGCGTTAATCACGTACGTCGTTGTCACAAGTGCCAAATATATGCTAAATCTCAGAAACTTCCTCCAAAAGAGTTGTACAACATGACTGCTCCCTGGCATTTCGCGACCTGGGGAATCAATATCATTGGGAAGATTTCACCCAAAGCCAGCAACGGCCATGAATTCATACTAATGGCCATCGACTACTTCACCAAATGGGTAGAAGCCGAATCTTTTCAAACCCTTGACGCCAGAAAGGTTGCCCGTTTCATCAGACAAAATATCCTCTGCCGGTATGGGGTCCCACACGAGATCATCTCAGACAACGGCACCCACTTCAAAGGAGAGGCTAATACAGTCATAGAGGAATACAAAATTACCCGGCACAGATTTTCGCCATATAGACCACAAACCAATGGGGCAGTTGAGGCCGCCAACAAGAATCTGAAGAATATCCTCAGCAAAATGACCGACACCTGTCGGGACTGGCCAGAGAAGTTACCATACGTATTGTGGAGATACCGCACCACCGAGAGAGTTTCTACCGGGGCAACCCCATTTTCCCTTACATACGGGATGAAAGCAGTCCTCCCTTTTGAGCTAGAGGTCCCCTCCCTCAGAATAATGCTAGAGAATCAAATCAATGAGCTGGAATGGGTCCAGGCACGTTATAACGAGCTGGCCTTGCTAGATGAAAAGAGATTAAGAGCCGCGTACCACCACCAAGGGTATCAAAAGAGAATTGCTCGAGCGTTTAACTAGAAAGTGAAGACTCGGGGTATCAATGAGAACGACATCGTATTGAACGAAATTCGAGAGCCAGCCAGAGACCCAAGGGGGAAGTTCGGGCAGAAGTGGACGGGGCCATACATCGTCAAAGAAATCGATACAGGGGGTGCCGCCATACTCACAGATTTGGACGGACAATTACTGCATTCACCAGTCAACATGGATCGATTGAAGAAGTATTACCAATAGATATAACATGTATAGATAAGAACTACTTAAACCTGAGCCCCAACTCAAAATTTTGTTCTTTGTAAAATCAAAAGGGGAACGCAGGCAACCTGAGAAGTGACTTTAGGCCCGGTTTAAACATGATAAAGAATTTATTTCTCATAAAGCAGTCCCTCGTGTATTATTAAGGTGGTTCAGAACACCGGAAGTTACAAAGGAGATACAGCATACATAAAAAACGTAATCCCTAGGGGTTGGCCACAATGGGTCCTCAGTGGCCAAATCAATTCGAGCCTCGTCCAGGATATGATACGTAAAGACAATGTTATCATCGGTAGCCCCACTATCCATGAATTGGAACCACTCTATTTGAAAGGGGTCATCGATCAGCTCTCCTTCCAGAGATTGCTAGCAAGAGCGGATAATGTCAGCCCGGAGGGGCCGGGTAATACCAAAATGAGCATAGTTGAAATGCCGAGTCAGTCGAGCACGCCACATCCTCTCCACTTATAGAGAGACATACGGAATCACAATCTTATACTCAGAAGAGAAGTTGTTCAGATCGAATGGAATGTCCTGAGGAACGTTGAACTGTCGAAGAAGACGTCCTGGGAGATAAAAGGAAGTGAACCAAAGCCCACGGAGCTGAACGTAATTCTGTCCCCCGGTACTAAGCACCATCGCCCTCAACTTCCACCAAGGGATGTTCCACCGAATGGCACGAAAGTTCTCCAAAAATCACACCGTCCAATCAGAGGAAGACATGGTCAAAGCACCAAAGAGAGGACGATGGAAGAAATGCGTCGGATTATCGAGCCGAACCCCGTTGAAACCCATCGATCAGAAACGCTCAAACAGCCACATGTATAGCAAACGCGGGCTTCCCCTAAAGAAAGGTGAAGCCCCCCTTTGGAGATCATCTAGGCCGTTCAGAGTTTCTGCAAGAACAATGGGCACTATAGACTCCCCATTCCTAGCATGGTAAATCAAACTCAGAATAGTCGGATCAACATGGGAAGAACCCGTCACCAAAAGCATATCAAAAACAAAACAGATCAAGGCCGCCGCAGTACGCCCCACGCTATAAGAGGCTCTCTCTTCGTAACGATGGAAGAACCTCACCATTTTGTGGAGATCAAGAAGCCCATCGATAATAAAACCACAACAGGCCACTTGAGGAATGGCTAACAGAGCAATCAACATGTCTCGAGGACCAATTTCTTCTATGGGAACAGCCATCGGGAGATTAACATCAGAACGCAACAGCCAGGAAAACTCCTCATAAGTAGGGCAGAGCTCATCTAGCCCGAAGTGGAAAAGATGATCCGTAGGACTCCAGAAATACAAAGCACCTAACAAAAAGGAAAAATCTACAGGACGATGGCACCAGCCCGCTAAAGGACTGAATGCACCAAAATTCAAGCCGTTTTCAGAAGATATCAGAGTATCTCGGGCTTTAATATAAGAAAAATTAGAGTTTGTGCGATAAGAAGACATCTGAGAAAGGTGTGGGGATGAAGGAAGAAAGATGGCTGTATTTATAGCAAAGAAGAGGGTTTTGTACCTGTTTGTCGCGCGACAAACCTGTATCCAGGAGGGATTGTCGCGCAACAAATCCCTCTGCAGTAACCCTGTTTTGCCTTTTTTATACGTAAGAGTCATTTTTGCCAAAAGAATCACTTCTGGATGCTTTCTTGTGCTCACTTTGTTCTTTTGTAGGAACCCTAAATATAACTGCCCTACAAGGTATGGCTCCTAAAAACACTGATTCATCTTTCACAGATAAGGAATAAATATACGTCATTAACACAAATAAAGTTTTTTCATAAAATTCAATAAAAGAACAGTTTTCAAAAATTTCTGTCTACATGTATAAAAAATAAAAACTACATATTTGTCTAAACTAACTAAATGCAGGAAAAGAAAACTAATCTATCCTAGCGCACTTCGACACACTACCACTGTCACCCGAGCCCTCCCCGGGAGTAAGGTCAACCACTGGGACGCCCTGAGTAGGAGGAACTACCGCCGGGGAAGGCCCCGTCGACTGGACAGGAGCCGTGGGACGGATCATCGAGGACCGAGAGCACCTAAAAATCTGACTACTACTCCTCCGAGACTCCGTCCAGGCATGAGAAGAAGTCAGAGGGTCGCCCGGCCGTAAAGAAACGTCAATCGCCCTCTAATAGTCACGCATGTATGCTGGAGGGTCTCGACCGACATACTGGAGAAGGTTCCAGTTGTAGAGGTGCTGGGCATGCCAAGCCCTCAGATCCGCCACCCGTACACTCACCCACTGTGAAAGACATAAGATAAGAGAATCAGCACAGTCGAAATAAATAAATATAGATATAAAAGTATCAAGAGAAGTTAAAGTAAGTACCTCATCACCAGGGCGACCACCCAAAAAGTCAAAAGTGTCTTCAGGAAGAGGATAATTAGGAACAGTGTATCGACGTAAACCGGCGCCGACATAAGAGATATCTCTGGGAAGTGGAGGAAGATCTACTGAAGGAATGGACGAGCCCGTCGGAACATCAGCAGAAGTAGACCCCCCCTCCTCGCGAATAGGGAATAAAAGAATGCGAGAAGATTAGCCGCCGAGACCTGGAGATCGGGCCGGAGGGCCCATGGCAGTCGACGGAAGAGGGGTCAGTATGGTGTAGGTACGAACACCTGGAGGATCCACCATAGCCGTCACTCTCAGAGGCGGGACCCCACTAGAAGGAGTAGTCGCCGCAGCAAGAGGGGTCCGCCTAAACTGCTCATAATCTGGCCCAAGGTTCGCAGGCTCCCAGGATCGCTCAGAAAATCCTGCTCTCCCCACGGCAGCCTCAGCAGCATCAAAAAGGACCTTCGGAGACACAAAAGGGCCGGTAGGAAACTCGAAGCCCTCAGCATGCTGCTCCTCCTTGGGTATCGTCTGAGGAGGATGCTCAGGAACCGCCACTGTCCCACCTCCCTCACCGCCCTCGGGTCTATCATCACTGCCCTTAGGCCTATCATCACCTCCCTCAGCAGCAGCAGGGACGTTCCTCTCTCCCTCAGGGTCCTCGTCCTCGGAATCCAAAATATTGTCCCTCTGATCGGGGACAAGCGGCAGCTGATCGGGGATAGGCGACAGCTGACCGGGGACCATTTTGGACAAATGAGTCTGTCCTCATATATAGTTGGGATCGCCTCCCAACGCCCGGTACCTCTCATAGAAGACCCGTCCCCGAGTCCCTTTCGGCTCCCTCATCAAGTAACGAGCAGCGAAGACAGCATAATCTCCCTCCTTGGTGAACGTCTGAAAACCGAGCCCGTCGACCAACGCCTGTACCATCACCGGATCGATCTCACCCGTCCGCCTCATCAGAACCGGTGGAAATAGTGGAACTCAGGGCCACTGGGCCGGTGTGTGCTGGCGAATAACTCTCTCGCCCAACTAGAAGTGAAGGCCGTACTCATCCCTGATAAGCCGCCTGGTCCTCGAGGTAGTCAGAGCGCGGCCATATCTGAAGTGGAGACCCAGATCACCCCAGGGGGCCTACTCAATATGAACAAGAATAAAATTTTATTTCAGTTATTTGCATTCTATATACTATTTATCTATTTGAAAAGAAAGAATACTAAGATATTTACCGGCTCCTCCAGCAGGTCATGGACGGCAGCAGCTCCGGTCTTCCGAGTCTGGTATACATAGGGAGCCTTGTAGTTCCCCGCAATGAATCGGCGGAGAAAGGGAAACTGATCCTCGTTCTCGACGAGGAGATCCACCTGGGCATGACCCAGACGGGTATACGCCACGAACCAACTCTGAGGAAGAGACATAAAGAATATCAGCAACAACAGATAATAAATATAAGGGACTGAAGCAAAGATAAGGGAAAAAAAGTGTATACCTCCCACAGCAAAGAAAAGCCCTTGAGGTTCAGGGCTAGATGGCGAGAAACCTGGTCCATAGCATCGTACAAAACGGCCAGAATAAAGCCCCCCCAGTCATAGTCGAACATGATGCTGAAGTCTCGAAGATAAGGCAGCCACCAAAGATGGGCTGTGTCCCCCCCCACGGGACTCGAACAGATCATGGAGCGTCAGCAAGAGAAGAACACGGACGTACTGGCACGCCTCCTGACGGGTCATCGGCGCTCCTGAAGCAATCAACCTGGCTCTCTCTGCGCCAAGCGCGTGACTAAAACAGCCCGAGGAATCGTATCACCGGAACTCCGTCGCTCCGGAAACCATCCTAGTGCTCCAACAATGCCCTCTGCCGTCAGACGCAAGGGGATATCGATTTGTATAGGGACCCCCCTGAATGAATCCCGGTCAAAGCAAATAAGTCAAGTGGGGTCATCGTCATCTCCCCCCAGCTCCAGTGGAAGGTGTGAGTGGTGTCCCACCAGTGACAGGCCAGAGCCGACACCAACACAGCCGCCCTAGATACTCGCTCCGGGAGGGCGTCAAAAAGAGAGCCGAAAGGAGTCACAAGAACCAACTCCTGAACGAGGGCCGGTGCCTGTCGCCACTCCAAAGAAATAGTGTTGGGAGAACCCTAACCTCGGCCGACCCACTACAGACAACGAAGAGTGATGTATATATAAGTATAGGGCTATAAGGGTAAATTATGTAATTTTCAAAACCTGAGGGTACTTTGGTGTAATTATGAGAGATATAGGACTATAAGGGTAAATCATGTAATTTTCAAAACCTGAGGATACTTTGGTGTAATTATGAGAGATATAGAACTATAAGGGTAAATCATGTAATTTTCAAAACCTGAGGGTACTTTGGTGTAATTCTGAGAGATATAGGACTATAAGGGTAAATCATATAATTTTCAAAACCTGAGGGTATTTTTGTGTAATTATGAGAGTTATAGGACTATAAGGGTAAATTATGTAATTTTATAAACCTGAGGGTATTTTGGTGTAATTATGAGAGTTATAGGGCTATAAGGGTAAATTATGTAATTTTACGAACCTGAGGGTACTTTGGTGTAATTATGAGAGATATAGGATTATAGGGGTAAATTATGTAATTTTCCAAAACCTGAGGGTACTTTGGTGTAATTATGAGAGTTATAGGGGTAAATTATGTAATTTTCCAAACTTGAGGGTACTTTGGTGCAATTATGAGAGTTATAGGGGTAAATTATGTAATTTTCCAAAACCTGAGGGTACTTTGGTGTAATTATAAGAGTTATAGGGCTATAAGGGTAAATTATGTAATTTTACAAACCTGAGGGTATTTTGGTGTAATTATGAGAGTTATAGGGTTATAAGGGTAAATTATGTAATTTTCTAAACCTGAGGGTACCTTGGTGTAATTATGAGAGTTATAGGGTTATAAGGGTAAATTATGTAATTTTCCAAACCTGAGGGTACTTTGCTGTAATTATGAGAGTTATAGGGTTATAAGGGTAAATTATGTAATTTTCCAAACCTGAGGATACTTTGGTGTAATTATGAGAGTTATAGGGTTATAAGGGTAAATTCTGTAATTTTCCAAATCTGAGGGTACTTTGGTGTAATTATAAGAGTTATGGGGCTATAAGGGGTAAATTATGTAATTTTCCAAACCTGGGGGTATTTTGGTGTAATTATGAGAGATATATGGTTATAGGGGTAAATTATGTAATTTTCCAAACCTGAGGGTATTTTGGTGTAATTATGAGAGATATAAAGCTATAAGGGTAAATTATGTAATTTTCTAAAGCCTAAAGGGTATCACAAGTAAAAGTATGTGTTCACTAAATCGGATGTTATTTCTAGGCAGACATGCATACTAACATAAAGATTGTTTAAATTCATGCAGGGAACGACAGAAATAACTTAACAAACAAAAATACACGATAAGAAGACATACCAGAGACCGTCGACGGATCTCGTGAGAAACTGGCTCCATCAAGAGCCACGGAACCTCCGGAACTGGAGCAGCCCGGGTCACATCTCAGTAGACCACCGCCTGACCGCGGTCCACCCCGTCCTCGCCGTACCAGTCGAGATCAGCCCAATCATCGTGGTGAGGGCTGCAGCGGAGAACTCCCTGAGCATCAGTAAAAGTGACCTCCTCTTAGTCGCCCTCGAGTCGATCCGGCTGTGTGGGATCCATCAGTATATAAATAGGGTAATGAGAAAGTCGAAAAAGTGAAAAAACAGCAGGGCTTCCGCGCTTGAGAGAAGAGAGAAAAAGAGCTAGAGAGAGAAAGAGAAAGGAGAGAATGAGGTGGAATGAGCTCAGCAAGGGACTTATATAGTGGATCAGTTTGTCGCACGACAAACAGGCTCATTGTCGCGTGACAAACACCCCACCACCGAGATGTCGCGCGACATTTTGGTCCCCTCCCCTGATTTTTTGACCTTTCTCTCATTTTATCTCCTGCAGGTACGCTTCTGAGAAACAATTTTCGGGAAACCTTTCTGAATACCGCACACTTATGATAAAAATTCAAGGAAAGGACTTCCAAACCATCTCTCCGAAAAATGCGAGAACAAAATACAACGGTTAAAGTAGTCTCTGATCTCCCAAGAAGGAACCAAGACCATAAAAATGAGGAAAAAGCAAAAATATCAGAATAAGACGAGAATAGAAAAAAATTGAAAAAGTAGAAAAGAGAAAAAACCCGCATGAGCGCCCAGAGCAAGTGAGAGAAACAGAAATGCAGAGTGACAGGGAGAGCCACACCAAAAGTGACAGCTAGGCCAAAACCGGCTCAGGGCTTTGTTTTGGGTGAGTAAGGCTCCTGATCACGACAAAGGGATAAAAAGACTCTTGGTCAAAAACAGAGAAGGCCGATAAAAGTCTTTCCCAAAAGAGGGAGAAATAAGGGCATCGAAAAACAGAAAACGATGTGGGCCCACCAAAAAATGAGAAGAGACCAGAGATCAGAGATTGACCTTTCATACAAATTTTCTTTTCAGCACGATACAAAAGAGATGGTTTGGAAAATCTCAAATCATCACTCTGCGAAGAACAAAAGAAATCCAAAAACTGCCTTATGATAGAAGTATCTTCACTCGAGAAAAACATGGGAGTAAGATCCAGAAAGATACGGGAAGAAGGACATCCGGATAAATTTTAAAAACTCTCGAGAAACTCTTTTTACCCTCACAAAAATTTCTCTCTCACTCTAGCAGTTTAAGAGGGACAACCAACGAACACAAGCCTTCCTCGAGGCAAATCACCGGCACAAGCCCTCACCAGAGGCAAAAAATACTCACAAAAAGCCCTCCCAGAGGCAATTTTCTTTATTTTAACAAAACAAAGCCCTCCCAGAGAGGCACAGTGTAGCAATGGTAGTCCTCCTACCTGAGGTGAGAAGATCAAAAGCCCTCCCAGAGAAGCAAAGTGTAGCAAATGGTAGTCCTCCCACCTGAGGCGAGAAGAACAAAGCCCTCCTAGAGAGGCACAGTGTAGCAATGGTAGTCCTCCCACCTGAGGCGAGAAGAACAAAGCCCTCCCAGAGAGGCACAGTGGAGAAATGGTAGTCCTCCCATCTGAGGCGAGAAAATCAAAAGCCCTCCCAGAGAGGCACAGTGGAGCAATGGTAGTCCTCCCACCTGAGGCGAGAAGAACAAAGCCCTCCCAGAGAGGCACAGTGGAGCAATGGTAGTCCTCCCATCTGAGGCACAGTGGAGCAATGGTAGTACTCCCATCTAAGGAAAGTAGAGCAAATAAAAGTCCTCGAAAGAGGCAATGAGGTAACACAAGCCCTCTCCGGAGGCATTCACGAACGCTTTTTTGCATACACACACTTCCTTAGAGTTCTTGCGGGAGCCATGGACCACGGTCTCTTCCAGTCGCCTCAATTCCTTGCAAGCAAGGAGCTTGAGTCGAGAGGGTCTGTAGACACCCCGATCCGTGACCCACGCAAGAACCCTAACGACCTTCGAGAAGTACTGTTTTTGGGGTCCAGGACCCACCCGAACACCTGAGACTGCCCCGAAAGGGTTTGTTGGCCAGCAAACCTATTTTTAAGGGGAATTGTCGCACAACAAATGGGTATGTCACGCGACAATCCCCACTGTGTCGCGCGACAATCCCTCCTAACACCATACCATCCACTCCCTGACACATCAGTCTGTTAGAAACATTACTTCAGCCGTTTGTCGCGCGACATTGATCACTATGTCGTGCGACACTTGCCTTTTTTGGTGACATGTCGCGCGACAAACTCTCTCGAGCAGTATAAATAGGCCAACACCCCCAAGGGTTCAGGGACAGTAACTTGGGATTGAATAGTTCTAAGCTTTAGATCTGATTTTCTAGTCTTTCATAAAGCATTCTCGATTCTCGTCTTATTTCTGAAGAATTATCAAATATATTCTCGACACTCGACGTGTCCCGTCTCTGGAATCGAATTCTCGAAAATATCTGAAGAAGAAAAAGATTTTTATCGCCGGAGATCTCTCTGCCGTATTATATTTTCTTTCTTATTATTATTCTCGTCGGGAAGGTAAAGAAAGTCTCTTCTAGTATTTAATATTAAATATCTGTGTACTTGTTTTATTTCTGTTATTTTTCCACGTTTTATTTGAATGAACTTATTGCCAAGTTACAAATAGTCTACTGTTTACAAAATAAAAGACCCTGATAAAATCATTTACAAAACCAGAAGACTAAGTACATTATCATCCGGATAAAATCTTGTTTTCAAAACCCGGACCGATAACACTTACTTAGGAATTAAAAACCGGTTTATCCTATCTCTTTCATAGATTGTGATATGTCTGGTAGAACTCCCCTCAAGAGTTCTAATTCCATATTGAATTAGTCCCGATACAAGATCCAAACTTTTCCAAAATAAGTCAAAACCTGAGAAAAATCGTCGTTATCTGAGAAATAAAACGGGAAACTCTCTCTAAAGTAAAACCCCTTTGTCACTTATATTTACGTCTTTTAAAACAAAACATTGGATCTCGGAACACAAATGTTTTTATCCCTTTCCCCTTTTTCCCCAGAAATTAGGATTTTCACTTAGAAAGTAGTAGACCGTTAGTAAAAGCATCCAAGTTCTTCAACATAAAATAAATATATAAGACCACTAGAGACCGAAAGGGAGGAATGGGTGCTTAACACCTTTCCAAACCGTAATATAGTTTCCGAACCCTATAGAATCCCGGTTTCGTAGACAAACGTGTAAAGAAAGACTTATCTATAGCCTTTCCTCTTACACAACTATTTTGTCCGTTTTCTCGTAAAACATACTGGCGACTCTGAACGAACCCTCATACATCTAGAAATAGGATAGAGGGACACCCGATATGAATTATCAAACACTGATAGAAGTAAATAAAGAAAACAACAAGTTGGTTTCTCTTTTTCACATCTTTTATAAGTCATTTCACTTATATAATATTACCACTTGAAATTTGGGCTTCTTTTGCAGGTTAAGAGCAAATCTGTTGGATAACAAGAGCCATCATAAGTTTCTTAAAGCAAGTATTTCTATTGGACTACAAAGGTGATCACAAACCACTTCCACCAGCAAAGGCAGTGGCAGTGGCTTATCATCCATGATGTGGCACGGCCAACAAATTTATTTAAGGAATGCATGAATTGTAAGTATCAATAGGTTTTTTGGGCTATTTATATTAAGTGTCATATGCTGATGATGACTTTAGTGCAATTTTGTAAGAGCACATCAGTCTTTTTGTGTAAGGAAAATGATGACTTTGGTGCATTTTTGTAAGCCTCAATGATCAATCCAATGCAGATTTCTTATTATGACTTTGGTGCATGAACAGCCTCTTCTAATTAATTTTAGTTTCGTTAATTTTTTTTTCCAAATCATTCTTTGAATTGATACTTACATGAATAGTAGCGTTAGCTTTAATCTTTATTTTCTTCATTCTGAAATATCCAAAATCATTTAATTTAAATATTCAAATCTTTAAATTTTAAACCTTATAATATTTAACTAAAAAATTAACTATTGCGATCAAAATATGATTACTTTTTCTAGGGTTCAATATTTGAATTTAGGTAAAATGTAGTTAGGTTGTAGTGAAAGTGTGATGTTACGATGAGGGGTATAGAGAAATTATTATTGAAAGAATAATATATTCTCTCTGTCTCACTTTTCAATTTAGGACTACTCAAAATTAAACCCTCATTTTCTTAAAAATGGCAAAAATCAAATAAGAACTCTTTAGTTTGAAATGTTTGGAGTATATTATTGGAATTAAATCACTTAAGTCATCATGTCAAATCATCAAGAACTAAATTAAAACAATGATTAAACCGCGTACTTGGATCTATAACAAACGAATGCGGAATGCGAGGATCGATCACTATAACAGCACGGATCGAGCGGGTACGTGGCCTTCCTCAACCAAATCACTTTAGTTTCTTGATGGAAATTTTTGGTTCTCTTCCAGATGGGGAAAAGGGAGCTGTATTTTGATTTGGTGTATTGGGGGACCATAACCCTAATATCTACTTTATATATAGTCTAGTTAGGGTTCCCATAAAACTCTAACAAGCCCATATAAAGTATCACACATTTGGCCCACATTTATTAAAGTAGTCTTATGGGCTTAACTAATAATTAATTAGCCCACTAAAAATTAGCCCATTAATTAAATAGCAAATATAATTGAAATATTATAATATGTTGCCCACATAAATTAGAAAATATAAATTTTCTAACAATCTCCCACTTGGGCTACATATTACTCCGAAAATAATTATATCACTGAATTCTTTAAGCGCGGATCCGTATGCTATTTATCCTTAGACTTCTCCTTAAACAATCTGGTCAATCTCATGTACGAGTAATGGAATTACCGCAACTTTTATCACAGTAAGGTCGTGACTAAACCACGATTATCACCATACTAATACACTTAATAACATAGATCAAATGTGGATGAGTAGCATGGAAATTACATGCAATGTGATCTTAGACATGCCTATTTCCAACTGGCCCAACTTTAATGAGATCAACATTAACCGTCCAAACTTTATGTTAAACCACAATGGAAGGAAATAAAACAAATATTCAGAGTTAAGACGAAAATAAACCATCTTCTTTATTCTGCAGAAAATATGTGTCTAAATAAAAGAACATCCAGGATACAAACTCCAACTAAACCAGCACTTTATTAGATAACACAAAACCCAAATGAGTAATATACTCATGAAATACCTTATGTGTTAAGCCTTTAGTGAACGGATCCTGTAGACACCCCGATCCGTGACCCCCGCAAGAACCCTAACGACCTTCGAGAAGTACTGTTTTTGGGGTCCGGGATCCACCCGAACACCTGAGACTGCCCCGAAAGGGTTTGTTGGCCAACAAACCTATTTTTAAGGGGAATTGTCGCACGACAAATGGGTATGTCGCGCGACAATCCCCACTGTGTCGCGCGACAATCCCTCCTAACACCAGACCATCCACTCCCTGACACATCAGTCTGTCAGAAACATTACTTCAGCCGTTTGTCGCGCGACATTGATCACTATGTCGTGCGACACTTGCCTTTTTTGGTGACATGTCGCGCGACAAACTCTCCCGAGCAGTATAAATAGGCCAACACCCCCAAGGGTTCAGGGACAGCAACTTGGGATTAAAGAGTTCTAAGCTTTAGATCTGATTTTCTAGTCTTTCATAAAGCATTCTCGATTCTCGTCTTATTTCTGAAGAATTATCGAATCTATTCTCGACACTCGACGTGTCCAGTCTCTGGAATCGAATTCTCGAAAATATCTGAAGAAGAAAAAGATTTTTATTGCCGGAGATCTCTCTGCCGTATTATATTTTCTTTCTTATTATTATTCTCGTCGGGAAGGTAAAGAAAGTCTCTTCTAGTATTTAATATTAAATATCTGTGTACTTGTTTTATTTCTGTTATTTTGTCCACATTTTATTTGAATGAACTTATTGCCAAGTTAAAAATAGTCTACTGTTTACAAAATAAAAGACCCTGATAAAATCATTTACAAAACCAGAAGAGTAAGTACATTATCATCCGGATAAAATCCTGTTTTCAAAACCCGGACCGATAACACTTACTTAGGAATTAAAAACCGGTATATCCTATCTCTTTCATAGATTGTGATATGTCTGGTAGAACTCCCCTCAAGAGTTCTAATTCCATATTGAATTAGTCCCGATACAAGATCCAAACTTTTCCAAAATAAGTCAAAACCCGAGAAAAATCGTCGTTATCTGAGAAATAAAACGGGAAACTCTCTCTAAAGTAAAACCCCTTTGTCACTTATATTTACGTCTTTTAAAACAAAACATTAGATCTCGGAACACAAAGGTTTTTATCCCTTTCCCCTTTTTCCCCAGAAATTAGGATTTTTACTTAGAAAGTAGTAGACCGTTAGTAAAAGCATCCAAGTTCTTCAACATAAAATAAATATATAAGACCACTAGAGACCGAAAAGGAAGAATGGGTGCTTAACACCTTTCCAAACCGTAATATAGTTTCCGAACCCTATAGAATCCCGGTTTCGTAGATAAACATGTAAAGAAAGGCTTATCTGTAGCCTTTCCTCTTACACAACTATTTTGTCCGTTTTCTCGTAAAACGTACTGGCGACTCTGAACGAACCCTCTTGCATCTAGAAATAGGATAGAGGGACACCCGATATGAATTATCAAACACTAATAGAAGCAAATGGAACGACGGAATCCCTTCCGACGTTTCAGACGCCCAAGGACGGGAACGAGACCCGGGGGTCACATTTGCGGTTTCTCACAGATCCGTAATCATGGAGTTTGTACTTATATGCTCTATAGACACGACAACTCTGAACTCCTTTTTTAACAACAAAAAAATCTTAATATCTATGTGCTTTAAATTTTCGAAAATTTCTGTTGTTTTTGAATATAGCAAAATCAATTATTGTCACAAAATATCTTTAATGGTCTTTCGACACTATTTACAATTCGCAGCCTAGTGACAAAATTGTGCAGCTATATCATATCCAAAAATCGAAATCAGAACACCATATGATCTCTAACTGATCTGATTTTCGATACGTAAGTATATAATCTTTTTGTTCTCTTTAAATACCGTATAACCCTTTAATTGGCTGCTTTCTGAATATATATCATAGGGTTACTTAAATATCTACCAAATATCTTTACTATGAACGCTAAACCCAAATGTGTATATACTTTATGATACATCAGACTCCCTACAACTGATGCATAAGGAATCTTTTGCATCTCTTTCTTTTCAACTTTATTTTGGGGTACTTGTTGTGAAATAAATTGTCTCCTTTAACAATGGGAGTATCTCCTGAATGATAATCTTTCATGCCAAATCTGGTAAGAATTCTTTCGATATATCTCTTTCGTGAAAACCCTAAGATACCCGACAATAATGTCGATGTATCTGTATTCCTAATACAAAAGAGATATTATCAACATAAAATACCAAGACTACTCCTACTGAACTTATGATATACATAATCATCAATCGGATTTACCTCAAAACCTTACGAGATAATAACTTGATGAAATATGTAATTCCATTGACGGAAAACTTCCTTAAGGCCATAGATGGATTTATTTAATTTAACTTCTTCTTGAGATTGTTGAGTTTGCTATATAGGAAGTTTTTTCAACATTGTCTTGATGATCCTAATTTGCATATGAAACAATGTCAGAAATTTGATCATAATCATTGTCAATAGCAGTACTTGGAATTTGAATAAATTCATTTTCAAAGACAATGTTTATAACTTTATCTTCCCCCTCAAACTCAATAATCTCAAGAAATTTGGCATTTTCCGTCTTAATAAAGGATTTATTCAAGGGATCATAAAATTTATAATCTCTCGATCTTTCAGTGTATCTAACAAAGTAGCAACTTATTATATTGAGTCCAATTTCTTTTCTTTATGGCCTTACTACAGTTGGACAACCTATTTTAGCAACTGCTTTGATATAACACTGCTTACAAAATATGTTGAAATCTTAAGTGTTTCTTCCTAGAGTCATCATGGTAGAGAAGAATGATTAATCAAGCTTCTTACCATATTCTTAAGCCTCTGTTTTATCTCTCAGCAACACTGTTCATACTAGGTTTGCCTAGCATGGTGTACTGTGAGACGATTTTGCATTTCTCTAGGAATTTCACAAAGGTCCAGAACGTTGTTTACTTTATCCATTATATCTACCATAGTATTTACCACCACGATCAGATTTTACGGCCTTAACTTTCTTGCCTAGTTGATTTTCAACTCCAACTATGAAAGTCGTAACAACGTTTAAGGATTGTAACTTCTCATTAATTGAATATAAGTACTCTTAATAATTGTCATGAACATAATAAAATACTGTTAACCATTCCAGAATGCCGTATAGAACAGTTCACAGATATCGTTATGAATTAGTTCTAAGACAATTGAATTCCTTATGGCACCTAGTTTTCTTATGTTTGTCCATTCCCCATTTACACATTAAATACAAATTTTAAAATATGTTAAATCAAGGGGTTTTAAGAAATTCCACAAGTCTCTTAATTCTCTATTTAGAGATTTATCCTAAATACTTGTGCCATAACATGAAAGAATTCTTATAAGTTAATTTATGCTTCGTATCACGTGAATCAATTTACAAGGTCTCATTGTATGAGGTGGTTGTATCCGTATATAAGTTATCAATTAAAGAAATAGTAGCAAAATATTTGAATTTTGAAAAAGACTTAACTTTATTATTTTCAAATGAGCAATAATAACCGTATTTGTCCAAATAAAAATAGAAATTATGTCTAAATGACAATACCATATAAGTCTCTCCCAAATCCAAAAGCAATTAGTCTTTAATGATAACTTAAAATTCCTTAAAACCTCAACTGTAACTGTTTCGCCACTACTCTGATAGATGAATATTTCAACATCAATTGGCTTTTGGCTCCACATATAACCTCTAAACATACTTAGGTGAGTAGTGTCACCAAAATCTACTCACAAAGTAATCACATGTACATAAGTTAAACTAACTACCGAACAAACCATAATGAGAAGTATATCCTACTTTACACGCCAAATGACGTATTTGAAACATTACTACGTCTATCCTTCTTGCAAAATTAACTGATAAATTCTTTATCATGCTTCTTATGCAATTACTATAGTGTTGTTCTAACTGCAACTTCTTAATTTTTATCCTTTATCCTTTCCTTTAGAGGTGTTTGCTAGATGAGTAACCACTGTCTTTTATCGCTAAATCTTTTATTCTTCTTGCACACTGTAAAATATGAACTCATTAAGAGATCATTAATTTATTCTTAAGAGTATTATAACTCATTATAAACTAACTATATTGTGCGGGAAGATAAATAAAGAACTTGATACACGAGCAAGTCATTAGACAGCCCTAACTTTAGTGCATTTAGTTTGAAAGCGATATCAGACATTTTCATAATGTACTTCCCTTATGTTCCTTTTCCTTATGCCTTATTGAAACAAAACTAATCAGAAGGTTACTTGTTTCAGCCTTTTTGTTTTGGCAAAATATTTCTATAATTTCTTTAAGGAACTAAGTAGCATTTTTCCCATAAAGCCCCAAAAAATTCTTGGAATAGAAGCGTTCTATTTTCAATTCTTAAAATTTGTGCCGTTAAGCAAAGATACCAAATTTATATTGGCAGATATATAAAGCATAACTTAAAATTGAATAGAGAACAAATTATAAAAATTACAAACTTACAATTAATATAAATGTCATAACATATTAACAAACAATATATATGAATGACACAATTATCCAAATTTTCAATATTGGGTACCCATCACAAAATACCTAGCACAATGTTGATATTTTGTCTTTAGACAGAAACATCAACTTGTAATTGGTCATCTCAACGCAGTAATCAAATATAAATAACAAATTCTGTCAAATAATAGGACTTCCTTTGGGCAGACGTATTATTCACATGAAAAACTTGATTGTCATATTATATTTATTACCACAAGTGTACATGTTATTCGACCAATTGGACAATAACCTTCCTTTGGGCCGATTATTATTCGCATAAATAACAATTACACACATCTTAATATTCTAAAATAAATAAATTTACGCGATAGAGGTTACTTTAGCAACTTATCGGTTCAATTCATCTATTTCAAAATATCAGACAATTTGTGCTTTGCATCCTTATAATCTAAAAAAAAAATAGATTTTCTGTATTAATGAGATTTGCAAAGTATAAACCTTATCTTTCCCACATTGACGCGTACTGCAATTTTGGATTACTGGCAGTCTAGCGCTTTCGTGCCCAAATAAGACTGTAATAAGTACTCTCAATACAAGAATCAAATGTTGATAATAATTTCTGTCAAATAAAAAGCCTTTCTTTGGACTGACTTATTGGTCACATGAAAACCTGACAATTATCACACATTTATTCTCGCACGTGTGTTTATTATTCTGCCAAATAATAACCTTCCTTTGGGCCGATTATTAAATGCATAAATAATAATCACACAAATATCGAGAAAAAATAATGTCTATTATTTGGCCAAATAATAATTTTCCTTTGGGCCAATTATTATTTGCATAAACAATAAACATTAATATCTTAAATAAATAATAAGCTTGATCCAAATCCTCAATCACAATAGATGCAAGAATAAAATTCTCCACTCTTAATATATGTAATATATTTAAATTTACTAAAGTAAATTAAATCTTTAAATATATATATGTATACAACAAATCAATAGATGCTTAAAAAATATATACACATATTACACAATAAAGAGCCATATTCTGGATCCACGTATATTAAGTTAAACTTTAAAAAATTACCTTACATGCATACATATACATATTGAATCAACAAATTAAATTCAACCAATGGATATATATATATATATATATATATTGTAAAGCCACAGTTAACATCCGAATTCAGTCAAAATTAAATTCAAACAAACCATTAATATATATCTATATTATAAGGAAAGGAAATGTCACATCAGTAAATTATTTAATCAATAGCTTAGATTTGTTCTAAAAATACACATAAATTGTTAGCCTTTGGATTTGAATTTTTTTTCTAAGAACATCACATCACCATACTAATGGCCAAGATTTACTTACAAACAACAAAACAAATTTGATCCCTTAGATGTACTTTTAGGATATCAAATCAAAAAATTCAACATTTTTTTGTCTTTCTTATATTCTACCAATCTACTCTCTCCCCACTTTTCTCTCTTATTAATTTTTTAAAAAAATTTAAAAACATTAACCTTAAATACAAAAACAAAAAATTATTAAAATATTCATATTTAAAATTTATTAATCCATACCTATAAAATAAAATCCATACCTTTTGAAAAATTTAAAAAACATTAACTTTAAATATAAAAACTAAAATTTATTAAAATATTCACATTTAAAATTTATTAATCCATACCTATAAAATAAAATCCATACTTATTTTAACCCACTTTTCTCTCTTTAAACATATTTTTTCTTCATATACTTACATTCAAATCTAATTCTTCCTTTAGTTTAAGAATATAAAAAAGATATTTGTTTTTATTTAATCTTTTACAAATTTAAATAGTTTATTTTATTTTATTTTAAAAAAACATATGTAAACCATGGTTACTACTAATGGTGCGATCGATCTATTTATAATTAAAATTTTATAAATTTATAACATCATTGTAACAATAATGGGATATTAATTTTTGTATATATTGGTGAATGATTATTAACCCATCCCGACCTTGATGAATTAGTAAAACGAGTTCAAATTTAAGCATATCATAAACGGAGGCACTTTGAGTTTTTCAATTAAAAATCACCTCAATCTGGTCGGGTCAAATAGATTCTCCCCCACCCCCGCGCTTGATAGTTATATAGGTTGTGTATACAGTTTTCTTAATATATGTTTTGATTGCACGCTATTTAGGTATTATTTATTTTTTGCTCAATCTAACTATTAATTTTTTTTTACACTGCCACCCCGTTCGGTACGGACAATACTTAGTGGTCTCTTTATTTGTATTTAATATTTTTTTTATTTTACAGTGCCAAACGGCACGAACAATACCTAATATATATACAATCAAAAGCAACTATATATATATAAAAGTAAAACAAACTTAAATATATAAAATCAGGTCATATCATATCAACTTATTTATATATATATATATATATATATATTAAGCAAACACAAATGTTAGGAGTGGTCTCCCGCATATCAAGAAAAAGGACAACTAAGGCAAGTGAAATTTTATGCCGCACGTCAATGTCTAGAATTATTTACAGAGAATCACATAGCCTTTCGCCATTTTTTTAATTATTATTACTTTTTTTTATGTTCACTGCCGCATGTCATAATCATCTGAAACTATTGTTCTTTAATATGTAATATCCGAATCCTTATAATTATTATAACTGAATTTTATTATTATATAATAATTATTTTCTAAATTTCTTAATGAATTAACATGAAGTTGCTCTGATACCACTTGTTGGAATTAAATCACTTAAGTAATCATGTCAAATCATCAAGAACTAAATTAAAACAATGATTAAACCGCGTACCTAGATCCATAACAAACGAATGCGGAATGCGAGGATCGATCACTATAACAATACGGATCGAGCGAGTACATGGCATTCCTCAACCAAATCGCTTTAGTTTGTTGATAGGAATTTTTGGTTCTCTTCCAGATGGGGAGAAGGGAGCCGTATTTTGATTTGGTGTATTGGGGACCATAACCCTAATATCTACTTTATATATAGTCTAGTTAGGGTTCCCATAAAACTCTAACAAGCCCATATAAGGTATCTACGCATTTGGCCCACATTTATTAGTCTTATGGGCTTAACTAATAATTAATTAGCCGACTAAAAATTAGCTCATTAATTAAATAACAAATATAATTGAAATATTATAATATGTTGCCCACATAAATTAGAAAATATAAATTTTCTAACATATATTTTATTAATTTGGAAAATAATGGGTTTAATTTTTTGAGTCGCTATTTCATATTGTGGTGATAGTGAATTAATATTTTTTATTGTTGAATCGGGGACCTTGATTTTACTTGCATAAAATTGTGAGCAATTTTTTTTTTCTACTTTTTATAAGCTACCAAGATTTTGATCCACATCTAAAATTTTCCTATCTAAAAATGATATATTTGAAAAGATAAAATTGAATATGAAAAAAGTGAGCCAAAAAAAAATCAATAATAAATGAAAGTATAGTGGTCAGTAAATTGCCACCATATTTTAGGCACACGCCAACCTTAAGAAATGAAAGTAGAGCGGTCAGTAATTATTAGAATCGGAATAAATCAGTTATTGTGTATTTAAGATAATTCTTTTTTTAACAATTAACTTTTATTCTTTCCATAGTGTCATATTGCATTGAGGACGAGGTACCAAATTAAAGTAAAAAAAATTGGAATGATTGGTGGGCCTAATCTAATAGCATTTAATTAATTTTTCGAAAACTGGAAAGGTTAAAGCTTAATGGATTTTTAAAGAAAAATATTATTCAGTACAGGAGTTCAATTTTTCATTTTCTCACATTTAAAATTAAAAGTTCAACTTTTCCAATAACAAATCTAACATACTAAATTAATATTAATATTACTATTATCCAATATCCATACATTCATTTGAAATAAAATTGTCCTTTTCTAAATACAAAAGTCAAATAAGTGTATTTAATTTGAATATATACTGATTTTGTGAATATTCATTTTCAGTAATTTAAGCTACTACTCATAAACATAATATATATATACATATATATAAAGGGTCCATTTATGGTATGAACTAATTCATATGGATTGGTCATTTTATGACACTTTTTCGTCATATAAATATTTGGAGGGTGCTTTTTATGACGCAAAACGGTCATAAAAGGATCAGTCCATACGGACTGGTTCGCACCTGATCCTGACGGTATATATATTAAGTGTTCTCGTGATAACACAATATCTTGATTGTAACCAAGTTGGAAAAAAAGTTGGCACCTCACGACGATTTAATAATTGGGAACCCCAATTTCCATCGATTTAATCTTTCACTTTTAACTATAAGTGAGAACAATCGCACATCTTAATTTGAGAATGATCTTAATTGAAAAGTAGAAAGGATTTTAAATAATAAGAAATGTATACCAACCATATTCCTACCAATGAATATCTCAGCGAGAATGATGCACGTAATAATTGGAATATTATAGTAAAATATTGTTATGAAATTGGTGAATGGAAGCTCACACACAATTAGAGTAAAATTGAGAAAATGAAGAAAATTAAACACACAGAATTTACGTGGAAAACCTCCAATTGAATTGAAGAAAAAACCACGGGCAAATGACGGAGGATTTTATTTATAAAATGGGATACAACACCTTCTCTCTAAATATAAGGAGAGAACAATTACACTATCTCTTAATTTAGGAGAAACAATAACTTCTCTCTAGACCTCTCTTTACCAAGCTTTGTTAATTCTTAGCTTGATGATGAAATGGAGTAACATAGGGAGGTATTTATAGTAGTTACTTCAACCTCCACCCTTGCCTTGAGGTCAAGGTTCGACTCATGGGGTGGGAGGGGAGGGTTTTTCTTTATTTGTAGGATTAAGGGAGAGACTTAGACCTCCCTTAAATTTTTAAAAAATAAAAAATAAAAAAATATAGTAGTTACAAAATACATCCAATGGTCCACATTCAATATCACCAACCATGATCCAAGGGCTCACATTCATCCTCACCTACCACGCATGATGTAAGCGATGACATCATCGATGCATGATGTAAGCGATGATATCGTCATGATGTAAGCGATGACATCATCGATGCATGATGTAAGCGATGACATCGTCATGATGTAGGCGATGACATGGTCATGATGTAAGCGATGACATAGTTGATGTACGATGCAGGCGATGACATCATTGATACACAATGACAATTGTTATTTTTCTACTACCTCAACAAATATATAGGTGATAAAAGGGTTGTTTAATAAACAATCATGCATTCGATCACGATTTCGAGCTTTTCTCCCTCCATTTCTTCCCTTCTAACTTCCTTTGGCTTGAACACCAGGTCTAGCTATCCGTTCTGTCGAATCCTTGACTCTTGCTTAGGCAAAGGTTTTGTTATTTCTTTTGTCATTTATTTGTAGTAAGACTTATCACTCATTTATATATTGCTCTAAATCTATATTAATTATAGACAACTGACTCCCCTCAGCTCTTATAGCGCACATTATGACCCATCTCAACAAGGAGTTTTCGCTTAAGGATCTGGGCAACCTTCACTACTTTTTAGGCATTGAAGTCATGCATTTTCCACAAGGATTGTTTCTTACTCAAACCAAATATGCTCATGATTAACCAAAGTGCAAATGCTTGACTCTACCAAAATCAACATGCCAATTGCTATACCCAATCCTTTCAGATGATAATCTTCCCACGGATCCCACCTATTATAGGTAACTTTGTGGCTCCCTTCAATACTTTACCTTCACTAGATCTGACCTTACTCAAGCTGTCAACTTGGTTTGTCAACACTTCCAAAACCCAACTATGGAGGACCTTCGAGCTATTAAGCACATCCTTCGATATATCAAGGGAACCCTCACTTTTGGTATTCGTTATTTATCACAAAATTCACTCACTCTTAACTTTTGTGATGCAGATTGGGCTAGTTGCCCCATCATCACTAGATGGAGCACCACCGGGTTTTGTATATTTCTTGGCTCAAATCGTATTGCTTAGACCTCCAAAAAAATGGCCTATGGTATCCCACTCCAGTGTTGAAGCTGAGTATCGTGCCTTGGTAACTACCGCAGTTGACTTCATTTGGCTTTAACATCTTTTCCATGATATTGGGATAACACTCGAGCGACAACCTCTTCTTTTGTGTGATAATGAAAAGTGCAATTCACCTATCTCATAATCTCGCGTTTCATGCTCGAACTAAACACATAGAAATTAATTGCCATTTAGTTCGAGAAAAAATTACCGCAGGGGAACTACACCTTCGTTATCTCCCCAGCAAGAAACAAAAAGCTGATCTTTTTACAAAAACCCTATCCCCTGACTCTTTTGAAGATCTTATTCATTCTCTTTCCCTGCCAAGCTTGAGGGGGGCTGAACAGAATCAATCATTGGACTCCAACAAAGCTGTTTGTATGGCTAATTGGCTAAGGTATTCAAAACCACCAGATTATCCCAATCATATTCCCTTAACTCATGGGACATGATATTTTATTAATAGGAACTTCCTAATTTGCATTTATAGCCGTACGTTAGCATCATTTGTTTAAATGCCTCTCTTGTATAAGAACTCAAGAGTGTGGAGAATAGTATATCTCTCTTGTGTTTTATACAAAATTTCAATATTAACAATCTAAGTGAACTTGTTCTTGCCCTTCATTTGGTCTTACTCTTTTAGTTATTACATTATAATATAGGTTAGTAGGTATTTCCCTTTCTGTTTGTTATATATATGTTCCTGATTGTATTAGTCTAAAAAAAAATTAAATGGAGATATGCATTCGACACAAAAGATTAACATATCTAATGTGCCGACCATATATTGGTTAGAATGTGAGTCCATCTCATATTAATCCTTATTGAAATTTATTCTAACAAATGAGTGACCACTATATCTGTATGTCAATTTTTTATGTCAGATAAATATGCCTGTGTAGAAGGATTATTATTCTTCTTAATTATATAGTGAGTTACAAGGGAGACAATTTTTTTAATCATGTTTATGTTATCTATTAGTCATAGAGAATTCGAAATAAGGTCTATGAATTTTCACCTAATTGTATTTGATTTGAAATATGACAAAAAGGAACTTATGAGGTTGTGTTCGATAACACATTTTTTTCTCAATGGGAAATGGTCACATTCCTCGTCTTTTCCATCCTTAGTGATTTGATTGCATAATGTCCCGTGGATCTAATTTATGGGATACAACTTGATTTAGTCCAAATTTCTCAATGTTTAGGGGTGACAATCCTACCGTGTTATACGGGTTCGTATCGTATTACACGAGTTGAGATTATTAAAGAGTTCAACACTAATTATCTAACACGATTAACAAATTGTGTCAAAAATTGTAACCCTTACCACAATCTATTTATTAATCGTGTTACACGGTTGACACGCGTAGACCATTTACTAAAATATTAAAAGCTATTCCGAATAAATTTCATCACTCCAAAATAAACATAGCTAAATTACAAACCATCAAATTATAAATAAAGGTTTAGGCTTTGCACTTGCTTTGTCCTAGTGGAAGCAGTAGGAAAGTATAATGCATCATAATGTGAGGTTAACATATATTTATTTTATTATAAACACAGAGCTATCCCAAATTGTTCTTTCATTTATTTGATTTTATTTATCGTCTATACAATTTATAAAGTTCAAAATACATTATTGTGAATCTACACTAAATTTATACCCACATACTCTCGTCCATTTAAATTCCATGTGACCAAAATCAGTCACAATTTCAATTATTTACCATTGCCGCTACCACAAAATTATGATTGTTACTGCCAGTGACAATTTCAAATAGTTAATTATGACTGCTAATGGCAGTCATAATTTTTAAAATTTTGGCTGTTATTAGGAGTTACAATATTCATATTTGTCGCTGCTAACAACTGTGACAAAGCAATCATAAGTTGTTAAGCATCTCATTGATGAGTGATGACCTTTCCCCATATACCACTCTTAGTAACAATGACAAAGGCCGACTATGATAAATTTCAGTTATGGTAGTAAAAATTGTGAGTGCCAAAAACAATCACAATTGGCCTTTATAACAGTTTTTTACTATCACAAATCACTAATTCTAGTGTAATGCTGATTTTAAAAGAATATTTGTTTCTCCTTGGACTTTTTTTTGAAAGAAATTCTAAGTCTCTTACTTATTAGAATTACAAATAAAGGAATGAAAGAGAAAAGAAAAGAAATTAATTACAAACTACGAGATGGAAAGTTGAGGGTGTCTTCTATATCAGTTAAACTAAAGCTCTTATAATTTACTTTTTTATAAAAAATAATAATAATAAAAAAAAAATCTCTTATAATTTAATAAATTACTTTTGAATTGTATTTATAAATTATAAATTTTATTTTACGCAAGTAGCATTGCTCTTTTCTTCATATCCTCATTCTGAAGGACGTGGTTAGGAACTTTAGACTCAATGGAATTGGCCTAGTGATTTATTAATTAGGTTCTTGTGAAAAACAACTTATTTAGCGAGAAATTTTGTATTTGAATTCACCCCGGTGCAGTTACTCAATAATTATTATGGTTTTATTACTTTGTAGCGGCCACCTTAATTTATGTATGGTCATTCCTTTGACCCTCTGATATGCAATATTTGATTTCCCTCATTTAATTGGGAACGTTTCTTATCTTTCATAGTGTTTCACTGGGCCCTAATATATATAATCCTAATTTTTTATTTACTCAAAAGCCACCTCCATTTTTGCTTTTTGTTTTTCAAGAATTTTTTATATAAAATAACTTATTAGAATCAAATTCTTTTTCACATAAACAAATTTTGTTTTTATGGCCTTCCCATTAATTTCATGCTCAACATTTTCGAGAGAAATTTTATTCTCCCATAGATAAATAAGAAGAAAAGGAAATGAATCAACTCAAGAAGCTATATAATTAAAAACCATTTTATTCCGTTTATCTCATTCTTGTCGAACAATTAGATCAAGAAATAAATGGAAGATCGATAAACCTTATTTCATCACAAAATCACTTAATTAACATTCACAAAAACAAAGACCCCCAATACAGTTGACAATACGACACTTAGGAGGACAATTTTTAATGCAATCTCTATCCTTCTTGCACGCAGAAGCATTTATGTCACTTAGAATGCGACCTCCTTCTTTCTCTGCAGCATACGCCGTTGGGAATGATAAACCTACATTCATATAGAAGAAACTTCTTAATTTAATTTTATATTGGGGTGTACCCGTACTATTCGGCACAGTGAAATAAATAAGAACTTATAATAGGATAAAAAAAATAATAACATATGACGAATCAAAATCGACAAATATTAATCAATCAATTTTGAATTTATTGTCTAGCCTGCTCTAACATTTTGAAACTGAAATGTAGGTTCAATATATCTTAATACTAAAAAAAATAAAAAGTAGACCGGATTGGACCTAACTTGTTTTTAATTTTTTTAAAGATTTTTTTAATCGAATTTTGATCTCGGTAAAATTATGTTTTTACAAATTAAACTCAAAGTGAGATGAAAAAATAATCCAACAAAGTCTATTAGTATGATTTGGAAGTAGTCCAAAAATTAGATTGATATAATATGAACACTCTTAAAAACGACAAACTGAGATAACAAATAATGTACGAACACATAAAGTACGTCTTTAAATGTGACTCAATTTTTTTTGATTTCTTTTACATAATTCTATAGTCATGATAGATCTTGATTAGTAGATTTTAAAAAATAAATTTTGAATTTTTTATTTTAAGTTATAGCATTTTTAATACAGACAAAATTATTGGTGTGTGAGAGTTTATTGCGTGTATATTATTTATATGAGTGTTTTAATTTTAATATGACATCTTGATGTGCGTATAAAACTTGATCATCTAATGGTGTAAAACTAATGTATATCATAACATGTTTTAACCATTAAATTCTTATATTTCTTGAAAAATATTTTAGTCAAATATGGTGTTTGATAATATAGATATATATATATAGAAGTACATTTCCCGTATGGACGGGTTCGTACGGACCGGACCTTTAGCGACGGTTTTTCGTCGCGAATACATCGGGGATATGTTTTTAGCTACGGAAAACCGTCGCTAAAAGTCCCGATTCTTACGAACTGGTCCGCATAGGAAAATTTTCGTATATATAAAGAGAGAAATGGTGTTTTATTTTTTATATATATATATATATAAAGAGAGTGAGAAATTACGTACCAGATGCAACAAACAATAGGGTGAACAAGAAAACCAACTTAAGTGAAGCCTTCTCCATGACTATTTTGGTGTAGTAGTAGTAGTATTTCTTATTCAAGCCAATTAAGTTTTAATGTGATTTAATATATAAAAGCTCTTAATTTACTTTGCACTATGAGGGTGAATGGGTTCTCCTGCCTTTGGTTATATACTATTATAGAAATCTAGGGACCCAATTGGGAATTCAAGTTCTTGGATATATACGGAATGTAATTAATTTAGAGAAAACTACTTTTTTAATTTGTGATAGAGCAATGCAATATTTATTTATAGATTTTATCACTTATTCTTACGGGGAGTATTATATGGATTGTACTTTCATGAGATCCAACAAAGTTACAACTGATTCTTAATATGGGATGCGGATTAAGCATTGTTTAAAAACTTTGTCATGTTTATTACAAGGAAATATTCTTGTAAGGGAATCCCAAACTTTAAGAACAAGAAGGACCGTCAATTTCAAGCGATTAATATATGGGTGAATTTTTTTATAAAATTTGGTGAATAATTTTATCAAGAAATTCAAATTGAAAATGGGTGTAATGAAAATGTGACATATATATATATATATATATATAACGGATAATCTACTCATTATAAAGATTATTTCTAACAAATTTTATAAAAAAAAATCATCCATTTATTCTTCGAAATTGACTATTCTTATTGTTTTTAAAGTAAAATAAGGAATTCTATTACAAGAATATTTTTGATTTACTAAATCTTGAAAATAAAATAATACTAAATTAAAGACATTCTAGTAGGGGAAAAACGTTACTAATAATTTGAGGACCGTTGGAGCATATGGCAAGTCATTTATTATGAATTGATGGTTTATCACGTTCACAATAAGAGTTTTGAAATTGGCCAACGAGGTGGCTCATTAATTGGATAGCTAATTATTATAATTAAACTAGTTAGTAAACCCGTGCGATGCACGGGCGTATTGCTAAATTAATATTTTGTTGTTGCATTTTACAAAAAAATAAAATAAAAAATTCTCAATATTATAAATTTATAGACTTACAACAATAGTTAACAAATCTCAAAACAATATTTCTAATTTTTTCACAAATTTTAAAAATTGATTAGTGCAAAACTATGTTACATTAATAAATAGGATAATTTACGCCAATGCACTTTTAATTGACACATGAATAGAGAGGCTTGAAAAAACAAAACCAAACTTTTTATTATGCATAAGCCATTACCACATGAAAGAGGGAGCTAGTTATAAAAGTAATTAAGAGCATTAATTGCAAGACACATGGCGTATAAACCAAAGTCTCTTCTCACTCCTCCCATTTTATATATACTAGATTATAACACGTGCTATGCACGGACACTTTTATAAAAGTTGTGTCTGTGCTAAAAATTATTAAAAAAAAATTATCAATTATAATTATTCAAATGAATTAGAAATGAAATGAAATTCAAATTAATCTATAATATGATAATAAAAATAAATTATAATCAAAGTATAAAAGAGAAAGACCAATTTGTAAATTCTTGTGGTAGTAAGTTTAGATTAATAAAGAGAAAAAATATTTCTTTTTATTAATAATTGAGGAGATTAACATAGTTGTTTTTAGAAAGGAAAAAACAAAGAGAAAAAGGAAAAAAAGAAAAGAAAAAGGAGATTAACAATGTAGCTAATTAATTCCTGCATTAATGATTGCCATGTGGTAATCTCATAACAAATCCTCCAGACAAAAAAGAATTGTCAACTATAATTCTACAAATGAATTAGAAATTTTACATTGTCTTATTTTTAAATACGAAATGAAATTCAAATTGATCTATAATATAATAGTAAAATTAAATTATAATCAAAGTATAAAAGACAAAGACCAATTTGTAAATTATTGAGGTATGTAAGTTAAGATTAATAAAGAGAACACATATTTTTCTTTATTAATAATTGAGGAGATTAACAAAATTTGTTTAGAAAATAAAAAATAAAGAGAAAAAGGAAAAAAAGAAAAGAAAAGGAGATAACTAATTAATTCTTGTATTAATGAGTGCCATGTGGCATTCTCACAACAAAACATTCTCACTCCTCCCATTTTATATATATACTATTAGATATGATTATTTGTAATATTAAATTTATTATTATTTAACTCTTTTTTTTTATTAGAGTGATGGGAATAAAAGGTAATCTTTTAGGCCTCGTTTGATTCGGGTATTAAAAAGTGGGATGAGATTATTAATACCACTTTTTTTATAATACCTTGTTTGATTCGCACAAATGTGCTGGGATTACTAATACCGGTGCTAACTTAATACCACTCTTTGTGCTATAATTTAATACCAGGGGGGAGATAGTATTGTTTATCCAGGATTAATAAAAATGAACCATATATTTTCAAAAATGCCATTACTACTACTATATTATTATTATTTAAAAAAAATTAATTTTTTTTTCAATTTTTTTTTTAAACTTTTTTTTTTAAAAAAAATTTATATTTTTTTTTAAAAATAATTTTTTTAAAAAAAAATTTTAAATTTTTTTTTTACAAATTTTTTTTTTTAAAATTTTTTTTTTAAAATTTTTTTTTAAAAATTTTTTTTTAAAAATTTTTTTTTTTTTAAAATTTTTAGTCCAAAATATAATTCCGTATACAAGTTACAGAACCAAACATGGTATTAATATTAGCATGAGATATCCCAGTATTAATACTACATGAATCAAACAGGGTATTGGTATTAAATTAATATCATGATTAATAGTCCAGTACTATTAATACTGGTATTATTAATCCCACTGATCCTAATACCTGAATCAAACGAGGCCTTAGCGTATATGATTTTAGAGCATTGAATGGTGGAAAAGAACCCATGGCCAAGGGGGAGGTGATGAAGCGGTTATTGCTTTTAGCCCATATTTTTGGGATAATAATTTTGAAGGCCCCAAAATTTATAATATTTACTATTATAGTATCATATTTGGTCTCACTCTTTTGAAAGTTTTCATATATGATGGACTGAATGAAGAAATTCCACCATAATTATCACATTAATTGCGTCCGAGAAAATGGGTTCTAAGTACATCTTTTATAATTATACTCCAATTAAGGATACCTTATTATTCTAAACAAGATAGAGGACTTCTTTTACAATTTGTTTTGATTTCAAAGATAATTTTAAAATCTCTGTTCGCTAAAAGGATCGATACACTCATTTTTTAAATGATCAATTATACCTTTACTACAATTTTATTTCTTTATTGCCATTAGTGGTCGTTATGTCTCACCAACTATCTCTGCCACAACCGCTCACCGGAGTTCCAGTGACCATTGTCATACCTCCAACAAAGACATAGGAGTTCTGACAAGAATTTTTATATAGCGCAAAACAATTTGCACTCAAATTTATGTCTTTAATTACTTGTAGATGTGATGCAAAAATGAATTTGTACACAAATTTATATATTAATTTGTCTACGGATTGGTGCAAAAACTTATTTGTACTAAAATTTATACATTAGTTTTTTGCGGATTTAGTGCAAAAACAGTTTTGCACAAAAAATATAGCACGAGTTGCTTGAGAAATTATTGCAAAAACAGATTTGCACTAAAATATATATCATTTCTTACTTGCGGAATTAGTGCAAAAATAGATTTATACTAAAATATATATCATTAGTTGAATGCAGATTTAGTGCAAAAACAAATTTGCCCTAAAAATATATCATGAGTTACTCGAGAATTTAGTGCAAAAACAGATTTTCATTAAAATATGTATTATTTGTTACATGTGAATTTAGTATAAAAACAGATTTACAGTAAAATATGTATCATTATATTAGTTGTTTGCAGATTTAATGCAAAAACAGATTTGCGGTACTTATGTCAGAGTTACGGATCGAGAATGATAGTGGTGGTGGTGACCGATGGTGACTAATTTATTTTTAAGAAAAAAAATGGATGAAGGGTATTTTAGGTAAAAAATAAAATGAGAGTGGCCTTACTTTATAATGAAAATTTAAGGTGTCTTTCCCTTGAATATGATTATGGAAAAAACATTTTTAACCTATTGCCTCCTGAGTAATTTAGAGCTATGCTATAATTCGTTCCTCTTTCCGTTGTTTGTGCGCTCTCCCAATATTCACTGTTCAAATGTGTATTATTTCTATCTTTAATAGGCTTAACTATTTAATTGGTTTGTTTTGGCTTATTAATTCCAATTCCCAACTACTTTCTTAATACCAAACGTCCGTTTTCTTCCGTTTCTCAAAGTATTGCCATTCATTAATATCCTCTTAATATAGATTTTATTAGCATTTAAGTTTATTTTGGAGTCTCCACTAACATTTTTTTGAAGAAAATGGAAAGTTTTTTTTATATTAAATATGAGTTTAAAGGGTTTCAATATACAGAGAGAGGAGATGATGCAAAATCGTTACAGTTCCACACTTCTATTTTTATCGAAACACTATTTTTGTTTTTGTATTTTCCAGGCTCCCTGAATAAAGAGTTCAATCGATGGTTAAAAAATGAATTTTTTTTCCTTTTTTTGTTTTGAACAAAAAAAATAGTTCCATTATAGGGTTTGTTTAGTTCTATAGTTTGATTGGAATCCTGTTTAAAGGCCTTGTTCTGTTTAATTGGAGTTTTTAAATTTTGAATTCAAA
The DNA here is from genome assembly GCA_021464415.1 of Lonicera japonica. Taxonomy (NCBI): domain Eukaryota; kingdom Viridiplantae; phylum Streptophyta; class Magnoliopsida; order Dipsacales; family Caprifoliaceae; genus Lonicera; species Lonicera japonica. Next base: position 30,095,857 of record CM038469.1, on the reverse strand, counting down.
ATTTAGTCTTAAGTATAGTTCTTTAAAATTGTTTTTCAATTTGATTTGGGTATGATAACTATTTAAAAAAAATAAAAAATATATATAATTTTTGTTTGTTTTTTCATTTCTTAAAGTTTTCTAGAATAAAAAAGAAAAAACAAACCAAAAATATTTTTATACTTGAATGAAGTTTTTAAAATGTGTGAACCAAATACGATTTTGTTTTTTTTTCAAATACTCAAAAAGATTTTTTAAAAAATCAACCAAACATAATTTTTATTTTTATTTTTGCATCAATTATATTTGTGATCTTATTTTTATTATTTAGTTGTATTCTTCTATTTCAAGGATGGATTGAAGTCAGATTGTAGTGTGTTCTCAGTAAAGCCACCTTTTTGGACTAAAGAAAAAAAAATTAAGATTTGTTTCTAATTAAGTTACCACTTTTATTAAAAAAAGGCACTTGCTTTATAGTAAGAGTTTGAAAAGTAAAAAATGCCAACTGATGGTGTCAAAATCTAGAAATAGATAATTAACCAATCAATAAGCGAATATCGGTAAATAAAAAATAAATGCGGCGCAATGATGAACACATGATATTTTTTTTAAGGTAGGTTCCCCCGGTAGCGCTTATGCTATTCCAGTGGTACGTCCTCCTTTTGTGTGTGCTTGTTTTGTATTAGCTCAAAGGCGACCAATTTGGATGATAATACAAGCTACCAACTTCTCTCTCTCTATAATTTCCTTAATTCTATTTATAAGTATAGAATTATGATTACAAATATTTCAACAGAATAAATAATAAACTGTGTATGAGAGAGAGTGTATAAGGGTTGTTGGTATTTTTTGGAGTATGAAAATAGAGAGTATAAGACCCTTCTATTTTTTGGGGTATGAAAATAGAGAGTATAAGACCCTTCTATTTCTGGGGGTATGAAAAGAGAGAGTATATGACTCCTCTATTTTTTTCCGAATTGGCTTGTATTTATATTGCCAATGGTTTTATATCTCTTGGAAGAGATATATGGATCTTAAGAGAGAAAGAAGATATATTTTTGTTGTGTTTTTGTTGTGTTTTTGGTGTGTCTTGAATGAATGAATGGTGGGAGGTATTTATAGGTAAATGGGGAGTGGCAAAAATGTAAATTTTTGTGGAGGATAATTATTTAAAGGAAATTAAATAATTATCTAAATGAAAGTGTGGAATATAAAGGAGTGGGATAATTATTTAAAGGAAATAATTATCTAAAGGAAAGTGTGGAATATAATGGAGTTGGATAATTATTTAAAGGAAATTAAATAATTATCTAAAGGAAAGTGTGGAATATAATGGAGTGGGATAATTATTTAAAGGAAATTAAATAATTATCTAAAGGAAAGTGTGGAATATAATGGAGTGGGATATTTATTTAAAGGAAAAGAAAGTGGAGAATATTATTTTTGTAGGCCAATGGTAAAATTATTTTTTACTTTTGTAGGCTAATGGTAAATTAATATTTACCCCATCACCAACTAAGGTCATATGCGTTACAACAAATACCAAGCTGTATTACAGCTTGAAGTCGGCAATTATACTACCATCCTATATCTATATATATACATATATACAGAATATTTCTCATACGCACAAGTGCGTACGCACTTGTGGGTATGAGGTGGGACCCAACTCAAAATTAACGGAAGAAGGCAACAATCACGAAACAATAGGGAGCTTTTGATTAACAAAACAAAACACCCCTCTCTCGATCTACAAACACCGACTGAATATCCCTTTCGACTGAACTCTGACCGACTATTAGGTCGTCGGACTAAAGCTCTGCTCCGCTCTCTCCGTGCTCCTCCTTTTTATCGAGCTCCTATCTCTCTCTACACGGGCTCCACTCTCTCTGTCTACCGAGTTCTTTAATTGTTGAAGTTGGTTTTGAATTTTGTTTTAGCATTAATAAAATTTCGTTTTGGCAAAAGCATTTCGGTTTGATAGTTAATGGAATTTGGAATTTGGTAGTTTTTGTGAGATTCGGGTTTGAGAGTTAATGGGCTTGGATTTTTTCTATCCAATGACAGGGCTTTTGCAAGCCTGGATATTCCCTCTGTTTTTCTATCCAAGGACAAGGCTTTGGCTGAATTGACTTTGTTATTCTCCTATACTAATTGGCTGAATTCTTTATATAACCAAAGTTGAATTTGGCTGAATTCTTATATACTCGTTGTTGCCCACATTTGACGCTGCATCAAGTGGAAAAAAAAAGTGGAACTCAGCCAAAGTTTACATAACCGGATAAAATTGATCACTAATAATATTCTCTCTGTTATTAGGATAAAATTGTATTAAGGGGATCTGAAATCGAAGGCTGCGTTGAGCTGTTGATGATCAATTAGCTCTAGTTCATGCCTTCTTACCATGAACACTAAATTGAGAGTCACTTTCTGGGCCATTTTTATATAGTTGAAGAAGATTGTATATATGATATATAGGAAATTAATGAGGGGGATTTTCGGAGGGAGTTTGTGGTTCAATATGTGGCTTATATATATATATATATATATGTTATGTGTTCATAGTTATAACATTCCACTTAAAGAATTAAGAATCCCATTTTTGAGTGACAAAGAGAGATTTTTAAAGATAAAATAAATAGAGGTTTCTACAAAATTTTATAGGCCATTCCTTTGTCAGGGAGTTGAGCTTCTCCTACTATAAGACAAATGGTATTGTCATTTGTGCTCTCTTCATTTTAGAGAGAAGTTCTTGTAATCTTTTTGTTATAATAAAATCATATATTTTACATTTTGCCTTTCATTCTGTTATGCGTTTTGTATCGCACAAGTTGTTAACTAGTTTATTTTTTAAAAATAAGCCCTAAAGTAATAGTATAATAATAATGGAAACCCGGACCCTGTGTTGATTTTGTTGAAATCTTATTTCACTTATTGTTAAAATAATATAGATATATAGAAGAAGAAGAAGAATAAGAAGAAGAAGAAGAAGAAGAAGAAGAAGAAGAAGAAGAAGAAGAAGAAGAAAATAAGTGAGATTTTATTCAATTGATGTAAAATATAAGTATGGGTAAACTCTATTTATATTAAAAGCTAACCCATCACTTGTATACAAAACCAATGTGAGACAAGTCATACTATATATAATATGAGATAATCTCTGCATTCATACCACGAATCTGATGTGGGACAAACTATATCTCTGAAATATCAACTTTGGCAATGATTTTGTGAACAAATTAACTAAGTTGTCACTAGAACGGATTTACTTCACTTCAATCTCTTTGTTCCACAAAAGTTCGTGGGTGAAGAAAATTTAGGCGAAACATGTCTAGTTATGTCACTTTTGATGAAACTTTATTGAATATGTTTTGTACACGTTGTATTGTATTCGTAGATAACACTTGGAATATTTATAATAAAAAACAACTAACAAGAATTACAAATATGTTGAATTAAAGATCTTAATCATACTCATTCTCGATTAGCGTCATAAAGAGCTAAAATTTCAAAGTGGTTAGAAAAAATGGCCACTAAAATTTGTTTATTATTTTGCCAAGAGATAATGGTATTACTAACAAATACTTAAATTCATCGAGATCATACCTTATGACAATAAAAAAGATATCATGGATTTGCATAACCTATCAACTTGGAATCATAAGAGTTATATGAATAAAATAAAATAAAATCGGTGATTTCTCGTGGATATCTGAGAATATATTTGATACATATACATTGTTATTTAATTGGTGCTAAACTATATTTAGCAAGCAAATTAACAAATAATGAAATATCTGGCCTAGTGCAATATGCTAAATATAACAAGACAATAATTGCACTTAAGTATGGTACTTTAGAACCCAATACTTTTCCGTATTATTCCTTAAGACAGTATGGATTTTTGTTTGCATATAAAGATCAGCTTAATGGATGTGATTTGTCCATACAAAATGTTTAAACACATTCTTAGTATGTTTGCATTGATGGACTAATATCCCACTAGTATTTTTCTTGATCTATAGGCTGAGACAAAATTTTGTTTTTCTAAGGTCTTTCATTTCAAATTATTTCTTCAAATAGTTAGCAGTTTTCTCGAACTCTTTAGAAATCTCGATTAATGTATCTATATAAACTGCTACTATTGAAAATTCTTTTAATGATTTGTTCGTAAAAGACAAATGGACAAATAAGATTATTTATATTTTCTTCCTTAGACAAATCTTTGTTAAGACAATTGTACCATATTCTTCTGGAATATATAAATCTATACAATTAGCGTCTTTGTTGTATCAAATACATACTTTTCGACTTTGCTTTAGGCAAAATGAATCCTTTTGGGAATTTAAAATAAATGTTAAAGTTTAAGTAGTTGAATAAATTAATAGTTTCAACATCTTTAAGTCTTACGGATAGTATTTCAACAACTGCTAAATTAATTATCACATATTTGAAATTTATATATTAGATCTATAATCGAGAAAAATAAAACATTCATAATCAATCATAGGTTTCTACAAGAAACCTTGTACCACAAGTCGTGTGTATATGCAAATATGTCACCAATGATCTTTTATTTTTTGTTTCACATCTATCTTGTTAAATATGGAGATCTCTTTGTTATTTGATACAAAGGTTTCTTCAAGGACTTCTATAGTCTCTTTAGAGACTTATGTCTTTTCTAAAACAATGACCTCTTCTGGGCCTTAAAGAGAGTGAACTTTCACATAGCCTCTTTTTTAGTGAAACGGAGAACCTCTTTAGGAGTGTTCGTAGTATATAATTGCTTAGTTCTCTTGTTTTGGGGAGTTGAGTCTTTGTAACCTTTAGGTCTGGTCCGCTTCTAGCGTGCTATAAATTCATTAGTTGCCATATTATGATTTTGTCCTGTAAAGACACTAATTCTAGCAAGTGCATTTATAGCTGGAACATGTGACTTTGTTACTTTTGTTGCATCGTTAAATCCATCAGTAATATGTTAGCATTTTTTTACAAAACACTATTCTTCGTACTTTTTCTCACATTATGATGTTCGGAGGCTGTTGTAATAAATTTTAATACTTGCAAGCGCACGAATCAATTTATAATATAGCGTACAAGCGAGGTCGATCCCACAGAGACTCACACAATATGTTTAAATTTTGTCTTGTTAATTTTTCACTAGTTCCTAATCTAGCCAAGAATAATTGGTAATAATCAAACTAATAAAATAAAAAAAAAATTAAGTATATCAAGTAAATTAAATTTGATGGGGTAAAAATAATTTTACCATTGGCCTACAAAAATAATATTCTCCACTTTTCTTTAAATAAATATCCCACTCCATTCAATAATTATCCCACTTCATTATATTCCACACTTTCCATTAAATAAATATCTCACTCCATTCAATAATTATCCCACTCCGTTATATTCCACACTTTCCTTTAGATAATTATTTAATTTCCTTTAAATAATTATCCCACTCCATTATATTCCACACTTTCCTTTAGATAATTATTTAATTTCCTTTAAATAATTATCCCACTCCATTATATTCCACACTTTCCTTTAGATAATTATTTAATTTCCTTTAAATAATTATCCTCCACAAAAAATTTACATTTTAACCATTCCCCATTTACCTATAAATACCTCCCACCATTCATTCATTCAACACACAACAAAAACACACAATTCTCCTCACCAAAAATATATATTTTCTCTCATATATATTTTGTTAAAAAATAGAAGGGTCATATACTCTCTATTTTCATACAAGCCAATTCAAGAAAAAATAGAAGAGTCATATACTCTCTATTTTCATACCCCAAAAAATAGAAGGGTCTTATACCCTCTATTTTCACACCAAAAAAAAATAGAAGAGTCATATACTCTTTATTTTCATACTCCAAAAAATACCAACAACCCTTATACACTCTCTCTTCTACACAGTTTATTATTTATTCTGTTGAAATATTTGTAATCCTAATTCTATACTTATAAATAGAATTAAGGAAATTATAGAGAGAGAGAAGTTGGTAGCTTGTATTATCTTCCAAATTGATTGCCTTTGAGCTAATACAAAACAAGCACACACAAAAGGAGGACGTACCACTGGAATAGCATAAGCGCTACTGGAGGAACCTACCTTAAAAAAAAGTCATGTGTTCATTATTGCGCCGCATTTATTTTTTCACCGATATTCGCTTATTGATTGGTTAATTATCTATTTCTAGATTTTGACACCATCAAAATTAATAGAACTAAATTAAATACTACTAAGCAAGATAATAAAATTAATGAATTAATTGACTAGGGTTTTAGAGTCATTTATTCAATATCATCTTCCTAAGTATTCATGCGTATAAACTCTACTCTTATCTCGCACTAATTTGGTCTCTTTACTCTATTAAATGTGGAAAATAAAATCACTAAAATCCAATTAATTAATAAAATTCAATTGTAATTCTTCCACAACCAAACTAATGTATAAAATCAAAATACTCACTATATCCGTCAAAACACACCCTATATCCGCTCTTAACAAATCATAAGGTGAATCCAACAAAAAATAGCGAGAATCCAACTTTATCTTTTATCAATTAAAATAGGTATCCAATAGGAAGAATTTTATTTAACATTAAAGCATTAAATTGGTAGAATCAATTGGCATGAATACGTGCAAGGGAATCAATTAAATATATTCATCCTAACCCTAGCACAAATTTACGCTAGCATAAAATAAATTAAATAACAAATAGAATTGAAAGAAAACTTACTTGGCATTAATTAAATTAAAAAAGTAAAACTTCAATCTTCAAAGTCTTCAAAGCAAAAAGAAAAACAAAGAAAAGAGAGGAGATGAATAGTGCACAGCCTGCTGCTGTTGGCTGCTCTAATTGCTGCTGCTGCATCCTTTATAAAGTGGAGGATTCTATTTTTCATTAGGATTCTTGGGGCTAAATTAATGGTTTATGGGCTTAGGCTTGGCTAATGGATCTTTGGGCTTTGCAAGACTAGTAGACTGCTAATTAATTAAATGCAATTGGGCTGGCTGTTGAATCATATGATTTTGGGCCCATATTAAAATACAACTTGAATTTTCGTCCTTATTACTGCAGAATTTGCGTCGCAATTTCGGACTCCAAGATGGCTGAATTCAAAAAAGTGCTGAACTGGAAAGTTGTAGCTCTCAAAATTCTCTTCAATTTAGGCTCAAAAAATGGCATTATTTGGAGTTCCGAGTAAAAAGTTATGCATCCAAAAGTATTGAGCACTTTTAGGTGTTTTCTTAAGCTTTAATTTCTCTATTTTTTCAATCTTTTCCAATTCTTTTCTGACATTTGAAAAGCATTAAAAATACAAATATTAGTAACAATATATTCTCTTTAAATTATAAATTAACATAATAAATTATACCAATTATTTGGCGCATCAGAGGCCTAAATGAGACATAGTAAGATTGTTTCACTATAATTCTCACTGTTCTTTTGGAATGGATTGTTCTGCATGAACTTTCTTATCTTCCCCTAATGGCAGGAATATTGTATTATCAAAGTATTAATATGCAAAATGTTATATATATATATATATATATACATACATACTAGATAACAGAAGGTGAATTTAAGCCTATATGAATAACATTATAAAATTTGGGCAAATAAGATTACTAGTTGTGTTAAAAAAATATGCACGATAAGTTGTGGGTCATTCTAATTAGCTTTCATTTAATACAACATGTATTCAGGTAATAACAAGTAATCTATATTACATGAATAAAGGCCTTACAATAAGTTGTAGGCATTAAATTAAGGTTTCTAATAAACTATTTTAGGTGTAGACATGTGAAACAGGGTGTTCAAAGTCTATAGTTATGAAAAAACAATTATCAAAAACTTTAGAAATTAATTTGTCCACATTGTCAAGTCTTATAGACTTGATAGATTAATGAAGAATTATGCCCTAAATTTATAGAGTCACAAATATTGTCATGTATTATTTTAAGAAAAATATGTCAATTCACAAAAAAAATTATAATAAAATAATTTAGTGACGAGTTTACCTTTGTAAACACAGGGTAAAAAATACACTTAACATAATCCAATCTTTATTTGTCAACTAGTGCAATTATCTATTATGTTTGTTAGCACGGTGAATGGGGGTTAGGCACCTATCATGTGAGCCTACCTATCATGCGAAAGAGTTCAGATGCTTAGAATTTGGGTTTTTTAATGGGTCGGGAGGTTAGTCAAATCAGAACATGAATATCTAACATTGACTTTTTTCTTAAAGTAAATCCATAATATAGCTATATCTATATTTAAAAAGAAAACAAGATATGAATTTTAAACTTCAAGCCAAGAACTCAACAAAGTTTTCTTCCAAGGCTACCTCATGAACATTTCCGTAATGCCTTTTTCGACTTTAGACCAGTGAATCTAGTTTTTATTCTACCTTTAGAGAAAAGGTAGTTAACAAATGGAAACTGACAATTTTGAAAATTTTGATGACAGATGATAAACGCGTAATATTGTCTTTCATACACTCCTTTACGGAGTTGTTTGACGTTTTTGTTGTATTAATTTTGCCTAACTATTCATTTATCTCAAGATTAGTGCCTTAGTGAGTTTTGTATCTAATGTGGCCCAAGTTGGTGTTTTTGTATAGTTCTTTATTTATTTGTAGGTGTGAAAATCATCGGCCCCTCAAGAATTGTTCAAAAGCAAGTTTAGAGGAAAGTTAAAGTGCTAAGTGAGGAAATCCCAGACCCACGATCGATTATGGGTTTACCATGATCAATCATGGTGCAAAAATCCCAGCTCCAAAATACCCCATGATCGATCATGGTATTAGCATGATCGATCATGGCCCTGGGCAACTTGCTTATTTCACACCCAAAATGGGCTATTTTTGTGGTTCAAGTTATTTTAGATATTGAAATTATATATTTTGTAACCTCTTAATATATATCATTTTGCTTAGCTTCTAGGCTAAGTTATCTTGTTTTTTTACACATAGAAGTTCTAGAGATAAGGGAGAGTCTACATTGAGAGATCTTGTTAAAGAGGTATGATTTTCTTTTCCGTACTCAATGTTTTGTAATGGTGTTTCTACAAATAGTGTTGTATGATATTGGTACAAGTCTCATAATTTCTTAACAAAAATGTGAAAGAGAAGCAATGATCACAATTTTTACTTGTACTATTTGATGCGAGATAGCGCATGTATGAGTGAAAAATGTTGTTGATGTATATAGTGTAAGTATTATGATTTATATGCCCTTTGTATCAAAATTATATGTATTTGTGAGAATCCGCAAATGCGACCCCCCGGGTCTCGTCCCCGTTGGTGGTGGGGGTCATGGGACGTCGGAACGGATTCCGTTGTTCCATTTGCTGGAGCGTTTTCGTTGATTCATATCAGGTATCCCTATGTTCTATTTCTAGATGCAAAGGGATTTATTCAGAGTCGCCAGTACGTTTTTACGAGAAAACGGACAAAAAAGGTTGTGTAAGAGGAAAGGCTATAGACAAGCCTTTCTTTTACACGTTTGTCTGCGAAACCGGGATTCTGTAGGGTTCGGAAACTATATTACGGTTTGGGAAGGTGTTAAGCACCCATTCCGCCCTTTCGGTCTCTAGTGGTCTTATATGTTTATTCTATGTTGAAAAACTTGGATGCTTTTACCGACAGTCTACTACTTTCTAAAAGAAACCCTAATTCTCGGGAAAAAGCGGGAAAAGGGGTGAAAACCTTTGTATTCCGAGATCCGATGTTTTTATAATTTAAAAGATGTAAATGACAAATGACAAAAACCTTTTATTTTTGAAAGAGTATTCCGTATTATTTCCTCAGATAATGACGGTTTTCTCGAGTTGTGATTATTTTTGGAAAAGTTCGGATCTTTATGTCGGGACTAATTCAATATGGAATTAGAACTCTTTGAGGAGAGTTTATCAGACACATCGCAGTCTATATATAAAAAAGACAGGATGTGTGGATTTTAATTCCTAGATAAGTCTTTTATCGGTCCGGGGTTTGAAAACAGGGTTTATCCGGACGATAATGTACTTACTCTTCTGGTTTTGAAAGTGGTTTTATCAGGGTCTTTTGTATCGAAAACGGTAGACTATTTGTAACTTGACAATAAGTTTATTCAAATAAAACGTGGACAGAATAACAGAAGTAAAACAAGTACACAGATATCTAATTTTAAATACTAGAAGGGACTTTCTTTACCTTCCCGACGAGAATAATAATAAGAAAGAAAATATAATACGGCAGAGGGATCTCTGGCGATAATAATCTTCTCTTCCTTCAGATATTTCCGAGAAATCGATTCCAGAAACGGGACACGTCGAGTGTCGAGGATAGATTCGATAATTCTTCGGAAATAAGATAATAGTAGAAAAATGCTTGATAAAAATCAGATCTAAAGCTCCAAATTCTCAGATTCCAATTGCTGCCTCCCTGAACCCTTGGGGGTGTTGGCCTATTTATACTGCTCGGGAGAGATTGTCGCGCGTCATTTCCCTAAAAAAGGCAAATGTCGCGCGACACTGTGATATGTCGCGCGACAATGTGTCCAATGTCGCGCAACAAACGGCTGAAGTGATGGTTCTGACAGACTGATGTGTCAGAAAGTGGATGGTCTGGTGCAGAGGGGGATTGTCGCGCGACATAGTGGGATTGTCGCGCGACAATGTGATATGTCGTGCGACAATCTCTCTAAAAAACCTGTTTGTTGGCCGACAAACCCTCCTAGACTAGCATCGGGTCCTCGGGTGGGTCCCGGACCCAAAATAGTAGTTCTCGAAGGTCGTTAGGGTTCTTGCGGGGGTCACGGATCGGGGTGTCTACAGACCCTCTCGACTCAAGCTCCTTGCTTGCAAGGAATTGAGGCGATTGAAAGAGACCATGATCCATGGCTCCCGCATGAACTCTAAAGAAGTGTTTATGCAAAAAGTGCTTGTGAGTGCCTCCGGGGAGGGCTTTTGTGTTTGGTTTTGCCTCCGGAGAGGGCTTTTGTTACCTCATTTGCCTCTCTCGAGGGCTTTGATTTACTCCACTTGCCTCAGATGGGAGGACTACCCTTGATCTTCTTTGCGCCTCAGGTGGGAGGACTACCGTTGTGCCTCTCTGGGAGGGCTTCGCCTCAGGTGGGAGGACTACCGCTCGTGCCTCTCTGGGAGGGCTTCGCCTCAGGTGGGAGGACTACCGTTCGTGCCTCTCTGGGAGGGCTTTGCCTTGGGTGGGAGGACTACCGTTTGTGCCTCTCTGGGAGGGCTTCGCCTCAGGTGGGAGGACTACCGTTTGTGCCTCTCTGGGAGGGCTTCGCCTCAGGTGGGAGGACTACCGTTTGTGCCTCTCTGGGAGGGCTTCGCCTCAGGTGGGAGGACTACCGCTCGTGCCTCTCTGGGAGGGCTTCTAGATCTGTAAGAAGAAGGAAAAATGCCTCTGGGAGGACTTTCATGAGTAACTTTTGCCTCTGGAGAGGGCTTGTGATTTTGCCTCTAAAGAGGGCTTTGTGATTGTGATTTTGTAAAATTTTAATTTGTCTCACTTTAGACTGCTAGAGTGAGAGAGAGAAGTTTGTGAGGGTGAAAAGAGCTCCTCGAGGTCTAATCTTATCCGAAAGTCCGCTTTCCTGTATCTTTCTTGAATTTTGTTCTCATGCTTTCCTCGAGTGAGGATACCTCTCTTAGAAGGCAGTTTTCGATTTTCTCTTGCTTTCCGCAGCGTGATGATTCGAGGATTTTCCAAACCATCTCTTCTGTATCGTGCTGAAAAGAAAATTTGTTTGAAAGCTCAATCTCTGATCTCTGTTCTCTTCTTAGTTTTCTCTTTTGGTGGGCCTTCATCGTATTCTGTTTTTTCGATGCCCTTATTTCTCCCTCTTTTTGGGAAAGACTTTTCCTGGCCTTCTCTGTTTTTGACCAAGAGTCTTTTTATCCCTTTGTTGTGTTCAGGAGCCTTACTCACCCAAAACGAAGCCCTGAGCCGGTTTTGGCCTAGCTGTCACTTTTGGTGTGGCTCTCCCTGTCACTCTGCATCTCTGTTTCTCTCGCTCGCTTTGGGCGCTCATGCGGGTTCTTTCTCTTTTCTACTCTTTCAATTTTTTCTATTCCCGTCTTATCTTGGTATTTTTGCTTTCTCTTGATGGTCTCGGTCTTCCTGTGAGATCAGAGACTACTTTAATCGCGGTATTCTGTTCTCGCATTTTTCGGAGAGATGATTTGGAAGTCTTGTCCCTGAATTTTCATCCTGGGCGTGCGGGTTTTTTTTTTTTTTTTTTTTTTTTTTTTTCTGGAGTACCCCTGTAGGAGAGAAAAAGGTCAAAAAATCAAGGGATGGGGGGAGATTGTCGCGCGACATTTCGGTGAAATGGCTCTTTGTCGCGCGACAATGTGGCCATTTGTCGCGCGACAAAGAGCCCTGCTATATAAACCCCCTGCTGAGCTCATTCCACCTCATTCTTCTCTTTCCCTTTCTCTCTCTAGCTCTCTCATTCTCTCTCTTTCTCTCTTTCTAAGCGCGGAAGCCCTGCTGCTTTTTCGACTTTTCCGACTCTCTCGTATATTCCGTATACACAGATGGATCCTGCACAGCCGGACCGATTAGAGGGTGATCAGGAGGAGGTCACCTTTACTGACGCTCAGGGCGTCCTTCGGTGTAGTCCTCATCATGACGATTGGGAGGACCTGGACTGGTATGATGATGATGGGGTGAACCGCGGTCGGGCGGTTATTTACAGAGATATTACCCGGGCTACTCCGGTCCCGGATGCTCCATGGCTCTTGATGGAGCCTTCTTCTCACGAGATTCGCCGACGATCTCTGGTATGTCTTCTTTTCGTGTATTTATCTGTTCCATTATTTCTGTTGTTTTCCTGCATGTATTTTAAATAATGTTAGTATGCATGTCTGTCTAGAAATAATGTCCGATTTAGTGAAACTCGTACTTTTTACCTGTGATACCCTTTAGGTTAGAAAATTACATAATGTACCCCCATAACTCTATAACTCTCATAATTACACCAAAGTACCCTCAAGTTTTGAAAAATTACATAATTTACCCCTATAACCCTATAACTCTCATAATTACACCCAAGTATCCTCAGGTTTTGGAAATTTACATAATTTACCCCTATAACCCTATAGCTCTCATAATTACACCAAAATACCCTCAGGTTTTGGAAAATTACATAATTTACCCCTATAACCCTATAGCTCTCATAATTACACCAAAGTACCCTCAGGTTTAGGAAATTTACATAATTTTACCCTTATAACTCTATAACTCTCATAATTACACCAAAGTACCCTCAGGTTTTGGAAAATTTACATAATTTACCCTTATAACCCTATAGTTCTCATAATTACACCAAAGTACCCTCAGGTTTTGAAAAATTACATAATTTACCCTTATAACCCTATAACTCTCATAATTACACCAAAGTACCCTCAAGTTTTGAAAAATTACATAATTTACCCTTATAACCCTATAGCTCTCATAATTACACCAAAGTACCCTCAGGTTTTGGAAAATTACATAATTTACCCTTATAACCCTATAACTCTCATAATTACACCAAAGCACCCTCAGGTTTTGGAAAATTACATAATTTACCCTCATAACCCTATAGTTCTCATAATTACACCAAAGTACCCTCAGGTTTTGGAAAATTACATAATTTACCCTTATAACCCTATAACTCTCATAATTACACCAAAGTACCCTCAAGTTTTGAAAAATTACATAATTTACCCTTATAACCCTATAGCTCTCATAATTACCCCAAAGTACCCTCAGGTTTTGGAAAATTACATAATTTACCCTTATAACCCTATAACTCTCATAATTACACCAAAGCACCCTCAGGTTTTGGAAAATTACATAATTTACCCTTATAACCCTATAACTCTCATAATTACACCAAAGTACCCTCATAACCCCATACTCGTTCTTTTGTCTGCAGTGGGTTGGCCGAGGTTGGGGTTCCCCCAACACTATATCTTCGGAGTGGCGACGGGCGCCGGCCCCTGTCCAGGAGTTGATCCTCACGACTCCTTTTGGCTCCCTCTTCGACGCCCTCCCAGAGCGAGTATCTAGGGCGACAGTTTTAGTATCGGCTCTGGCTTGCCACTGGTGGGACACCACCCATACCTTTCACTGGAGCTGGGGGGAGATGACGATGACCCCCCTCGATTTGTTTGCTCTGATCGGGATTCCTTCAGGGGGGTCCCTATACAGATCGACGTCCCCTTGCGTCTGACAGCCGAGGGCATCGTTAGTTCATTAGGATGGTTTCCGGAGCGACGGAGTTCCGGTGATACGATTCCTTGGGGCGTCTTGGTTACGCGGTTAGCCACAGAGAGGGCTCGACTAGTTGCTTCAGGGGTTCCTATGACCCGTCAGGAGGCGCGCCAGTATGCCCGCGTCTTTCTTCTACTGACACTCCATAATTTATTCGAGGCTCGTGGTGGGGACACAGCTCATCTTTGGTGGTTGCCCTATCTTCGGGACTTCAGCCTCATGTTTGACTATGACTGGGGAGGCTTCATTCTTGCAGTCCTTTATGATGCCATGGACCAGGTCTCTCCCCATTTAGCCCTGAACCTCAAGGGCTTTTCTCTGCTATGGGAGGTACATACTTTAGTCTTTCTGTCTTTGCTTCAGTTTTTTACATATTACCTGTTGATCATTGCTGATTTCTTTTATCTTTCCTTTTCAGAGCTGGTTTGTAGCTTATACCCGCCTGGGTCGCGCCCAGGTGGATCTCCTCGTTGAGAACGAGGACCAGTTCCCTTTTCTCCGCCGATTCACTGCGGGAAACTACAGGGCTCCCTATGTATACCGGACTCGGGAGACCGGAGCTGCTGCTGTTCATGATCTGCGGGAGGAGCAGGTAAAATATTTTTAGTTTTCTTGCTCTTCAATAGTTAGATAAAATATATAATTTACTGAGAATAAAAAACTTGTTCTCTTTTCAGGTTGAGTGGGCCCCTTGGGGTGATCTGGGTCCTCATCATGGGTATGGTCGTGCTCTGACCGCCTCGAGGACCAGGCGGCTTATCCGGGATGAGTACGGCCTTCTCTTCTACTTGGACGAGAGGGTCATTCGTCAGCACACGCCGTCCCAGTGGCCTCGTGTTCCATTGTTCCCTCCTGTTCTGATGAGGCGGACGGGCGAGATCGACCCGGTGACGGTGCAGGCTTTGGTTGACGGACTCGGCTTCCAGACGTTCGTCGAGGAGGGAGACTACGCTATTTTTGCTGCCCGTTACCTGATGAGGGAGCCGAAGGGGACTCGGGGATGGGTCTTCTATGAGAGGTATCGGGCATTGGGAAGTGATCCACATTACATACGGGGACAGACCCATTTAGCTAGGGCGGTTCCGGGTCACTTGCCACCTGTCCCCGATCAGAGGGACAACATTCCGGATTCTGAGGATGAGGATCCTGAGGGAGAGAGGGATGTTCCTGCTGTGGCTGAGGGCGATGGTCGGCCAGAGGGCGAGGGAGGTGATGCGACAGCTGTTTCGGAGCCATCACCTCAGGCGACACCTGTGAGGGAGCAGCGTGCTGAGGGCTTCGAGTTTCCCACCGGCCCTTCTGTGTCTCCGGGGGTTCTTTTTGCTGCTGCTGAGGCTGCTGAGGGGAGAGCGGGATTGTCTGAGAGGTCATGGGAGCCTGCGGACCTTGGGGCAGATTATGAGCAGTTCGGGCGGACTCCTCCAGCTGCGGTGGCTACTCCTTCTAGTGGGGTACCTCCTTTGAGGGCGACGGCCATAGTGGATTCTCCGGGGGTCCGTACTTACGCCACATTGACTCCTCTCCCGGCGACTGTCATGGGTCCTCCTGCCCGATCTCCAGGTTTCGGGGGTTCTTCATCCCGGCCTCCCTTGTTCCCGATCCGTGAGGAGGGCGGGTCCACTTCTGCTGGTGTTCCGGCGGGGTCGTCTATTCCGTGGGTAGATCTACCCCCACTCCCCAGGGACATCTCTTACGTTGGTGCTGGATTACGTCGATATTCCGTCCCGGAGTACCCTCTTCCTGAGGATACTTTTGACTATCTGGGTGGTCGCCCTGATGACGAGGTACTTTCTTCAACTTCTCTTGATACCTTTACATCTATATCTATCTATTTTGACTGTGCTGATTCTTTTATCTTATGTCTTTTACAGCGGGTGAGTGTACGGGTGGCAGATCTACGGGCTTGGCACGCCCAGTATCTCTACAGCTGGAACCTGCTCCAGTATGTCGGTCGAGACCCTCCGGCCTACATGCGCGATTATCAGAGGGCTATCGACGTCTCCTTACGGCCGGACGACCCTCTAACCTCCTCTCATGCTCGGTCGGAGTCTAGGCGGAGTAGCAGTCGGACTTCTAGGCGATCTCGATCTTCGGTGATCCGTCCGACGGCACCGGTTCAGTCTACGGGTCCTTCCCAGGCGGCAGCTCCTCCTGCTCCCAGCGTCCCAGTCGTTGATCTTACTCCCGAGGAAGGCTCGGGTGATAGCGGGAGCGTGTCAAAACGCGCCCGAGTAGATTAGTTTTCCTTTTCTGCACTTAAATGTTAGTTTGGACAGATATGTATTTATTTTAGACATGTTTAGACAGATATTTAAAAACTGTTCTTTTATTGGTTTTATAAAATATCTTTATCTGTGTTTGATTATACTCTTATTCTCTGTCTGTGGAAGATATATATATATACACACACATATATATATATAAGAGTCAATGATTTTTAGAAGTCATACCTTGTAGTGTAGTGATATTTATGTTTCCTGCAAAAAAAGAACAAAGTGAGAACAAGAAAGCATCCAGAAGTGATTCTTTTGGCAAAGATGACTATTATGTATGAGGAAGACAAAAGTAGGGTGCCCCCATATGGGTTTGTCGCGCGACAATCCCTTCTGGACATGGGTTTATCGCGCGACACTTCCCCTTCGAAGTGGATTTGTCGCGCGACAAACAGGTACAGGGCACTCCTTTTTGCTATAAATACACCCATCTTCCTTCCTTCATCTCCACACCTCTCCCAAAATGTCTTCCTATCGTACAAACTCTGATTTTTCTTATGTTAATGCTCGAGATGCTTTGATATCTTCTGAAAATGGTCTGAACTTTGGTGCATTCAGTCCTTTGGCGGGCTGGCGTCATCGCCCTGTAGATTTTTCCTTTTTGTTAGGCGCCTTGCATTTTTGGAGCCATGTGGATCACCTTTTCCGTTTTGGGCTTGACGAGCTCTGCCCGACTTACGAGGAGTTTTCCTGGCTGCTACGTTCTGACGTCTGTCTCCCGATGGCAGTCCCCATAGAAGAAATCGGTCCTCGAGATATGTTGATTGCTCTGTTAGCCATTCCCCCAGCGGCCTGTGATAGTTTTATTGTCGACGGGCTCCTTGACCTCTACAAAATGGTGAGGTTTTTTCATCGTTATGAAGATAGAGACTCTTACGGTGTGGGGCGTACTGCGGCGGCCTTGATCTGCCTTGTCTCTGATATGCTGCTGGTGACAGGTTCTTCCCGTGTGGATCCGATTATTCTGAGTTTGATCTATCATGCTAGAAATGGAGAGTCCATAGTGCCCATTGTTCTTGCAGAGACTTTGAATGGCCTGGATGATATTCAAAGGGGGGCTTCACCCCTTTTTTAGAGGAAGTCCGCGTTTGCTATATATGTGGCTCTTGGAGCGTTTCCGATCGGTGGGCTTCAACGGGGTTCGGCTCGACAATCCGACTCATTTCTTCCATCGTCCTCTCTTTGGTGCTTTGACCATGTCTTCCTCTGATTGGACGGCGTGGTTTTCGGAGAACTTTCGTGCCATACGGTGGAACATTCCTTGGTGGAAGTTGAGGGCGATGGTGCTTAGTACCGGGGGACAGAATTATGTCCGGCTCCGTGGGCTCTGGTTTACCTCCTTTTATCTCCCAGGTCGTCTTCTTCGACAGTTCAACGTTCCTCAGGATATTCCTCTTGGCCTGAACAACTTCTCCTCTGAGTCTAAATTTGTGACCCAGCATGTCTCCCTATCAGTAGAGAGGATGTGGCGTGCTCAGTTGACTCGACAGTTTAACTATGCTCGTTTCGGTATTTCCAGGCCCCTCCGGGCTGACATTATCCGTTCTTGCTGGCAATCTCTAGAAGGAGAGCTGATTGATGACCCCTTTCAAATGGAGTGGTTCCGATTCATGGATTCTGAGCCTACAGAGGATGGCATTGTCTTTGCGTACCAGATTCTGGACGAGGCTCGTATTGATTTGGCCGCTGAGGACCCAGTGTGGCCAACCCGCTAGGGATTAGTTTCTTCTTGTATGCTGTACTTCCTTTGTAACTTTCGGTGTTCTGAACCACCTCTTTAATAACATATGAAGGGACTTTTTATGAGAAATAAATTTCTTTACAAAGCTTTAAACCGGGCCTGAAGTCACTTCTCAGGTTGCCTACGTTCCCCCTTTTTGATTTTTCCAAAATACAATATTCGAGTTGGGGCTCAGGTTTACGTAGTTCTTATACATGTTGTGCCTATTGATAATACTTCTTTAGTCGGTCCATGTTGACTGGTGAATGTAGTAACTGCCCGTCTAAGTCAGTGAGTATAGCGGCGCCCCCTGTATCGATTTCTTTGACGATATACGGCCCTGTCCACTTCTGCCCGAACTTACCCCTCGGATCTCTGGCTGGCTCTCGAATTTCTTTCAACACTATGTCATTTTCATTGATACCCCGAGTCCTCACTTTCTGGTTAAATGCTCGAGCGATTCTCTTCTGATACCCTTGATGGTGGTATGCTACTTTCAATCTTTTCTCATCCAATAGGGCTAGCTCGTTATACCATGCCTGGGCCCACTCCAGTTCATTGACTTGATTCTCTAGCATTACTCTGAGGGAAGGGACCTCTAACTCGACAGGGAGGACTGCTTCCATCCCGTATGTCAGTGAGAACGGGGTTGCCCCGGTGGAGACCCTCTCGGTGGTGCGGTATCCCCACAATGCATATGGTAATTTCTCCGGCCAGTCCCGGCAGGTGTTGGTCATCTTGCTTAGGATATTCTTTAAATTCTTGTTGGCGGCTTCAACTGCCCCATTGGTTTGTGGTCTATATGGCGAAGATTTGTGTCGGGTGATACCGTATTCCTCCATGACTGTATTAGCTTCTCCTTCGAAGTGGGTGCCGTTATCTGAGATGATCTCGTGTGGGACCCTATATCGGCAGACAATATTCCTTTTGATGAATCGGGCAACTTTTCTGGCATCCAGGGTCTGGTAAGACTCGGCTTCCACCCATTTGGTGAAGTAGTCGATGGCTACTAGTATGAATTCATGGCCGTTGCTGGCTTTGGGCGAGATTTTCCCTATGACGTCGATTCCCCAAGCTGCGAAAGGCCAGGGAGCAGTCATGTTGTACAACTCTTTTGGAGGAAGCTTCTGGGATTTAGCGTAGATTTGGCATTTGTGACAATGGCGTACATGGTCAGCACAGTCGGTTTGTAGGGTAGACCAGAAATACCCTTGCCTGATGATCTTGCGGGCAAGTGTATGCCCGCTCATATGAGGTCTGCAATCGCCCCCATGTATCTGATCCATCATTCTAACCGATTCCTCTTCGGTGAGACATTGAAGATGAGTCCCGTCGTAGTTCCTTTTATATAATCTTCAGGCACAGAGTATGAATCCTGATGCTAGTCTTCTGAGTGTGACCCGCGTTCTCTTGTCCGTTTCCTCGGGATACTGATGGTTCTTCAGAAGGTTCCAGATGTCATAAAACCAAACGGTCGAGTCACCGTTTTTTTCAGTTTCTACTTCAAGGGTCATGCAGTGCGCGGGTCTTGATTTCTTTTGTACCGTGAGGGTTATTTCTTCCATCCCCTCCGGAATATCGATCATAGATGCCAGGGTTGCCAATGCGTCAGCAAAACTGTTCTGGGACCTGGGGATATAGTAAAACTCCACACGCTCGAACTTTCCTGCGACATCCTCTAGTCGGGCGAGGTAAGGGACTAATTTCTCATCTCTGATCTTCCATTCCTTCAGAACTTGGTGGACCACTAGTGCTGAATCTCCGTATACCTGTATTCTCTTTATACCCTTTTGAAGAGCGATCTCTAACCCGAGTATGCATGCTTCATATTCGGCCATGTTGTTGGTGCAGAAAAAGTCCAGACGATATGATACCGGGGAGTGAGTTTGGTCCGGAGAAACTAACAGGATGCCTATCCCGTTTCCGTTTCGATTGGCGGCCCCGTCAAAGTACAACTTCCAGTCCTCATCGATCTCGACGTTCATGATGGTTTCGTCCGGGAACTCGGCTTTTTCTAGCATGTCTCCTAATATCGGATTGTGGGCCAGGTAATCAGCTATGATCTTGCCTTTGACTGCCTTTTGGGTCATGTAGGTGATGTCGAATTCGGAGAGTAGAAACAACCATTTTGCCATTCGGTTCGAGAGAGCCAGTTTCTCGAAGAGGTATTTCAACGGATCGATCCGTGATGCCAGGATGACTGGAAAAACTAGCATATAGTGCCGTAGTTTCTGTGTTACCCAAACGAGAGCGGTACATGATTTCTCCAATGGTGTGTAGTTTATCTCAAACGGGGACAGCTTTTTGCTGAGAAAATAGATGGCCTGCTCCTTTCGGGTATCGGTCAGGTGCTAGGCTAGCATTGCTCCCGCAGCCGAATCAGTGACGGTTAGGTATAAGATTAGTGGCAGTCCGGTCTGGGGCGGGGCTAACACTGGGGGTTTGGAGAGGTATTCTTTGATTCTATCAAAAGCTTCTTGGCACTGGCCGTCACACTCTCCTGGTGAAGATTTCCTCAGGAGTTTGAAGATGGGCTCGCAAGTCTGAGTGAGCTGAGAGATGAACCTACTGATGTACTGCAGATTACCCAAAAATCCTCGGACTTCTTTCTCGGTACGAGGTTTAGGCATATCTTGGATAGCTTGAACTTTAGCGGGGTCCACCTTGATTCCCTTCTTACTGACAACATATCCCAGGAGTTTTCCTTTGGTTACCCCGAACACACATTTCTGCGGGTTGAGTCTCATCTGATACTGGCGGAGCCGATCAAAGAAGGCTCGCAAGGCTGGTACATGGCCTTTCCTCTCTTTTGACTTGATTATCATGTCATCTACATACACCTCTACTTCTTTGTGAATCATGTCGTGAAAGATAGCCGTAGCCGCCCTCTGATACGTTGCCTGGGCGTTTTTTAGCCCAAATGGCATAACGGTGTAGCAGTATGTTCCCCACGGTGTGATGAATACTGTTTTCTCTTGGTGATCTGGGTGCATCTTGATCTGGTTATATCCGGCAAAACCATCCACAAATGACTTCAGGGCGTGGTTGGCAGTATTATCTATTATTAAATCGATGCTGGGCAAGGGAAAATCGTCTTTTGGACAAGCTTTATTGAGATCCCGGTAATCCACACACATGCGGACTTTCCCATTAGCTTTTGGAACAGGCACGATGTTGGCTAACCACGAAGGGTATTCGATCACCCGTAAGAAACCCACACTTAATTGTTTCATCACCTCTTCTTTCACTTTTAAGGACCATTCCGGCGTAAGTTTCCTCAGCTTCTGCTTGACGGGCCTAAATTCTGGCTTGGTGTGTATCTCGTGCATGACAACCTGGCTGTTCAAACCTGGCATATCCGCATAAGACCAGGCGAAGACATCCACATACTCTTTTAGAGTTCGTGTGAATTCTTCTCTTTCTGTCTCACTTAGGCTTGCCCCAATGCGGACCTCTCTTCTTTCCTCCTTTGTTCCGAGGTTAATCACAAGAGTGTCTCCTTCCTCACTTTGTATACGTTGCTCCTCCCGTTCAGGGTGTTTGTTCAATCTTTCCAATTCCATATAGGCAATTACAGAATTAAAAGTAACAGGATAACGCAAAACAGAGTCTCCTTTATTGATAATAGCATTTACAGGTACAAGTTTAAAAAGTTCATTTAGGAGTGACTCCCTCCTATCCCTACCCTCACTCTTATCTCTCACCTTTACAATTTCGCTCTTTTCCCTTTCCCCTTGGTAGTCTAGATCAACGTATATCAAGTGTACAGGGTCGTCTCTTGGCTCATCATCCCCCAAAGCCATGATGTCGAAGAGATCTCCGATCATTTCTTCCTCTTCGCCCTTCCTGTCTTCACTTTCTTCCTTCGGCCCGATTGTCAACTTGGTAGAGAAGCTGTGTACGGTGTTTTCCTTGATATAGAGGTCCTCTTCATAGAAGATTTCCCATCCAGGAAGGTTCTCCCCGTCGCTGTTTCTCCAAGGCTCCTGAAAGCCGCAAAAGGGGAAGTCCTCTCCTTCTTTGATAAAGAACCCGTTCAGAGAGCTGAAACTCGGATTCTGATGCCCTCGGCCCCTCTTTTGTTGATCGTCCTCTTCAGTGTGTTGGTACCCCAAACCTTCCCTTTCGTACCTCGTTACTGGTTCCAAGGCTTGAAGTAGTCCCGGCTGTCCCATTCCCAGACTGGCTCCAGGTAAGTATTCCATCATTCTCAGCATGTTTGTGATCTTGGTGCTGAGACCGGGGATATTGTCGGGGGGGAGATACTCAATCATCTGGGTGCTGAGAGTTTGTACTTGAGGTTCGTAGGAAAAGCCTCCCAGCTGTATACTCTGACTCCCGATGCCTAAAACCGGTAATTCCAGATCTGCCAAGGTCCTTTCAGGATCTTCTTGGATGGTGATTATGTTCCCCTCGAACGGTATCTTGATCTTTTGGTGTAAGGAGGAGGGGAGTGCTCCTATGTCGTGTAGCCATGCTCTTCCCAACAGTAGGTTAAAACTGGAGGGAATGTCTATGATTTGAAAGTCGGCCGGAAAGCTTCCGGGACCAACCATGAGATCAAGCTTCAGAGACCCCAGAAAGGCCCTCCTGGTATTATCATAGGCCCTGACGGTTACGGCGGATGGTGAAAGCTCTGAATCTAAGATACCCAAGCATCTGGCAGTCTTTAGGGGGCAAACATTTATGGTCGACCCATTGTCGATGAGAACTTGTGGCAAGATCTTCCCTCGGGTTCGGACGGTGATGTGGAGAGCCAGGCTGTGTTTTTTCCCCAATGGAGACAAGTCTTCATCTGAAAATGACAGACTTCTTTGGACTGTGAGTGACCCGATCATGTTTGGCAGCTGTTCGGGCGTGGAGTCTGGCGATATGACAGCCTCATCTAGGAGTTTAATGAAAGCGGTCCTGTGAGGTTTGGAGGCAACCAAGAGGCCCCAAATGGTGATGTGTGCCTGGGTTTTCTTCAACTGTTCCAGTACTCGGTCTTCTCCTACTTCCTTAGGAGGTGGTGATTTCTCGGCATCCATCGGTGGTGGCTGGTATACCTTTCCTGAGCGGGTAATCTGTTGTATCCAAAGGGATGTCGGGTCTGATCCCTCCGAAGTTTCTGACGACTATGGCTCTGCCGACCAACTGAAAGTCCCGGGGGAGGTTTCTGTCATACAGATTGTCTCCTTATGGGGGAGTCGGGGTTTCCATGGTTGTTTCTTCTCGTCCTGGGTCCATCCTATCCCAGATTTCCCGGGATTGGTTTTGATTGTGAGTAGTTGTGAGATCCCCTGATTTGTCTTTCCTAAGCCCTGTCCAGGTAGGAAGTTCATCTTGGCCATCCATTGGTCGATTATTGGATTGAGACCTGGGGCAACTTGGGCTTTCGCTGGTAGCATAACGGGCACCTTATAGGCTGGATCATCCCGAATGAGTCCTACGGGATCAAAGCCGTCATCAGTAGTCAAGGCGTTAATTCCCGCAGGTGGAGCATGATTGGGGAGGGGGTTGTTGGTAACATTGGGCCCGCCGGGCGCGGGGATGGTTCCGGCTTCAATAAGGTCCTGGATACGATGGCGGAGAGCTAAACAGCGCTTCGTGTCATGGCCTGCCGCTTGATGGTACGCACAGTTCTCATTCATTCTCCAAGTGTTGGGAATAGGGTTTGGTGGGGGGCGTGGGTTGAGTGGAGTAACTAGTCCGGCTTTTTGGAGTAGTTCCAGGCTTTTGACCAGGGTAGTGGGGAGGGTGCAGAAATTTCTTCTTTTCTTGGCCTCGGTGCTTGAAGAGTCTCCCTGCGTAGGCCAATTCATTGGGGGGACTTGCGGTGACTGCTGGAATGGGTTTTGTTGATACGGGTACGAGCTTAGTTGGTTTACGGCTGGAGTGGCCGTCTTTCTTCCGGTGTAAGAGGCCTTTTTGGTATCTGTTTCTGCCTTTTTGGCCAATTCTTCCTCTACTTGTGACCCCATACTCAACAGGGCTCTAAAGTGTGGGAATACATGCTTTCCCATGCAGTTCAATACAGCTGGAGTAAAATTCTTCTGTATGATTTCTAACTGCTCTTCTTCGTCGGGCCGTTTGAACATCTGGGAGGCCATCTCCCTCCAGCGGGTGACAAAGTCGCTGAAGCCTTCTTTCTCGCCTTGTTTGGCCATTTCCAGGTGTTTACGGGTAATTTCCAAGTCCTCGTTGGACCCGTATTTGGTCATAAATTCCTTGACGATATCTCCTCAAGTCTGCGTGTGATGCCTTTCCAGACCAAAAAACCATCTCAGGGCGGCCCCCGTGAGAGTCATGTGAAAAGCCTGTGCTAACTCCGGCTCTCCACAACCGGACACTTGCATGGATCTGATGTAGGACTGTAGATGGGTTTTAGGGGGCATGGTTCCAGCGAACTTGGTGATGGAAGGGAGTTTGAATCCCTGGGGTAATCTTGCTTCTGGGTAGAGGGAGAAAGCATTCATATCTGTGATCTCATCTGCTCTTTTTATTAGGGACACCCCCTTCTGTAGGACCCTCATCTGCTCTTTTAGCTTCTTCATTTCTTCGCTCTCTCTTGACGCCTCATCGGGCTGTTCCCGAGCTATAACCGATTCAGCGTATACTGCCCGGAGTCGGTTGATGTCTGGGTACTCATTGGGAGGGGCTACTGGGGCCGGTGGTGGAATAGGTCTTGCGGGGACTTGTGGCCATGGTTGATATTGGGGATCGAGTCCTTGCTGAGGTTGTGGCCAGATGATGGGTGGCTCTTGTTGCTGGTATGTGGGGCCTGAATCTGGGGCCCATTGGTTCTGATTGTTGGGGTCGGTTTGAACGGGACCGGCCATGATGGGGCCCGTTTGGGGTGGATTAGTTACTTGGATTGGGGGAAGTACTTGTGAAGACTGCCCTTGGTTCGAATCTCGATTCGGTGGTAGTTGCTCAAATCCTGGTGGTGCGGTCCGTTCGGCTGATAGCTCTTCCATTCGGGTCCGGGTGTTCTGTTGTTCGCTCGTGAGATTTGCTAAATTCATGCTGACGGTCATCAACAAACGGTGCATCTCGGCTAAAGTCGGTTGAACTGCAGATGCCTCGGCTAGGCTCTGATTTGTCTCCTGATTCTCTCGTCCATCGGCCATTTCAGGTGTGCTTGGTCTCACTAGTCTTCCGGTATGATCTCGACCGGCCCAACCTTCCAGTCTGACGTTTGCTTTATGGCTGTAGACGAAACCACGTGGCGAAGATGAAGGGAGACTATGATGCGACTCGATCTTTGCCAAAAGAAACACTAAAAATGCCGAGAGAAAGCCTCGGATTTTGAAAAGGGTGTGGTAAAGTAAGCCGTAAGGTGGTACATCCCCTTCGGCTGTATGACAAGTGTTTTAACTGACTCAATCTTATATGCAGCGCAGGTGTACGAACGGTTAAGGCTTCAGGCTCCCTCCTTTTTGGCAAGACCTTGCGATATACCCCAAGGGCGGGTACGTGTAAGAGTCTTTTGATATACTTCCCGGGTACGTGAGTGTTCTCGTCACTCGATATACCTCGGGGGCGTACTTGGCCAAGGAGAGTGGAAGTAAATGCTTTCGGTTTATGTTGGCCCAAGCAAGCCAACTCCCTACTCACTTATAATACTTCCGAGGGTTTGGGGTAAATTCACACTCGTAGAACCAATGCATGATTTGTGATAGTGCGTGTAAAGTTCGAAAGGTTGGTTTCATAAATATCATTATCTTTGTTACGTATTCTTTGAAAAACTCCTATTTTTAGAAAAAGGTTTCTTCTCAATCAATTAACATGAGTAGGGAAAGCAGTAAAAGCAAGTATTCAACAGATAAACAAAGGTCCACATATAAGAGTCTAGTTTTCTAATAGGTATCCCCAGCGGAGTCGCCACTGTGAGAATCCGCAAATGCGACCTCCCGGGTCTCGTCCCCGTTGGTGGTGGGGGTCATGGGACGTCGGAACGGATTTCGTTGTTCCATTTGCTGGAGCGTTTTCGTTGATTCATATCAGGTATCCCTATGTTCTATTTCTAGATGCAAAGGGATTTATTCAGAGTCGCCAGTACGTTTTTACGAGAAAACGGACAAAAAAGGTTGTGTAAGAGGAAAGGCTATAGACAAGCCTTTCTTTTACACGTTTGTCTGCGAAATCGGGATTATGTAGGGTTCGGAAACTATATTACGGTTTGGGAAGGTGTTAAGCACCCATTCCGCCCTTTCGGTCTCTAGTGGTCTTATATGTTTATTCTATGTTGAAAAACTTGGATGCTTTTACCGACAGTCTACTACTTTCTAAAAGAAACCCTAATTCTCGGGAAAAAGCGGGAAAAGGGGTGAAAACCTTTGTATTCCGAGATCCGATGTTTTTATAATTTAAAAGATGTAAATGACAAATGACAAAAACCTTTTATTTTTGAAAGAGTATTCCGTATTATTTCCTCAGATAATGACGGTTTTCTCGAGTTGTGATTATTTTTGGAAAAGTTCGGATCTTTATGTCGGGACTAATTCAATATGGAATTAGAACTCTTTGAGGAGAGTTTATCAGACACATCGCAGTCTATATATAAAAAAGACAGGATGTGTGGATTTTAATTCCTAGATAAGTCTTTTATCGGTCCGGGGTTTGAAAACAGGGTTTATCCGGACGATAATGTACTTACTCTTCTGGTTTTGAAAGTGGTTTTATCAGGGTCTTTTGTATCGAAAACGGTAGACTATTTGTAACTTGACAATAAGTTTATTCAAATAAAACGTGGACAGAATAACAGAAGTAAAACAAGTACACAGATATCTAATTTTAAATACTAGAAGGGACTTTCTTTACCTTCCCGACGAGAATAATAATAAGAAAGAAAATATAATACGGCAGAGGGATCTCTGGCGATAATAATCTTCTCTTCCTTCAGATATTTCCGAGAAATCGATTCCAGAAACGGGACACGTCGAGTGTCGAGGATAGATTCGATAATTCTTCGGAAATAAGATAATAGTAGAAAAATGCTTGATAAAAATCAGATCTAAAGCTCCAAATTCTCATATTCCAATTGCTGCCTCCCTGAACCCTTGGGGGTGTTGGCCTATTTATACTGCTCGGGAGAGATTGTCGCGCGTCATTTCCCTAAAAAAGGCAAATGTCGCGCGACACTGTGATATGTCGCGCGACAATGTGTCCAATGTCGCGCGACAAACGGCTGAAGTGATGGTTCTGACAGACTGATGTGTCAGAAAGTGGATGGTCTGGTGCAGAGGGGGATTGTCGCGCGACATAGTGGGATTGTCGCGCGACAATGTGATATGTCGTGCGACAATCTCTCTAAAAAACCTGTTTGTTGGCCGACAAACCCTCCTAGACTAGCATCGGGTCCTCGGGTGGGTCCCAGACCCAAAATAGTAGTTCTCGAAGGTCGTTAGGGTTCTTGCGGGGGTCACGGATCGAGGTGTCTACAGTATTAATCATAATATTTGTAAGATATGATGATATCATACAAGGATTATGTCCACAGATTTTGTATAGAGGTCAATAATCCAATTTAAGGAAATAAATGAAATAGTGATTTGTAATTTGTTATAATCCCACTGATTAAGGGATCTTGTAGCTGTTAGTTTGACCCTATATAATATACTATAAAAGGAAGAGTAAGTTACTGTGAATAGACAGAGAATGTTCTCCAAACAATCTAGTTCATTATTCTCTAGTTTTTCATTATTTCTTGTCATGGTATCAAAGGAAGGTTATTAGTCTAAAAGGGGTCCTGGCAAATTTTGTTATCTCCTCCTTCTAGCCAGAGATCTTGGTTTATTATTCTTGGAAGCAATTTTAGTTCATTTTGGCATCTTTATCCTGGTTTAACCATCCTAGTGAGTTATTCAAATTTTGTCTCCAAGCTATTTTTCTTTTGAGTTTGTACCCTTTTTTCATTTCTTTAGTCTTCCTATAATCATCATCCATGGCTGAAAAATCTGAGTGCTTACCTATCCGCTTCATTGGCAAAAATTATTTTTCTTGGGAATTTCAACTTAGAATATTTGTGAAAGGTAAAAACCTTTGGGGCCATATAGATGGCAGCACGCAGAAACCTTTTGATTCTACAAAATCATTTACGTGGGAAGTTGATGTTGTAAAAGTCATGACTTAGATTGTGAGTTCAATTGAACCGCAATTTGTTCTCAATTTACATCCTTATAAGATAGCAAAAAAGATGTGGGATTATTTGAAAAAAATTTATAACAAAGACAATGCTCCTCGAAAATTTCAATTAGAGCTTGATATTTCTGAATATAGTCAGCGAACAAAATCTATTAATGAATATTACTCTGGATTTGTGGACTTAATTTAAGGGAATAGTTTATTCTGTTGACTTAAAATCTTAATCTTATTTTGATAATAACAATAAATCAATCAAGTGTAATTTAACATGTTTTCTTGACATAAGTATATAGTTCATTTACTCGGAAAATTCAAGAAAAACATGCCAATGATCACCCTTTCACTATTCGTTCATTGGACAAGACAAGGAAGATCAAATCTCTCAATACAAATCATGAAGCACAAATGATCAAAAGACTATATGAAAAGCTTCAAGAAAAAAGCTTCAAATGAAGATAAATTCGAAGAAACAAATCAAAGCATTCGAAGAAACAAATCAAAGCATTCGAAGACTCGTTAATTCAGTAATTGAGTGAGTGTTTAAGATTTATGTAAAGTTACTTTTTTTGATAAAATCCTTATAGCTCAAACGTATTCATGCATCTTTTAAATATTGATTCAAACAAGCTTGAAATTGAATTTATTTGAAAAACATCATTTTACAAAGACCAAGTTTCAAAATAAATTCATATTAATTTTAAATGAACATATTTTAAGCTCTAATCAAAATAGGTATCTTAGAAACATATCTCTGAGGTTCACAAATTATTAGAATTGTATTTGGAACTAAATTGTTAAATTGCAAAAATGTTTTTATTTTTCATTTAAAATTCGCTCAATTTTCGCACAGTTTTGATCTAACTGTATGATGGAGGCCTTTCCGGACTCCGATCATTTTGAAATTTTTACAATAGTTAGATAACATCTCTTATCACTTTTGACTAAAATTTGAGCATGATCCAACGGTCAGATTAGGAGAAATTATCACAATAAATTTGAATTTTTTGTCAAAACTAGCTGTTGAAAAGTTTGAAAATGTATACCTCTGACCCAAAACCTTTCTTAATCACCCCCAATGGCCATATGCTATTAAAAGCTATATATATGAGATCTTAGACATGTTTTAACACACTTTGAATCATTCTAATACTCTATTATTCATATATTCAAATATACAAAGATTCAAGAACACATTTTAATCAATCTTTCATCTTTTGAGATATATATATTTTGATCAATCTTGATAACTCTAGTGTGAGCTTCATTTTTCATCTTCAAATACACTTAAGAGTTATTGTATTGGTGTATATCATCACAAACAATTCATTCATCATTTCAAAAGAGAGTTTGTCTCTTTGTAGAGCAAGAGAGCATATCTTGTGAGAAATGTAGTGGGTATAGCTACAGTATGAGTGTTGTGTGCATAGAAACATTTGTATTGAGGTTTGATCTTCACCCGAAGAAGATTAAATAGTGAAAATTCTTGGGGAACTAACCGAACCGTGAGGACAAAAAGTCTTAAGCTTCAAATTGGTTTAATCTTTCTAAACTCAAGCTCTCTTTTTATTACTATATTATTGCTTGTATTTTGAGATTGCTTATTTGCTTGTCTTGGGATTGATTACTTGAAATTGATTATTTCCTTGACATTGTTGCTTAGCTAAGTTGCTTTACTTAAATATTTTAAAAACGTTTTAATTCTGCATTAAGTTTTTAAAACCCTATTCACCCTCTCCAGGGTTGTTTTCTAACCAACATATTCGGCCATTCCTAATGAAGCACTTCCAGCCCTCCAACAATTTCATGAAGACAATAAGCGAGATCAATTTTTAATGGAGTTGTGTCGGGAATTTGAAATTGTTTGCTCTCACTTAATGAACCGTGATCCTGTCCCATCATTAGAAGATTGTCTCGGTGACCTGTTAAGAGAAGAGCAGTGCTTGTTATCTCAGGCAAAATCTTAAGGTTGAAAGGTTTAGATTCTAGGAATGATCCAAAGAATAAACCAAGCAGAATCTTAAGGTTGAAAGCTTCAGAGACTATATATCTACCCTTTTGGTTGGGGTGAAGGAAAGAATTATTATATTTTTTATGCAATAAAAGGTGAGAAGCTAAAGGTTGAAAGGTTAAGAGACTATATATCTACCCTTTTGGTTGTGGTGAAGGCAAGAATTATTATATTTGTTGTGCAATAAAAGGTGAGAGACTAGGTCTACAATTGATTTTGGAACAGCCTATGGCTATCCATGTTTATTCAGTCAGTTTCATAATCTTTCTTTGTTCTGATGATCAGTGTTATTTCCTACACTCGCAGATGCCCTGCAGAAGCCATATTTCCATTGCTTCCTAATCTGTGGAACTTTGAATCAAGATTATCTACTGGCTGGACCACATTGTTATTTCCCTAATGGTGTAGATCGATATCAATGATCTGGAGTATCCTTTGCAGTTTCCATCATTTGGTATGAATATAAAAGGACACTCATATACCGAAAGAATATATTAATAGCAGGTCATTTGGAAAAGAAATCCTCAGTTTGATATTTTAAAAGGAATATCTTTGAAATCATTTTGTGTTAACATATTTTATGCTAACAATAGTCAAAGATGCCTTTTTGGCATTAATTTACCAACAGGAATGATAAATTTGCAAAACATTATCTTTTGTAGGTTTTTTTACTTCTTCTTTTTCGCAGTTTTGAGTGTAGTCGCTTGTTACGTTGATTTTTATTGTTAATTACTTAATGACTTTTGTAAGAAGAATGAAATCGAATGTTGACATTTGGGTCATCAATACTGTTAACTTTTCTAGAGTATTTGAGCAGGGATGAGCTTTTGGAATTTGGAAAAATGTTTTTATAGTGTGTGCGTGTCTGGTGGATTCCTGAGATTAACATGTTATTAGCAATTGAACTTAACTTGCTGCCTGCAAGACCTAAAACTAATTAATAAATAAATTACAATCTAACAAGCTATTTCTGTAATTCCTAATACTCTAGTTGTTTTTCTCATATTTCAAGCATTTGAGCTGTTTCTAATTCATGTTGAGATGGGTGCTGGATTTTTTGTTTAAATCTCAAATTAACGTGATATGTTGGTTCTTAAGGATAAATTTGCTATATCAACATTAGTTCTTTATTTTCACCTTTATTCACCATTGATATTCTTTTTTTCTTCTTTTTTTTGGTAAAAATGTGAAAATTTTATAAATCAAATATAGAAAATATTCAAACAAATACAGTGAAAAGATAGGCAAGAAAAACAAAATAGAAATAACAAAAACCACAATTTCCTCCTGCTATTCCAAAACATGTAAATCATTAAGACCCCAGTTTTTGCATAACTCCCAGTTCTTATAATTCCTTCTTGCTTTCCAATTCCAAGTGGCAGCTCTGAGTAGCTCTTTAATCTTTCCCAAAAGCATATCATAATTTCTACTTTGTTATTGAAAAATTCTTGCATTCCTCTCAATCCAAATCACATATATACTAATAGCCAATGTAAGACATCTCAGTCGGGATTTAAAGCTTTTCCCTTTATTTTCCATCAAGCAATTTGTACTTTCGATATCCCAATTCCTAATTAGCCGATGTACACCATTCCTGTTACACACAGTGGCCCAAACCATGGAGGTATAAGTACATTCAAAGAACAAATGATTGATAGATTCTTCCACATCATTACACAAGCAACATGTAGCATCTTGAATTCTTCCCCATTTCACAAGCTTATCTTTAGTGAGAAGTCTTCTACGAAAAGTTAGCCACTCAATAATGGCAAATTTCGGAACAAAGCCCTTGAACCACACCACATCCGCCCAAGGAACAATAGGACTTTTGTCCCTTAGAGCTTCTTTGGCTCCAGCAACAATATAGTTAGCAGCACCAGTAGGTCCCCACACAAGAGTATCTTCATTGTGTAAAGGGGGAAGATTATGAGTAATAATGTTCAAATCATCAGAAATATGTTGAGGAAACATCCATATTCCATTAGAAACAAACTCACATAATCTGCTATCTTGAGAGCTAGCAAGATCATATATCAATATATCACCAAATCGTTTCACCAACGGCCCTTGCTCATTGCTATTCTTTTTACATGTACCGTTGAATGTAAATGACTGTAAACATTACAAGTGGATGGAATTCAGGCTTGCGGAGGTCAGAAAACTGCTAATTTAGACGCTTTCAAAAAGGTGGTGGAATATTACGAGGAATCTTCGAAGTACGCGATCCAAATGCATACAATTAGAGATAATGAAAAATGGGAATAAGTTTGTTCTATTGTACCATTTTGGTGAATATTACTAACTTCCTTATTTGTCGATATACACTTAACAATTTAGCCGCCCTTCTATTTTTCATTCTGGTTACTTGTGTTCCCGAGAACATATACACATAGTTATAATATAATTATGTGGAATAAAGAATTGATGCACAATTTTATGCAATTCATTTCTTACCTCCCCCTACGTTTCTTGAATTCTAGGTAAGATGGAAAACCTCTCTAAGACAAAAATTCAATTCTAGGTGAAAAGGGGTGCGATCAAACACCAAAAGTTGGAAACATGTACGTCATTATTACATGGAAAAATTTACTTCTTGTCAACCTAGAAAATAAATGCAATCTAAAGGCCTGAAATTTCTTTTACATGGAGTTTGTTTGCTCAGAAACCAATTATTTAGTTGATTACTTTTCTACCCTGATTCCATACCGCAATCAAACACTCCCTTAGAGTTAATTTGGGTAGTGTGGGGACTGAGGTGATGGTGGTTTTGGGTTGGTGGTGGTGATGGATGCAGGGAGAGTTTTAGTGGTGATTTGCAATCACGACGGTGTTTAACTGATGTAGCAGTATCATTACGAGAACTAGCGTCTCAATGTAATAGACTCATTTTGACTCTGGTACTTTTGTTAAAAACACTAATTTCAATATAATTAATTGTCCAAAAAATAATTTATTTTATAGTGCGAGGTTTGATACATTGATTATATCCCAAAAAGAAAATGAAGCCTCCGGAAAAGGGAAGTTGGTGTATTATGTGAGAAATAGGAGTATTTTACTCTTTTATCACCTATCAAGAATTGAAGTAAATGAACAATCTTTACGAGGAATTCATCAACAAATTTAGCGCAACAAGAGGTCCCTTTCTCAAAACCTTGTGAAAATTTAGAAATCCCTATCTCCTATGAACCAAGTAAGAGGCCAAGGGGTTCCTGCATTCCAATCTGGTACTTGGAATAATGTATTTAATAAGCACTAACAATCACCAAAGGGCAATAGTTTTCCCTTCCACCCTACCAGTTATTTCAGTCAAATCTCTTATGGAGATAGAGAATGGAGAGAAAGAGAGAATACAACTCTAGAGAGAGAACGAAAATTCTTATTATTTCTTGATGTAAATATTACACATAGAATTAAGATATATATATATATATACAATTGGATAAAGACAATACAAAACATTAAAGAAGAATCCTAGGGCATAACTATGATGTTGTCTTCTACTTATGATGATGTCTCTAATGGAATCCCTATGTTAATGGGATCCAATGCTTAATAGCATCCAATGCTAACACTCCCCCTCAAGTTGGGGCATACACATCAACCATGCCCAACTTGCCCAGTGAGTCGTATAATGCTTTTCTTGAAACCCCTTTTGTGAGGATATCTGCAAGCTGCTCTTCGGTGGGGACGAAAGGAAAGCTAATTAGGTTGGCATCTAGCTTTTCCTTTATGAAATAACGATCAACTTCCACATGTTTAGTACGATCATGCTAGACTAGATTCTGCGAGATATCAATGGCTGCTCGGTTGTCACAATACAGCTGCATAGCGTTTTTGGGTTTGAAACCCAGATCACATAATAGAGTTCGCAACCACAGTAATTCGTATACTCCATGAGCCATCCCCCTGTACTCAGCTTCAACATTTGATCTAGCCACAACTTTCTGCTTCTTGCTCTTCCACGTAACAAGATTACCTCTTACAAAGGTAAAATACCCGGAAGCCGACCTTCTGTCAGTAACACTCCTGGCCCAATCTTTATTGGTAAAACCACAAACTTCGAGACAATCACTGTGTTTAGAAAACAGCACCCCTCTTCCTGGAGATGACTTTAATTATCTCAAAATTCTGTTAACAGTATCCATATGACTCTCACTTAGATTATGTATGAACTAACTCACCACGCTCACGGCATAAGTTACATCTGGTCTAGTATGAGCCAAGTAGATTAAGCGCCCAACTAGTCTCTGATAGCGAGCTCGATCAGTCGGTATTTGGTCTAGATACTCTGCTCAGCAATGATTTTGTTCAATAGGGGTGTTAATAGGTTTGGAGTCTAACATGCCAGTTTCAGCCAACAGATCAAGAATGTACTTCCTTTGACACAAATAGATTCCTTCACTCCCCCTCGCTACTTCAATCCCTAAGAAATACTTAAGTTCACCAAAGTCCTTCATTTCAAACTATGAGGCCAACCTTTTTTTTAAGTCTATCAACCTCAATTGTATCATCACTAGTGATTACCATATCATCAACATAAATGATTAAAGCAGTTACCCTCCCTTGTTGGTGCTTGAGAAACAAAGTATGGTCTGAGTTATTCTGTCTATAACCCACCTTCTTCATGAACTGGGAGAAACGTCCAAACCATGCACGAGGTGACTGTTTGAGCTCGTATAATGATTTTCCAATTTACAGATAAAATTACCAGGAGAAGCTGCCACATACCCAGGTGGGAGAGCCATGTAAACTTCCTCAGCTAACTCTCTATAAAGAAATGCGTTTTTGACATCAAACTGTTGTAGAGGCCAATTAAAAGTTGCCGCAAGTGATAGTAGGACCCGAATAGTATTCATTTTTGCAACCGGTGCAAATGTCTCATCGTAGTCTATTTCATACGTTTAAGTAAATCCCTGACCTACTAGACGTGCTTTATACCGATTCACAGATCCATCTTCATTATGCTTCACAGAAAAAAACCCAACGACAACTTACAACCTTTTTACCTTGTGGTGGGGAAACAAGTTGCCAAGTATTATTTTTCTGCAACGCCTCCATCTCTTCATCCATTGCCTTTTTTCACTTAGGATATCTCAAGGCATCCTGCACTTTGTTAGGAACTGATACAGTAGATATTTGATTCACAAATGACTCATATGAGTTAGATAATTTGTCAGTGAAGATATAATTTGCAACTGGATACTTTGATTTTACATGGATGGTAGGTTCATATCTTTTTGGTGGCTGACCCCTAGTTGACCGATTAGGTAATACATTAGACTCATTACTATTAGGGGAACATACCTCAAATGAGTGATCTTCAGTACCAGGGAGTTGTGGATCAAGGGTATGATCGATAGTGGAGGGGACAGATGTGATTTGAACTTCCTGTGTCTGAATTGAAACCGTCTGTGTATCCTCTTCCTATGGATTTTCATCCTCCTCACTAAGAGACGACTCTTCAAAATATAAATGCTCCCCCTGAAGAGCAGAGGATGGTGAGGAGAAATAACTCATATCTTCGAAGAAAGTGACATCCATGGTGACATAATACTTTCTTGTATGTGGATGGTAACACTTGTACCCTTTTTGAGATCCCACATAACCAACAAAAACACACTTAATTGCTCTAGCATCTAACTTGGACCGTTGGTTTTTAGGAACATGGACAAATACAATGCAACCAAAGACACAAGCTGGAAGATTATGAAGTGAAGGTAATGGCATATGAGATGCAAGTATCTCAAGTGAAAGTTTTTCCTGGAGTACACTGGAAGGAAGACGATTAATGAGGTAAAAGGAAGCTTGTACAGCATCACCCCAAAGGTATTTAGGCATATAAGAGCCAAAAAGAAGTGCACGAGTCATATCAAGTAGGTGACGATTTTTTCTTTCAGAAACTCCATTTTGTTCGGGTGTTTGTGGACACGTAGTTTGGTGAACAATGCCATGTATTTGGAAAACTTCACTGAAAGCATTATTGATATACTCCCCCGATTATCAGACCGAAGGATTTTTATGGTGCTATTATACTGTGTGTGAATTAAATTGCGAAAAGCTTGAAAAGTTGGAAAGACTTCATCTTTAGTTTTAAAAAGAATTACCCATGATAGTCTCGTACAATCATCAATAAATAACACAAAATAATGCATACCAGAAATAGTGGACTCTTTAGAGGGACTCCAGACATTAGAATGAATCAACTCAAAAGGGATAATACTTTTATTAGAAATACTGGGAGAATAAGTAGCACGATGACTTTTAGCAATAACACAAGTTTCATACCGCAAAACAGATTCTTCAATACCAATAAACAAAGTAGGCATAGTTTTTCTCATAACATTGAAAGACGGATGTCCTAGACGGCGATGCCATAACCAAACCTCACTCAATTTCTCAGAATTCGAAGTCAAAGCGGTGCGGGACGGTGCTCCTAGTCTCTCCCCAGCATACATTCGATCTAGGTGAAACAATCTGCCCCTCAAATACCCCCTTCTAATTACCTCCCTGGTTAGAAGATCCTGAAAAAGGACATACATGGGATAAAAAATCATAAAACATTTAGAGTCGGTATTTAATTGGGAAACAGACAATAAGTGATGGGATAAGGCAGGAACATATAAAACATGGTGAAGTTCTAAAGTCGAGGTAATACGAACTAACCCTATTCCTAATACAGAAAAAGCTTCACCATTTGCATTAGTAACACAGGACACTGGTGGGGGAGATAATTCAGTAAAAAAAGATTTATCATAAATCATATGATCAGATGGACCAGAATCAATAATCCAAGTATCAGAATTAACAAAATGAGAAACTTTAAATATCATACCCATTTTACCTCAACCACCTATAGATGTATTGGGAGTAGTTCCTGTTAGCATATGATTGTCCTGTCTAGTTATTCCATAGAAATCTGGTTCTGGAACCAAGTGAACAATAGCTGCTTTCCTTTTGTTATGATAACTTTGCTTTTGAGGTCTAAGATGTGGATTCATCTTCCAACAAGTTTCTCGAACATGTCCCAATTCATTGAAATAGGTACACTTTGGACGATTTGAACCTGATGGTGGGCGTTGCTGATAAAGCAAATTTGAACCTTGTTGTTGACGGTAAGGTACTGGTGGCTTAGATTGGATAGCCAGGCTAGAGACTTCAACATGTGCCCGTTGGAGACTGTCTTGCTGGGATTCATCCTTACGAATATATGCAAACACTACAGTCAGGCTGGGAGGTTCGGACATGTGAAGCAACTCTCCTTTAGCACTTCCATGTTTAGCATCGAGTCCTCCCAGGAAGGTATGAACCCTCTCAAGTTCCTTTTCCTTTTGGTACCACGCAATGCACTCGGGATGCTTGAGCGTGCAAGGACGTTTTTGATCAATTTTTGCCCAAACGTTCTTTAGTTTAGTAAAGAACACCGATACTGGTTGCCCATTCTGTCGCATCCCAGCAGCTTTGCATATTAATTCGTGAACCTGTATGAAGTCAGATTCATTGGTGTACAGGTCTCCCAACGTATTCCATATGGCTTCAGAGGTTTCACACTCCTCTACCATCTGTAATACATCATCAGTCATTGCTTTGAACAAAATTAACATTACGTACCCATCATCATCCTCCCATTTCGTAAATTCCTCAATATCTGTGTTACTGGGAGCCTTGGTTGCTCCAGTTACATGCCCCATCTTATGTATTCCTCGAAGAAAAATCGACATTATTTTTTTCCATGTACGAAAATTAATACCATTGAGTCTCGTACCTCCAAATGACCCCCCCTTCTGAACTTCGAACTGACACCTCAACCTTTTGGATCTGTGTCTCACTCATGATAACTTAAGATTTTATGATTAATTTGCAAAATTTAGGAATATTTGGGGCTAAACAGGACCTTCTGAGGCAAATTTACAAAAGACAAATATTTCTGGATCAAAATGAAAAGACAGGAACTTATCTGGACCAAATTGAAAAAAAAACAGGAATTATGTGGACCAAATTGCGAATAACAGATACTTCAGGGGGTCAAAATGAAAAGACAGGAACTTATCTGGACCAAACTGTAAAAACATAAACTTGTGTGGACCAAATTGGAATAACATAAACTTCAGGGCCAAAGTGAAAATTACAGAAACTTTAAGGGTCAAAATATGAATAACATAAAGTTTCTGGGTGACGCCGTTAAATCTGACGATGTTAGGATAACGCCGTTAATAGTAACGGTAAAGGCTAATGCCGTTAAGTAACACCGTTTAACTTTGACAGTAACGGCTAACGCCGTTAATTGACGCTGTTAAAGTTGACGGTGAAGGAGCAGCGGCCGTGGAGGCGCGTGAGCGGAGCGTGGTTTTTGAAGCCGCGCGTGAGGGCGCGCGTAATATATTTTCGAGGTGATTTGGTGGCGTTGATCTCGTCTTGACAAAACGAATAGACTGGTATAGGTTTGGTAATATTTGGAGATCGTTTGAATAAAAAACGAATGAATCTGAACTCGTTGAGATGACGGAGATAAAGATTCACAGACGATGACGCTTAAAGACGAAGTCGATCTCGATAAATCTAAATAAGAGGGATCTATACCTCTGATACCAAGTCAAATCTCTTATGGAGATAGAGAATGGAGAGAAAGAGAGAATATAACTCTAGAGAGAGAAAGAAAATTCTTATTATTTCTTGATGTAAACATTACACATAGAATTAAGATATATATACAATTGGAGAAAGACAATACAAAACATTAAAGAAGAATCCTAGGGCATAACTATGATATTGTCTTCTACTTATGATGATGTCTCTAATGGAATCCCTAAGTTAATGGGATCCAATGCTAACAATTTCTGCAATTTAGAAAACAACATTAGCAAAGTATTCAATTTTCTTTCTCCTAGCCAATGACACGCATCCCAGATATTTAATTAGAAGATTTTTCTTTGAGAACCCAGTGACCTTTATTTTTTGAATAGAAAACAGAAATTTCATTGATATAGGAAATCAAAATACTAAATGAGCATGGGGACTAGCTGTCCACCGAAGCCGAGATACAAAAAGAACCCAAAAAACACGATTACAACATATGGTCAGACTCTAGATAGTCTTAACAACATATTTTTGTCCAATTCATAACAATATAAGAAACACATGTTTAGAAATTCTTTCATAGAGATTCCCAAAGAGAATAATAAATAACCCTATCCACAATTCTATAAATCTCCTTTTATTTCCGTATGTGAACCAGTCAATCCCTATAGTGTCTTTCCACTCTTTTGGCATCACCTTTGAGAGGTCAAAAATACCTAAACTTTTGTTCCAAATGAAGGACTAAACAGAACAGTGCAACAACAGATGATCTATATCTTCCCTTGCAGATTTACAAAGAATACTCCAATTTTGAGACAAACACATAAATGGTCTTGTTTTTTGAATAATACGGAGTATCACGTGTTTAGCTTCCTCTTAAAAATTCTCCATTGAGAAATTGCACTTTTGCCGGAATAACTGCCTAACAAATAAATTCTAGTGATCAAATGAGGAAAGGTGAGTGGAATCCAACAGGGAATTAAAGAATGGAAAGCAAGAAAAAGAGCCGTATGAATCTTGACCAAAATCTATGATCCATCCTTTAGGAACCAATGAAAAGTTTATCAATGACGTCCATCAAAGAAGAAAATTCATCAGCTTCAAAGTCATTTAAATTTCTTCTAAACCCAAACCCCAAGAGTGAGAAGCACCAATTGAATCCGATGAAATCAATGGAGCAACTATGGAATTAGGGGTGTTGATAATCGATAAAGACGAGGACATTGAAGCTCAAGAGAATTATTCCCAACCCAAACACCTTCCCAGAATCTCGCCCTATCCCCTCTTCCAAGCCCAATGATTTATTTGATGCTAGATTTTTACTTGCTACAAAGCAACTTTTTGAGTTTTTTAATTTAATTGCCTGATTGATCTTCATACTTCGCGAGAAAATCCATTGAGATTTTTCAGTGATGATTTCAGAAGGTATTAACCCTAGTCTTAAACATCAACCATACCAAGAATCAGACTTTTGAGGGAATTCCACCCTCCCAAATGAATATAAAGGGTTCCAATAGTATCTACAACTTGTTCATAACATCCAAATTTTCTGCAGACTTTTGAGGAATAACCATGAGACTGTCATATGCGTCAGCCAAATCAATTTCCAAAGCTACACCCCCTCCCCATGTTTTAGAGTCCATTTTGAGAACCTGCTCTGGAGCTGAAATATTGTATCTATGATATTTCTGCCCTTAGAGAAATAGTTGCAAGCCTGGTTATTATTTTCGAAATGATCTTGAAATTAAAATTGCGCAAACTGATTGGCTGATTGTTATTAAAGCTAGCTGGATTCTGAATGTTAGGAATAGTTGCTATTAAGGTACTAGTCCATGATTTAGGAAGAGAGTTTACCCTGAGAGAAGTATTGAATAGCTTTAATCAAGTCTTCGCTGATAACTTCTAAACAACTTTGTAAAGCAATCCATTGGTACCTTGAGCTTACTGGGTATTTCATCAGAGAGAATACAATCTAGCAGGGGATGATCATCATTAATGTCATCACTTTCCACATTCAAATGCTGCTGGGAAAACCCTATTCCCATCGAAGCAATCTCCTCTTCGAAATCCAACAAGAAGCCTTCAAAATCCATGGATCATTTTCTTATTTAGTCCTTAATCCTTACAAATTAATTATAAAAGATCACGGAAGCCTTCATTGTTCATGGTCACTGCCTCTTGAATTATTCTTTTCTCTTTCATTTTTTTCTTGGTTTCTCCTGTTCCTTGTATTTTGCTTCATGCAAAACTATATAATAACTGCACTTTTGCTTTGATTAATATAATTGCCTGAGTTGTGTATTTACCATGTTGCAGAAGCAATTTAGTAAACAGAACAAAACAAAAACACCAACTCAGAACCGAGGAACCACCACTTCTCAAGGAATTATTATTCCATCCAAAGGTCAGACTACTAACGTCAGCATTTTGGACGGTTCATATAATACTGCAACTATTGTGCAAAGTCAAATTGAACAGCAATCAGATGTTGAGGGGAAACGCGTGCTTGTTAATGATAGAATATGGGTCCCAGTTGCATATGATGATGATCTGCTTGAAGTCGAGGATCCGAAAATATGAAATGAATTGCCACATATTTGTATGGCTAATTCTTGGATTTGCACGTATTTCAAGCCTTTTTTTTGTGTGACAAAGGGAGATCCAGGTGCATATATTTAGGCAGCACCTTT
This sequence comes from Lonicera japonica, assembly GCA_021464415.1. Classification (NCBI taxonomy): domain Eukaryota; kingdom Viridiplantae; phylum Streptophyta; class Magnoliopsida; order Dipsacales; family Caprifoliaceae; genus Lonicera; species Lonicera japonica. The sequence goes on along the minus strand of CM038469.1, from coordinate 30,054,184 downwards.
TGTGTCTTTAAAGAAAGGAGTATCTTTCTCACCCAGAAAATAGAATGCTGTTAGTGATTTTAAATTTTTACTTGTGATAATTGAGGTTTTTGGTTATAAATTCTCCCGGAAAAGATATTCTATTCCATTTTCTTTGCATCTTCATAGTAAATTATGATTAACGCCTTTATTGGTGGTTTGTTTTGATCTTTTGTGATATTTTGGAATGGAAAACGGGTTGCCCAAAAGAATGGATTTTAGCGAAGGAATTGACATGCTGTGATTCAAACTTTTGGTATGAATAGGAAGTGAAATTTGTAATGTCAATTTTAACTTCGGATTAATTTTGCTCCAATTTCAAGTTTAATTTGGATCGCGAATGCACCCTTTAGGCTTTACTTGTTGCCAAGAATGTGGGAGTGCAAATGGAATTTTTGCTGTCCTGGTCTAGGATAATTTTTCGTGTAACTTTTGTTTTTGTGAAAAGAAACGTAGCACTAAAGAGTTGTACCATTTGCTCCTACTCTTGTACATAATTTTGGCAAAACCAAGTTAGCCAAACTTGAGAGAATACAAGTTGAAATGTAACACTGTTTCAGTTCAAACCTTTTTGAACTAGTTATATCTTGAATATCAGTTTTATGGAAAACTGGTGAACTACCTGGAAACCCTTTGATCAAAAAGATCAAATGATGAAATCATTTATATCCATGAACTTCATCCATCCAAAAAGAGCAGAGCAGAGCAGAGCGTCACTACCATTGATTCGGGTAAATTCACAAAATGAAGGTCTGAGATGTCATCATGTATTTGCTGTTAAAATCTGGTGTTGATGGTGAAAGAAGAGACAGATGACAGTGCAATCATCTCTCCTTGAAGAAGGGAACTTAAGTTTCCAAGCAGAAATAGCAGCTTCTCCTACTTCCTTTGCTGCTTTTTCTTCATTCTCTGCTCCCCACACTATTGCTGCCACTCTCTCATTGCTAAGCACATCCCACACCTACAATATATATATATGTATATGTCAGCAAACATATATATAATATAAATATAAAGATTACATAGATATATACCAGCTTACCCTACCTACAGATGCAAAGTCTGCGCTCCTCGTACACATAATTTGAAGAAAATAACCATCAAGAATGATAACTGGCCTAATGGTTAAACTTGTGTTTTAACTGTTTTAGTAGCAAGGGTTCGATCAACTTCTTCCTCAAGGCAATTAAATTCATCCCGACTTTGTATATAAAGATACATCATTGACTGTGTAGAATTGTTAAACACCGACTCTTATAATAGATTAGGTTACTAGTTCGAGTCTAGTTTATTGTGTCTCTCCAACTCCAAAAAACGTGTACGTCTAGCTATCAGAAGATGTTATTGCTTGTACAAAGAAAAAGAAAGAATTAGCTAGACAATTACCCCGTCACTAGCAAGAACAAGAAACTGGTCCTGAGAAGTTAGACGCCGGTGAGAGAGGTCAGGTATGGCTATAATGCCGTGTTTTTTGAGGACAAAGTCTCCAAAAGCTCGAGACATGGCTAGACCGGGTGAGTCATTGTGGGGTAACCAAACTCTTTGAATGTGTGGCTCTTCCTTGAGTGCCATCACTCTCCCGTTGCACTTCAATATTCTATCTGCCTCAGCTGTAAATGAAATAATAATTGGATGTAAGAGTAAAGCAAATGTGGAACCTTGGATTTTATTTTAAACTTTTTGTTGTTTATGCAAACAACTAATATTTTCTATCATAAAATATATTAGATTTACTTATTTACCTATTAGTTTATTTGTTAGGTATTTAGGCACTATTTGGTGGCTGTTCAATTATACAAATTGATGAACTATATGAACAAGTATGAGGGGAAAAAAATGATCGAGAATCACTTAAAATTACAAATTAATATTCCGATTTAAAAAAAAAAACCTTGAGGTTCAAACACAAATTACACAATTTATGTTGGCACGGACAATTATTTATCAATGTTGAATGGATTTATTTATTAGCATTAGACAACTTACGTTACTAAACGAGTCCTATAATCCATGTATTTTGACAAATTTTTTAGAAATATTGTCACAACTCTAGTGTTATGTGAAGATTATTTTGGGTGCCCTTTTGGCAATAGAGTACCGTTTTAGAATAGATGAAAGGTTGATCCAACAATATTGCAAATTGGATTACATATATATGAACTCTCTCCAAATTCAAATAAATAAATTTAGAAACAAGATACAATAAAATAGGGTGCTACTAAATACACCTTTTTCTCTTTATTCCACTCCATCGGAACATATATAGTGAATAAATAAGTACATGCTTGTTACATATGCGACGATCCAGTATTAAGTATCAAAAAAAATATAATAACTCGCGCACATATATATACAATTAGTATATAATTGTATGTCTAGTCATTCGTTATATATGTATTGATAGAGTAAAACTAAATAAAAAAATGTGCGCGGAAAGTAGTGAGAGAGAGGTCTTACCGGGTAAACTTGGCTTTAAGTCGGTAGTTAGTTGGACGGCCATGATTCCATTTTCAGTCATAGTTCCCAGCACTGCCCTTGAGTCCCCCAGATTAGCTATAACAAGATCTGCACCCTGTTTAATTAATTTTGAAATTAATTATTATTAAGAAGCAATAAAAAGAATATATATTCATATATATATATATATATATATTCCTGTATATGAATATTAAAACCAATCATAAATATGTGGCAATATTAGTATGTATTTGATTATATGTAAATGTTGTAGATGACGGAAATTCGAATTCAAGATCTCCCGCTAAATAGATCGATTTCTCACAAAAACTTTGTGAACCACTAGACCATCCCGTTAACTAGTGGAGTTCATTTTTAGTCTTAAAGATGCAAACAAAGGAGGCACAAATTTAAACTTGTCACGTCATTAGACAAACGCGTCTGAATTATAAATAATGAAAAGTGAAAATCAATTTGTATAATACAACGTTGTTTTGCCTGACCTAATCTATTTCCATGTAATTCATTCAACAGTTTTTCATGAAATTCTTTTTCATATAAAAACAATTCTACGAAATTCAACTGATAGCCGCTCTATATTTTTTTTTCCCTTTCTTTTTCTCAACCAAACACAACCAAATTGTGTAGCCATTAAAAAAAAAAATAACAAATAAAAAAAATTAGTAATTGATTTAATTTAAATTTACCTGTTTTATGGCAACTACAGCAGTGGTTCCACAACAAGAGGTGTCCAATTTCTCCAGAAGCTTAATCTCCTTGTCCATCACTTTGAAGGCACTAATAAAAGCCTCTTTCCATTTAAGGACTTGTTTGGTTGGGCTCATTTCACCTTTCAATCTGTCACTAGCATAGAACTTGGCAAACTCATTCTTTTGGTTTAGTATCAATGATGGCAAACGGTTCCTTACTAACTTGCTCACTATCTCACCATTCTTTCCATGCCCATCAAAAACTCCACAAAAAACTCCATCTTCCATTCCATATCCCTTCAAAAAGAAAAAGAAAAAGGAAAAGGAGCCAATTTAATTAGCACTTTATAATGAACAAATTTGAAACCAATTTTTCTAATAATGTAATCTAAACAATCTGGTCGATGCTAAGGGCACCAGAAATTGCTCTCCCATGCCACATCTCGCTTAAAACAGTGGTACATCACCTTCTAAAAGTAGTACATGTAATCTTGAGAAGCAATTTTTTTGGTGTCCTTAACAACCACCGGCAGAATATTTGTTCTAGTATAATTTTGGTGCCAATATTCCTTAGTTTCTTGCAAAATCTCACCGAAGTTATAATGACAGGACTCTTGTTCACTAAAGTGGCGGATCCATGAATTTGACAATACATGACTAAAGTTTAGAAGAGAAAAACTGGCAAGGGCCAACAAACATTCAAAAGATACAATAATTTTAGAGAAACTCAGTATTGAGACTCAAAAAAGTGAGTCAGATGAAACTGCTAATATCTAATCTTTCTCGAATATAACAATAACAAGAATCATGTGCACTAGACCGACCGTTATTGTGATTCATTTAGAGAGGGAAAAAATGACATACCTGGTAAATAATTCCAGAATCTTGGTTTGATAATTTGCTTCCTTGGATTGAATAAAGAGAGCCAACTCTTTGAATTCCATCACTAGACTTATCAACCTCTTCATAATAAACCACATTTTCATGGCCATACTCAATCTTCTCTTGAATCTCTGAAGATGCAGAGGATATGCAGATACCCATTTCAGTCAACTTACACAAAATTCCCCCCTTTTTGTAATTAAGCCCACTTTTTAAATATCACTAGCTGGTGCAACAATCTCTTTATATAAGATTTAAAGACTTCAGGTGGCTGAAAATTACACCCTGTTTCAATAATTCGTTTTTTTAATTGGTGTTTGGTATTAATTTAGGCTACCCCAAGATTCACTTTAAGGGGCATGTGTGTATATTATATAAGCCTAAAATTACCACATAAAACTAGGTATGTTGACCTTTTGTCACCCCCTCTCTCTCTATATATATATATATAAATCTGGGAAAAATACTAAATACACTCTCTATTTTAAATTTATAGTCTTACTTTATACGTATAATTTTAAGAATCCAAATTTGCAAACCCTCAGCTAAAGAGGGATATGGTGTCTCTACACCGTAGTTAATTGGTTGAGTTTTCACTAGAAACTGCATTTCCTCCTAGCAACGATTCTCTTTTAGATGATGTATCAATGATATAGATATACATTAACCAATACATAGTATGATTACCATGACCCTCCTTAGAAGAGAGTCAACAAATTTAAACTCGTAATTTTACCTTTGTATTGTTGTACACTTGTACATGAAGAGATTGTTCCTAATACTTGAATTGTAACTGAAAATTCAACCAATAACTTATCTTCCAATTTTACCTAAGAATGTAGAGTATTGGGGCTTTTTCTACAATTTACATTAGGCACAAGAATAGCATACAATATAAACAATAAAATTAATTATACCCTTACTAAACATTTTTCTTTTCTTTCTACTTCTTATGGTCGTTAGGCCTAATCAACTATCACCGATTATTGACAACTTATGGCGGAGTTCTAGTTAAATAATTTTGTAGATAAGATAATAAAAGGATATTTTAACTTAAAAAAAGAAGTGTTTAGATTAGTGGTAAGCAATCTCCATTTTTATTTGAAGATTCTTCTTTGAAGTGAAGAGTTCGACTCATGAAAATAAAAAAAATTTTAGTTAAAGAAGAGATTTAAACCTCTTTTAATTTTTATTTAAAAAAATTGAGAAAATAAGAATTACTATATTTAGTAACTCTTGATTACAGAGAGAGAGAGAGAGAGAGAGAGAGAGGGGTAGGTTATAGTGACCTTGTCAGATGTTTGGAAGGGCAGTGGTTTATTTTTAATTTTTTATATTTTTTTCATCAAGATTTTAGATTAGGTAACTGTGCCCCTTGGTTCATGTTAGCAGTTTCCATCGAGTGGGGAGAAATAATATAAAAAGGCAAAAAGGAGGGTTGACCATGACCAGTTGGGTACTGCCACTTTACAGGGAGATGTGATTCAAAAGATGGCAATAGCCACTCTACTATTCTTAATCATCCTGTGGTCAATTGGTTGATGAAAAACAGTGGGTCAATCTTTTCTCCTTTTTTAAATAAAAATATAATATTATTAATAATATAGTTCGAACTCTGGGTCAATCTTTAATTTAATTAAATTCAGTTTTTAACACTCAAACACAATGTGTTATACTCAAACACAATGGGTAACATGCACCAATCAAGATCACACCTCAAAATGTGAAGACCAAAGTTTGAATTAGGGTGACTAAGAATTTGCACCTAGTATAGAGTCCCAGGTTTGATTACTCGGGTCCCTCCTTGCCCTTCAATATGAACAAGTATATTTGATAATGTGTTGGTTGTATTAAAAAAAAGTTAAGTAATCAAGATAGAACTAACAAGCTCAGTGCAAAAGAATGTTTTTAGTGAGGATTTGAGCGTAATGAAGATGCCAGTTTAGATTCAAATTCTTTTGATGGACCGACAAATTAACAACTTTAACTTTCAAATCAACTACGGTTGATGAGTAAGATTCTTGTTATTTGTTTAGCCCACTGTAATTTTTCTAATAAATTATGATATGGTAATTCACTAGAGTTCTAATAACAAAATTGGAAAATTAGTGTCTTTGTACGTATGATAAATAGATTTTATTAAACTGTTAAGATGATTACAAAGCCGATTCTAGGGCAGGAATAGCAGGGCGACCACCCACTCAAAATTTTAGAGGGGCACAAATATTTGTTTATATATATATATATATATATTAAAAAATTAAAAGTTTTTAATTAGTAACAAAATTTTATGAGAAAAAACTTAGGCTTCCAAAGTTTTAATTGCGTGTAAGAGATCAGTTCTTTAACAATTCTCTGATCTTTCTTCTCATATTCAATCTCAATATTTTCACATTACTAGATAAAATTAGAGAGGTACCAATATTTTTTCCTTTCATTCATATTGATTTTAAAATAATAAGAGATAATTTGATATTTAATTGTAACTATTTTGCAGGATTTTTTGCAATTGTAATGTATTTTTTGTACTATGTAAATTCTTATCATTAAAATAAAAATCTTTTTTTAATATATAAAAAAGCAATTTATCTACTTATAACAGGGTAACCTTTTGAGTTTTGCTCAGAGCCTACAAATGGCCAGGACCTACTCTGGGTGATCAATTTAATCCCAAATGCTAGAGTATTTCATAATTCACACCTTTAAAATTTGACTGTAGTTTCACTTTGATCTATAAAATTTAATTTTTACCAATTTAATTCATAAAGTTTGATCATGTTGTTACTCTAGTTAAAAATTCAACCTCTTTTTTTTTTTTGATAAAAAATTACATATATGCCTGTGTATATAGAGCAACATAATCTGATTTACAGAAACCAAAACAAAATCGAAAAAGAAAGGCAGTAAGTTTGTTACCAATTGTCAAAATAAACTTAAGACTTTTGTCAAAAGTTTGCCAAACAAAGCAAGTTATTATGACTGTATTATGTAAAGAAGTTGACTTCTCCTGTTATTACTTTAAATGGTTTCTCTTTTTGTTCTTTTTTTAATAATGGACGGTCCAATTTCCATAATTCCATAATTGTGTTGTAACGTGGCATTTGAAAAATGAAAGATAAGAGAGACATTTGAAAAATGAAAGATAAGAGAGACAGAGACCCCCTCAAATATGGACCTTAAGTTGTGATATTTAACTGTTTATCTACCACCACACCACTCTCCTCCTTTTTCTTCTTTTCTTTCTTCAAGGATTGAGGTGGAATATAACATTCTTACGCGTTATCCGATTGATAACAATATAAAATATATATATATATATATATATTTGTTTGAAAAGTTTAAAAATAAGTTGAGATATGTGATGATAGAGATGTTCTCTTTTTTTTTTGAGTTTTTCCATGAAAAAAATTTCTTTGGGTGGAGAGGAAGAAAAAAAAATTACGAAAAATAAAGACAGATAGAAAGATCGACATCTATTCATAAAAATGGAGAGTATATCACAACATCATTCAATTTATTTTTCAACTTCTCACATAAATCAACTTTTTTTCAAATCATTTTTCAGTTTGTTATTAAACAAAGCCTTATATTTCATTAGTAGTAGTAATTTGTCCTCTCAAGATGTATGTTAAGGGGCTCTATTTACTTAAAAAAAAAAAAGACATTTTCCATGTTTCAAATTAATAGTTATAGGCAAAACTTATTGATTATTATGAGATATATAGTGAACTCATAATTTGGGACTCATGTATAATAATATACTTAATTATGAATCCATCTTTCATTTTGGAATGTTTGAAAGGGTGAGGAGTTATCAGATTATGCTAATATTATTGTATTTTTGAAAGTTCAAAAGTCAATCAAATATTTCTAATTTGAGAGGAGAGAATCATACAATATAAATTAATTAGAAAAATATATTCACCTTCAACCATAGTATGTGGATACATGTTGATTGATTATTCAATCAGTTAAAGGTTATGGTATAATCTAATGGAGTGCATCATCTCATTATATATATATATATATATACACCGATTCTTTTGGCAAATATTTTTTTGGTGGAATATAAATACTTTAGGCAAATATAAATATTTAATATAAAAACTGACATATCAAACATGACCACTGTGTATTACTTAAAAACACTTGTTACAATTTATTATAACTAATGAATAATTAACAAATGTTATATATTTATATACATGTAAAAATACTCATATATATACATACATATAGATAAACAATAATTCTAGATGGACATAAAAAACTAACATTTTCAATGTCACCACCATGTATTGGTTAAAAGAACCATATCATATTCTATTCTAACTAATGAGTAATTGACACATTGATATATCAATTTTCTATGTCAAAGTTTGATGTCCGTGACGAATTAATATATACATAGATAAGGATTCAAAAAATGCAAACTATATTCTTGGAGTAATCATGATTAGTCACTGCCACATAATACATTACCAGTTTTCTCTTTCTTTATGTATATAAAAAGAAAATTTAATATTCCAAATTGTTAACTATGTATGTTGATTTGTTCACCAAACAATAATTGATGTTTTTTCACTTAAATATAGAGGAGACTAACAATATTGTGGAGAAGAAAAATAATGTGGGATAAGTGATGATAGTTTGATTGACATCTTATCAAGAAGAGGAATAGCTTTATATAAGAACACTAACCTATTTTGCTAAAGGTCAATTATATCTTCTTCTTCTTTTAAATATTTTTCTTTTCTTTTCGCATATTGCTGCTGTCAAGTCTCACTAACCACCTTCGAAACTCTAGTGATGAGACCTGTGGTTCTACAAAGTCAGCAATGGTTAACCATGGTTTAAAATAGAATGATGGAAGGGTATTTTAAGTAAAAAAAAAATGAGTGTCATTTATTTTGAAAAATAAGGCGTCTTTCCTTAAGTTTGATCTTAGAAAAAGCAGTTGTGCCTCGTTGCCCTATTACAAATTTTGTAGTCTAAAAAGAAATAAAAACTTAAACAAAACGAACGCAGTAAAGAATAATTAGGCAAAAGTTGTGGGTTCATCTGTATGTTATACCAAGAATAAGCAAGAATTCATAAAACTATTGTGTATATAAAATAACAAACAAATGGTTAAAACTGATAAAAGCTGAAGTTTTTTTAGGATTTTTACTAGTTACAAGCTCAGGTGAAATTCAACATATATACACACACACAGCAGGTTTCTTAGACAGATTGCCTGTATAAGGATCACATTTCTGGCGACGAAATTAAAACACTGGGATACCTGGATATGGATGGTCCAGAGACAGACTATATATACTAGCAAATCGCTTCTATTATACTATTCATACCTACACCAAATTACTCGTTACTTGAGTACTACCTCCAAACTCACAGCCCATCGAGCCTTAAGATAGCAAAACGTCTACGAGGAATTTGACTAGAATCCATAAAAAAAGAGTCGGTGTGAGCATTACAGCCAAAATTGGCTAAAATATCTGCAGCGTGGTTGTTTTACCAAAAAGTATGCATCGGTTTAAAGTTGAGGCTAGGCAACAATGATAACGATCTTCCCAATCTCTTAAAAATTTACCCAAGGAGGATGTCTAAGAAACTGCAAAAAATGAATAAGTACCTGCAAATGAGCTTCAATGTCAACATTAACGATTCCCTTCTGAACACGAAAGGCATTTCCTTGCAACAAAGCTCTGGTTTCAGCAACCACATTAGAAGAGACGCCAAAGAAAGCATCCAATAGCCCAAATCAGAAGTCGAGAATCATCCCTAAGAATGCAACCCCCACACCACTACTCAACCCAGGATTACCTCTGGAGCAGCCATCAGATTTAGCTTGAAACTATCCATAACTGGGGCAACCCAAAATAGTGACAATGTATTGAGGAGTTTTAATAGGACCAAGCTTAAAATTACAACTCAAAAGAAGTCATCATACTGCACCCCTCTTAACTAAAGCAACAACTTATGGGTACAAGAGAAGTTGATCTATCCATTCATATTTCATACAAAACAAAGGAAGAAAGGTTAAAAAGTTTTGCACATTCTCACAGCACTACAACATATTTTCTTCTAGGATATAAACTCAAAAGCATCAAATGGAACAGCATAGAACCCGCAAGTTCTTCTTACTGTTCCAGAGATTCTCTCTCATTGGCCGGCAGGTGCAGGGACGTTTTCTTCAGGTGGGACAGAATCAGGCGTGGGGGATTTCTTGGTAAGGGACTTGGGCAAATCAATGTCGTCTTGGACGCAGCGCTGCTGGGGATGGGATAAAAGGACACACATGTGCCGGAAGAGTACACGGGTTAGACCCTGACCACTCTCAAAGATGTAGCCCTCGTACTCGCTAACGTGCTCCAGGGCGTCCACTAGGGCGTCGTACACCTTCTGGGGACAGTTGTCGGGTCCTGGTTTGTCATGGAGGTACATCACATCCAGTGTGAAGAGTTTCTGGTTTACTGGCCATTGGTGGTGTGGTGCTACTGATGATCTGCAGTAAAGCAGCACCTGAAAAATATATCAAATCAACATTAGTGTAAGATTTTCGAGCTATTTTTTTCATGTCTGATTTATGAGAAATATACAATTAATGTATAATTTGTCTAACAATAACAATCGCAAACAATTGGACCGACTATCACTTTTCAGTATTATATTTTTCAAAATAAATAAATAATTGGCCCCCTCCGGTCACGTAACTTTCGAGTATCACTTTTCAGAACATTACAAGACGGTTGAATGTATAAATTGTCTAACAATAACAATCACAAACAATTGGACCGAAATCTCTACAAATTGTAACATCAACAAAAGAAAAAGATGAGAATACATCCGCATTCACATTGCCAAGTGGCAAGCAACGTTCTACAACTTGAAAGGCTTCAAGTCTCTTCAGTCATCTATTTACTGTTGACATTGATCATAGGCTAACCAACTTATCCACCTCAAGTGCTTTTGACAATTGTACTAGCTGCTCTAAAGTTACACATAATATTCGTGAGGTACAAATATTAAAACAGAGTGCGCAACTACCAAACCACTTGATCAGAAAAGTTGGTCAAATAAGAGCAAGGTTACACCATTACATGAATGAGACAGTATCATCTAGAGTGCTCTCATCTAATGTGAGAGTAAGGATGGGAAAATAAAGGTTTCTATGATAATTACATATGCACAATATTATTACACATCTAAATAAATACAGAAAACAGTTGAATAGATATGTTCCTTGTTAATTTCTTTGCTATATAACGAAAGTGATCATAACTTACTATGATTCATGAGTTCTACGCTTTGCATTACAATCATATGGTATTACTTGCCAAAAGAAGATACTTTTTTCTTTTTTGCTTATACTTATTATTAAAGTAAAAGTGTTATTCACATGTCTATGACATAAGCTTGGGGTTTGTTGTGCCTTGTTCGTATAAGTCATTTCTGTATGTGCCTCTCTCGTGTATCTAATTCAGATTTAACAAATGTTCATCAAAGTATCCTTAATAACTAATACTAATAGCAGCCACAAAATAAATCCAATGTTTCAGCCAATTTTTTTTTTAATTTTAATTTTTTTTTTTTGTGGGAAACAATCTTAGAGAGACAAACATCTTTTCTAGGGGAGGATAAAGTTATAGATGGAAAAACAAAACAGGCCTTACCCTGTGACCCCAACCTCTCTTTTGGAAAGTCGTATTGAAAAATGATTTTAGATGAACTTCTTGGTCAGTCTTCCAAGATTTATGGTTTGCTAATTTTCTCGCCTCGTGCGAAATAAGTTTGAAAACAAAAATTATCTAAACCATTGTTTCAAGAAGATAGTTAAAAAAAAAAAAAATGAAGCAGCAGCAAACATATGGACTGGAATCCTGGAACTTACAAATCTATTAGATGAAGACTCGCCCAATCAACTGATTTCAATTGACAATTGACTATGTTTTCTTTTAATTAATAGAGGTCAAAAGGGATTTTTATAAGCAAAAAATGGTTGTATAGTGATGTCAGCAACTTGAAGTAAGATGCTGCTGAAAAACATTCACAAGGGATTGGGGTGGGAGGGGGAGGGGGAGGGACACTAGTTATCAATATCAGAAAAGGTCCCCGTATAAATACATGGGATCTCCAAGTAGTTTCCACCAAATATAGGAAAAGTCGATGTAAACGTGTAATAGTTCACCCATTAAAATGTAATAAAGTTCAGTATAAAAATAATAAGCAAGAACGTAAAAGGTAAAGCCCAGCATTTCTCACCACTCTAAGAATCCGACTCTGTGCACGAGATTTCTTTGCTTCATGGTTTGCTACCCGGAAGAGCTGGGTGAGATCTGCGTGACCAGAAGATGAATCAACTTTAATCCCCCGAAGTGCTGCTACTGCGGAGTCAATTTCACTGCTAAACTCCTTGCGAAGCTTCAATATATTAAGATTTAGAAGATAAAAACATGGAAACCATTAAAAGTTGTTACAAATTCCTTAAATTAAAAAATAAAAATACAAAAGAAGGGAGGGAGGGAGGAAGTAGTTTAGTTAATTTGCCGAAAGCCAAAAGCTCTACACAGAGGTGAAGATTGACTTGTTTGCCTCAATCAATTTTTGGAATTAACTGCAAATGAAGTAGAATTCAAGGATCTTTTTTAGGGGCATTAGTCAAGTTAAAGCATTCCATTGAGCGCGTAAAAAGCATAGAATGCATTCCCAATTTTCCGCATCACTTGTGCTCACACTTATATGTCAAAAAGAAACATATTCTACCCAAAGGTTACTCAAACTACACAATTTATAAAGTACAACACAAACAAACAAGCATCGAAACGAGAGAATGTGACCCCCCCAGCAAAGGGAACATGTTAATGAATTTTATTTTCCACAATTATTAATAAAATAGAGTTCCTTACTTCCTTTTATCCTAAGAAAACATGGACACTTCATTTGTGTGGATTACCTATGTCAAACATGGCTTGAGTGCGTAACCGACACGCCACATGGCGTGTTGGACATGTTTGGTATTGTTTATAAGCTGGCCATGGCTGGTACTCTGTGGACATGGGATGGGTACTTGGCAGACAATTTTGGAGCAATAAACCTAATAATGAAATCTGAAAGGTGTAAAATTAAATTTAGAAAACAAATATATGGCTTATTTATAAGAAAAATAATAAGAGAATAACGAAAATAGTAAAATACTAGAGATTGCACACCTTATACCTGATGAGCCCAGGTTGGATGAGATTTTTAGGAGATGTATGGTGAAGATTGACTAACTGAGGAAGGAGGAGCTCAGGAGCTCTACTGAAATTAGTTTAACTGTACAAATTATTAACAATATTGTAACAAAATTCCTTCTCGTGTTTCATTCCTCTAATTGTATGAGTAAAGGAATTATGTTCAAAAACACCAAAATTAGGGAACAATCCGTGTACAATACCTGTATTAGAAAAATCATTATAAACAGTTACCCATTAGTCCTTATGAAAATATCTCAGAAAGGCCGGCACTAGCTGTGCCGCATGTATACTGACAAAGCCTTCACTCCATCTACAGACATTTCTTAGTTCTCAAAAAATCTCTTCTATTTGTTTTACTTACTATACTCGAAAAGAAACAACAAACTCTGTGTCCCAAAGATTTTATCCAATCTCCTTTGTAGAGATCAAGTACCAAATACAGCAAATACCATATTCATTATGAGAAAAATGATCCCGAACAACAATATCAAAAATAAACGATTTCCATCTAGGGAAGCATAAATCCCCAAAAAGGAAAAAAATAACCAAACATACGTTTCTGCCTTCTCCTTCATTTTGTTCTGAGTTGGTAGTATTCTCACTCTTTAAATACAATGTTTTGTGGTTCTTTTAGCATGGTCATACAACTATTACCATCCATACTCCAATTATTTATAAATAATCAACATTATTTTGGAAGTATGTAAAAAAATTGGGTAAAACCATTCTTGTAATGTAAAGTTCACAAGAGACCCCCTTATATGCACTACTATATTACATACTTCCACCCAATTTTGCATTTTTTCTAGATTTGTCATCAATGACAATCAGATAGATAGACATAAGCATCAAATGCAATCAATGTGGTACCGTACTAAAGCATGCAAGTGAAGGCATAAAACTGAGGTGGTGTGTGCTCCCTTTGCAAATGAATTTGTTGATGAGACTCACCAACTGTATTAGGGCATTATCTATTGCCTCGCTATCAATTTGAGGCAATGCATGTTGGCCTGAACATTCTGAGATGGCACTAGGTCCCTGTGTTGTTGATTTTCTGAAAGCATCAGTAAATTTTATATGCACCCACCAGCACTAAACTAGATTTACAAAATACTGTAGCCTCCTATCTGGACTTTTTTGGCTTCCCCCCCCCCAAAAAAAAAAAAAAAAAATTCCCCCTCACCTTCCCTTTTAAACCCCCTGGAAATTAGAGTTGCCGCCCTATTTTGAGTGCTTTCATAATCGTTAGACTTTACCCCTTGCATGTGGGAGGATTTCAGAGAATTACATAGAAATGGGGGCAAAGTACGAGGACTATGTTAGAAAGAATTAGACATATGCCTCCAGTTTCATATACCTCCAGTTTTATGTAATTCTTTGAGATTTCCCTGCATGCAAGGGCCAAGTCTAATAATTATGAAGAAAGCGGGGTGGAGGTTAAGTCTAATTTCGCATTAAGAATAGGGGAAAAGTCAAAAGGGCCAACTTTCTTCAGGTTAGCTCCCTTGCTTAAAAAAACTTATTTAAGTGATTGTCAAGCAGGGGCTTCGCCTCTTGGCAACGAATTGACCTTAGAACCCCAAATTATACCAGCCCTGATGAACATGAAATAAGAAAGAGCCCTATTTAGATGGACTACAGCATTTTGAACCCTGCCAAAATGGAACCATATCCGTGCTGGTTCCTGATGATGTCCTACGTGTATCTTGTGCCAATGATTCCACCAAAAACCAATCAACTATAAGGAAATTACACAGAAATGCTGACTGTGGAGAATGGGGACAATTTATGTTCAACCTTTGGCAACCCTTGATGAATCTTACCACAGATGGATTAAACACTCTTCAGTCTTCCCACCCAAGTGGATTTCAACCTGGTTTCCTTGGGCTGTTAGTGTTCTCAAAATCACCGCTAGGGCCGATTAGGCCCCACCTAGCCGGTGGTCTCCCACATAGCCTAGCTAGACAACTGCCTAGTCTGGCAGGAAGGTGTTTCGGCATAACTAGGGGTTTTTCGCTCATTTATGTTTTGAAAATTAGTTTTTTTCATGTTTGAATTATGAGAGAATATTCGTTTAATGAATTCTTAATATCCTTTTTAGAAGTAAAGTTAGATTTTAGTAATAGCATATTTTCAAAATATAAATAAACAAAAAAAAGGGAAAATCAACCGCCTAGCCTAGGTGCTTCGGCCTAGCGCTTTATAAAACATTGGTTGTGAACCAGTCTAAGCTATATTGCTAGTGACTTGCGTAAATGCAGATGGATGATCCTAGATACGACGAAGCTACATTAACTACAAAAATGTTTGTGTTACAATCACTTTTGACTACCCTCTGCCGGCCTCTATCCTTATTGAATAAAAGCAGAAGAAGTTGAGTAAAAAAGTCAAGGGTCCCAAAGGTGAGAATCTTGTCAGGCTTTCATGCACCAACATTAGCAAAAAGTGAAGAACCTGAAACGGAATAGTGCCAAGTTGCTAAAGACCACATGGAACCCAAGGATGATGGAAATGATAATTGCAAGGAATATTGATTCAAAAACAAAGGAAAACTAAGAGAGATGAATCACAATGCCAAAAACAGATATTATTGGCTCTACAAAGAAAAGACAAAGCCTGAGAGAAAGGAGGAAATGATTAGCATGGATACAGTTACTCCTTGGCTCTTGATTCAGCCAGCTGGGGAGGTAAACTTCCCCATGCTGCACCCCAAGGGAAGAATCAAAGTAACACTACGTTTGATAACATGGAAAAGGAAAATAAAAACAGTTGATTTTAGTGAGAAATTGGAAAATAAGTTGAGGGATGTGGTGAGATGTCTTATTAATTTGTGACTTTTTCCATGAAGAATTTTTCTATGGTAGTTTAGTAAGAAAAAAATTTCACAAAAAATAATGAAAGATGGAGGACATCTACTCATAAAAAAGAGCATGAAATGAAGAGCATCCCATCACATGCTTCAACTTATTTTCCATCTTCTTACTCAAATCAAGTATTTTTATTTTCTTTTTCCATGTTGTTATCAAACAGAGCCTAAATGGAAAATTTGCAGCATAAGCAATATCATTGTCTTTCTGTTGAACTCCACATCTCACCAACACATTCCGTTTTTTATCAGCCTCTACCTCCTACTGCTCCTTTATAATCGGAGTGCTTTCCTTCAACATTTGCCTAGATTCTTTGGATGTCAGAAGAATTCAAATGATTATTAAGCTTTGTATAACCATTTTGCAGTTTTCTGTCGGTCAGAGTTGTAACCATAACTCAATTACAAGACTCCATTTTTCTTTCATTTAACCAGTCAAATGCACACTAATTCTTTGTTTGGAACCCAATTCGGAGCTTTTAGAATTGGAGCAAGAATTATCCATCGGACTAGTGTAGACTAATTTTTGCTCCAATCCCAAAGCAGTCCGGAATTGGTTCCCAGAAAAACCATAACTCAAATTCAAATCCTACCTAAACATAAATTGATTCCAACAGAAACCCAATTCATGAAATCTAAAATCTTGGAAATTTAACAGATACCCACATGAAATCAAACCCCAAACAATCAAAATAAAGATAAGAGTTGTAGAAAGAAAGGGGTACCCACCCAATAAGTAGATTTTCCAAGGGCGAGAAAGGCAAAACGGTGATCGGAATTAATGGAGAGCTTGGAATTGACAAAGAGGAGAATGGCTTGCTTGATAGAATCCAATCTGGTGACGGGTCGACCATTGGGTCCAGTTACTTTCATTTCGACGAGAGATTCAGGGTCCACATCTATACAGAAGAGTATGTCTTCGTTCAAGAATCGGCAAGGTTGTAATGTATAGCGAGGTCTTGCTGCTGCTGCTGAATTATTTCCCTCTCTTCCCTCCATCGTCAAAACCCTTCTCTTTTTTCAGTGTCTGTTCAACTCTCAACAATTACTCGAAAGTGTTCTCTCGGCGTGTATTTTGTGTTTCAATTGCTCCAATCCTAATAGCATTTCCAAATTGTTCTTCTTCGATTTATCCTTGAACTTTGGATTTGGGAGAAATGTTATAAACTTTAACTTCAATTCTCTTATGGGGCCGATTTGAATTTCATCGTCAGGAAAATTGCGCAAGAAAAAGATTCTCGAAAAAAGTGAGATAAATTAAGATGGTCGGTGATGTTGGCACTTCCGCGATCACTGCGTCGAGCAAACTCCAACCTAAAATATTATTTTAGGTGTTATTTATTTGCTACTTAAATTTAAAATTTTTAAATTTAAGTAGTTGATAAAGTTTTTCATAAATTAAAAAAATTAAAGTGACTACTTAATTTTTATCACTTAAAACTTAAAATTTTTATTTAAAATTTTAAATGGCAAAGTTATCACTTAAATTTAAAATTTAATTTTAAAAGGTGTAAAAGCTTCATTTCACCCCCTCTTTTATTAAACCCCTTCTTTTCTTCCATTCTTCATGCGCCAATTAGCAAAATTGTTGTTAAGGTTTGTATTCCGTCTTTTAATTTCGTTTTACATGCCTTCTTTCAATTATGTTGTTTATTCTTATTAAATTTTAGTTTATTATTTAAATTGTTAACGTGGATAGTTTCAACTATTTCATATGTTTTTGGATTTCTTTGTTCAAACTTTCATATCTACTGTGTATAGTTGTTTGTGATTCTTATCATGAGTAAAGTCTTTAAAAGCTAATTGGGGCATTTATGTGCTTTATATATAATTGATGAATGCATAGTGGTGTATTATAAAAGGGTCATTAGAATCATGTGATCAAAATAAAATAATAAAGGTAAAATTGTTGACCTTATAGTCACTAATCTTGTTTTGATAATAACAATAACATTAATCATGTGTAATTTAATTAAGTTGATGTTTAAAGTTATAACCACATTAAATTGACCACACGTGGACAAAATCGACAAGCCGAAATAAAGATCATTCACCTACAAAGTTGTACACTTTCAATATCTCAAACATCACAAAGCCTCCATGATCAATGCTCTATCAATGGCACCTCTATGATGAATGATAAAGCCAAGGAAGAAAAGAAATGAAGAAACAACCAAATCCCTCGAAGACTCATTAATTTCTATTTAAGTGAGTGCTTTAGTTACCTTTGTAAAGATTCATGTTTGACTCTTGATATAGCTCATATACTTCATTTTTAAACAACTAGATTGATCAAAACTAAGTTTCCACAAGATCTTTTCAAAACACAAATTCTTGCAAAAATCGTTTTTCGAATAAATTCATATTAAATACAAATTATCATATTTTGTGTTTTCCCGAAAATAGAGACCTTAAGAACTTATTTTTGAAGTCTCCAAAGCATTAAAATTGATTTTGAAGCTAAAATGCAAAAGTACAAAATTTGGATTTTTGGCCTGATGGACAGAGCCCATCAGTCGACTAAGCAGAGAGGCTCAGTCGACTGAGGCTCACTCAGTCGACTAAGGAGCCCTGCTCAGTCGACTGATGGCCCAGAATATAGCCGTTGAAGTTCTGATTTTTTACCATTTTTGGCACCAAACTCTTACCAACTCCTTCCAAACGGCCATATGATGTCTTAGACTATATATACACCTTCTAAGACTTATTTAAACACTCTTGAATCATTCATACACTATTCTCTTCATCTACATTCATTTTCAAAGATTCAAGAACATTGTTTTTGATCAATCATCTTTATTTTGAGCTATATTTTATTGATCAAATTTGATATCTCTTAGTGTGAGCTTAAGTTGTAATCTTCATACACTATTGAGCTATTGTACATTGGTGTTAGTCACCAAATTATTTCTTTCAAACATTAAGAGAGGTTTATCTCTTAAAATAGCAAGAGTGAATTCTTGTGTGAGTATTGAGAGAGATTCAATACTTGTAAGAGTGTGTGAGAAGAATACACTTGTAGTGTGACGCCCCGAATCCCGTTCTGAGATTTTCACCTCCGGGACCCGGTTAATCACGGATGCCGTACGCGACGGCGGGTTTAAAATATAAGAATCACGACTCTTAAAAACTTTTCTTCAATAAAATGTCAAGTTTTACAAATGCTCGGTATGTGGAGTTTACTTAATTAAAAACCAAACCCTTAAAGTTTACAAAGCCCATACACACAAACACGATCATATCCAACTCCACATCTATATATAAAAACCGTTTATACAAATCCATAGCCCATTACATAAATACAAAGAGTTTAATACAACAAGAGATTATATGCAACTAAGTCCTTGGTTCAAGGACTACAAAAGATATAGGACATCAGAGGCTACTAGACTCGTAGACCACGCGCCAATCCCTGATGCTTGACCTGCAAAACTGTTTAGAAAACGGGGTGAGCCAAATCCGGGCTCAGTGGGAACTATATAGGTTTTATATAGAAAATAATTATTTTACGTCAACGCCGTAGTTTGAAAACCATGCAGTGCAATGCAACTCACACACCCGTGTGTGCAAAACCCACTAGGAATCCCATCCTAGTAACCAGGAAGCTGACTATCCAATCAACCTATCCCATCTGTAGACCTCCCATGGAATACCTTAAGTCGATCTCACATTGCTAGTTAATCGTAGATATAACCCTACTTGAGTCCGTTCTCAAGTGTAACTCAAGGATATACTATGCTATCCAGTACCTATACCGTATGTTGTGACAGTTGGCCAAGTATCTATTATTTTCTCTTTAGTTATAGTATGTTATGAATTCCATACTTGGCCACCTACAAGGCCTTAACTCTATTTCGTCCTCCCAATCAAACCACGTGCTCCCATTTGTATACCAGGTTTCTATGGCCATTATCTATCAATGCTTTTCACTTTATCTGTTAATACATTATGATTGGCCAACGCTTTCATGTGTATATTATGTTCCTTTATGATAGTGTCTGAATCATTGTTCTTACTAAAGGCACACTCGCTCGAGGCAACATATCACCAACCATGCCATACAAGATATGATACAATACAATAATAATGATAATATAAACAATTCACATCCACAACACAACAATCCGTATCATATCTCTAGTATAGTGCCTCAGTTTCACCCCGCGGTCTGACCAGGCCCAGAACAGAGAATCCAGCGAGTCCCGAAGGATCCCAAGCTCTTGTCCATGTCTCCTCCAGGTGGGGAGTGGTTCAGGGACTTAGTTCTCCAAGTAGGTCATTCGGTGATAACCCACGCGACAGTCACTTTCCCGGGGACAACACCCCGAATAGTTAACGAGGAGAACACCACATACAAACCACATCGACACTCTGGAGAAACTACACCAGGCGATACCCTAGTGGGTGATGACCATTAGTAGCCCAACTACTTCCCAGGGGCTCACCCTTTGGGTAAGTAGTGGCACACGGGACCTGCTCCGCTTGCCGGGGAAACTCATCTAACCAAGGACACATAGTCCAGTTGGAAGGCAAGATACCTAGAGTGGGCTCTCCTTTGTGGGCAACACAACCACCGGTGGAGTCACCGACTTCATTTTTTTGTACACGGTTTAGGGCCTGTTCACTCATGAGCGGCAATAGGCGGCCCTCCTTCGAGTCACGGGGAGCTACCCGGTGCTCGGTATATCATCATATCCAGCCCATATGTGTGATCACAGTAACATACATCACATTCATTCATTTCCCACAATGAATATCATCATCATCATCAATTATACATCACACATATGGCTAAGCATCACATATATAATTATACAAGCGCCCACTCATCCATTTGTCATCATTAACATCATCGTCAATCATTTCTACAAGAGTGTTCATTACTCGTATATTTCATACGTTTATCGTCACATGATCATTCTCATAATAAGGCCAATTGATTTGGTAATCGCGTTATACACCCCATCATGTGGTACGTGTATTCAACTAAGGCCGTATGTGTTCCATAATGATTCACTAGCTATATCATTAAGCCAAGTATTCATTATTCACATCATATGTCTCATTACATGTTTTATGATGATACTCACGTCATCCTATCAAGCCATGTGTTGGTTGTTATGAATCTAGCTCATCCGGCATACTAATACCACTCGCCTAGGTGTCCGTGTCCATGACCAGGGGCAATCCGTGCCCTAACAACTATGTTTCATGTGTTCTTAAAGAGTATCGAGACTAAACTCTCGTTACTAATGCCTAGCATGCTCCACACAAGCCACTAGACTCGTACGCTAAGGCTTATCGCTCCACCGTAGTGGATTCTCACCACACATACCATAAATAATACCCTTCGGTCGTATCTAGTGGTATAGATGTGTATCTCTATCATTAGTAACCCAGAATCATCCATCTATAAGCACAAGACCTAAAAACCCCAATTTATAAGTCTTACGGATAGCTACGGAATTGGTTTCACATGAACCTCTAGCTACGCATGCTAAATCGTGGAACTAGATAATCAATCACGCTGTAGGAGTGATAATCTATCAATATCTAACGTTAATCTAAGAATTATCTAGCCCAATCCCCAAGAGATGCAAACAACACATGCTTTTGATCAAAATCCCTAATTTGTAGTTTAAATCGCTAATCATCGATCAAACGTTGGAAAGCAAGTTTTAGTACTAGTGTCCCCACCTTAGACAAGCCAAACCCGCAAGTTGATGAAGCGTAGAAGCCATATTGCCCAAGCCCTAGCTCCAACGCAAGCTCCGACGGAAGAAGAAAGCGGGAAGGATGATGAATAGTGAAGAAGAAACGATTCGGCACTCCAATCTTGGATGGACGATGAGAGATGTGCGTGATCTCTTCTCTCTCTCTCTAGAGCTCTCTAGAATCTCCCTCACTCCTTCTCTAAGTTGGATGCTCGAATGTGAGGTTGTGGGGGTGTTAAATGGCTTAAAAACGAGTGAAAAACGCTCAAAACCGACTTACAGGTGAACCATGATCGATCATGGGTCCCCCATGATCGATCATGAAGCATTCTGGAATTCTCTGGAGGACCATGATCGATCATGGCCCTTCCATGATCGATCATGGAAGTCACTGCAACAGCAAATGACTTTCTCAGGCCAAAACGGACCTCCGAACGGCTGAATCTCGACTCGGCCCAAACACAAAAGTTGTAGAGGGCAAAGAAATGAAGACGTGGCAAAAAACGGAGAGTCATTTGAATATCGGATGAAGAAGTTATGACCTCTCAAAATTGGCTAGAAATCTACGAATCACGAAAAGTCGAAACACGCGATTTACGCCTCGGTTTCAACTCGAACCACCCGAATAACGTATCGATCACTCCCTCAAACTAAATATAACTAACATGACATACTAGAACTATCCGGTCGAGTACGAAGGGCACGGGTTCCAATGCTCGCTCTCTGACGGAGATTAAGCCATACCGGGCTTAAGAGAAGGTCAACGCGGAAAAAGGAACACGGGGCATTACATGTAGAGGTTTGATCTTCACCCGAAAGGAGATCGGTTATAGTGAAATTTCTCGGGGTACTAACCGAGCGCGGAGTAGGGGCTAACAAGTCGAACCGTGTGGACAAAAAGTTTTCGACTTTGATCGGTTCAATCTTTCTAACTCTTGAACTCTTATATTGTGTTACTTGCACCTTGTGATTGGAATTATCCTTGTTTATTGTTTGCTTGATTGACATAGACATCGAATATTTTTTAAATTGATTTTAAAAATCTCATTTCGTTTTAAAAACCTTATTCACCCCCTCTAGGGTATTTTTCGACCTACAATTGGTATCAGAGGTTGTACTCTTGTTTTGATTTTACAATCATAGAGTTCACGATCATGTCTATCTATCAAGGAACCGGACTTAACGAAGGTTCTTCCACCACTAGGCCACCCCTATTTGATGGCAAAAATTATAGCTATTGAAAAAATCGCATGTGTACTTTTCTTCAATCTAGTGATTTTGAACAATGGAGGGTTACACTTATTGGACCCTATGAGATTACCAAAACCGATGAAAGGGGTAATGTCAC
This sequence comes from Lonicera japonica, assembly GCA_021464415.1. NCBI lineage: Eukaryota > Viridiplantae > Streptophyta > Magnoliopsida > Dipsacales > Caprifoliaceae > Lonicera > Lonicera japonica. The sequence goes on along the minus strand of CM038469.1, from coordinate 30,030,950 downwards.
TCCTAAATCAATTTCCGAATATGATGAGCATGACATTAAGAAAATCCAATTTAATGCTAAAGCCTTGAATTCTCTACATTGTGCATTGGCTATGGACGAATACAACAAAATTTCTAGTTGTAAAACCGCAAAAGAAATATAGGATAAATTAGAGGTTGCTCATGAGGGAACCTCACAAGTCAAGGATAACAATATTGATATGCTTGTTCATGATTATGAGCTTTTTAAAATGGAGCCTAATGAATCACTTGCTTCTATGTATAGTAGGTTCTCCATTATTACTAATGCTTTAGATCTCTTTGGAAATGTTTATTCCAATGAAGACAAGATTCGAAAGATTCTTAGAACTCTTCCCAAGAAGTGGAGACCCAAAATAACGGCTATTCAAGAAGCCAAGAACCTCAAAACGCTAAGCAAGGATGAACTATTGGGTTCACTTAAAACCCACGAGAAGGAATTGGAGAAAGAAGAAGAAGTTGATTCAAAAGCCAAGAAGACTCTTGCTCTTAAGGCAAGTCAACGAGAGGATGATGAAGAGTCAATGGGCGGTGACGATGACATGGGTCTCCTCTCTAGAAACTTCATGAAATTTCTAGCCAAGAAGAAGAAGTTTCAAGAAAAAAGAAACAACTTTGGTTCTTCATCAAAGAGGAACATTGATCGATCAATTCAACCAAGAGTTGAAAATGAATAAGTCAAGAAATATTTCCATTGCCATGAACCGGGACACTTCAAAACTAATTGCTCGGTTAGAAGAAATGAGAGAAGAGATAAAAGATATAAAGCCTTCAAACAAGTGAGGCATGCCCTCAAGGGGACTTGGAGTGATTCCGAAGAGGGTGAGTCCGATGCCGACTCTAGCGACGAGGAGACGGCAAATCTTTGCCTTATGGCAAGAGACGATGAGGTAGACTCTATTTATGATTCATTTAGTGATGATAATGTTTCTATAAATGATGATGCTCATGATGAAAATGACTATGATGAGTTATATAAAATGTTTGAGGAATTGCATAGCAAATTTAAAAATCTATCTAAGAAGTTTGCAAGCCTCAAAAAGGAGAATTTGATAATTTCTAACAAGTGTGAAATTTTTGAGAAAGAAAACATGGTTTTGAAAAATGAAATCAATACTTTGAAGAAAGGAAAGGAAAAGGAAATTCCAAACACACTTGTAGTAGAAAATGTCAAATTAAAAGATCAAGTGGATGATCTAACTAATAGCTTAGCCAAATTCACCAATGGTAGGGATAATTTGGATAAACTTTTAGGAATGCAAAGATGTGTATTTGACAAAGCCGGTTTGGGTTACAACCAAATTGACAACCAAAAGGATTATAAAAACTTTTTTAAAACATATACACCTCATGATTCCACTCATCTTTGCTCATATTGTGGTAGAAATACTCATTATGTGGATCATTGTTTCTATCAAAATGAAGGTTTCCCTAAAATGAAGCTTGCTTGGGTTCCAAAAGGAACCATTGTGTTTGCTAACCCAAAGGGACCCAACACATTTTGGGTACCAAAGGAGAAGTTACTCAAAGTCATGGTGTAGGTGTGCTTAAAAGCCAAGGGTAGCAAAACCAAGTGGTTCTTGGATAGTGGTTGCTCAAAGCACATGACGAGAGACAAGAACAACTTCTTAAATCTAATTCCCAAGCGAGGAGGGAATGTGACTTTCGGGGACAACGCCAAGGGCAAAATCATCGGTATAGGTAAGGTTGGTAAGCATTCTACATGTATTGATAATGTTCTATTAGTTGATGGTTTAAAGCATAATTTACTTAGCATTAGTCAATTATGTGATAAGGGTTATGAAGTTATTTTTAAATCCGATCGCTGCATTGTTAAGAATGTTAGTGATTATTCCATTCTATTTGTTGCATATAGAACTATATAACAATGTGTACACTCTTGAGCTTGATGATTTATCACAACAAGATGTTAAATGCTTATCCGCTATAAATGATGTATCTTGGTTGTGGTATAGGAGACTAGGACATGCTAATATGGATTTAATCCATGCTTTATCTAAGAAAGAGCTTGTTAAAGGATTGCCTAAAACCAAATTTGTTAAAGATAAAATTTGTGATGCATGTTAACTTGGTAAACAACGCAAATCCTCGTTCAAGTCTAAAAATGATATTACTACATCTAGACCACTTGATATGTTGCATCTTGATTTGTTTGGTCCTATTTCGGTTGCTAGTCTAGGTGGTAAATTGTACACTCTTTTTATTGTTGATGATTACACTAGACTCACTTGGGTGTTCTTTCTCACCCACAAAAGTGAAACTCCATATGTTTTTGCTAAATTTTGTAGAAAAGTTCAAAATGAAAAAGGTGTCTCTTTGTGCATGTTCGTAGTGAAAGAGGTAGAAAATTTGACAATTTTGATATTGAGAACTTTTGTGATGAGCATGATATTGATCATAATTTTTCGGCACCTAGAACTCCTCAACAAAATGGTGTTGTTGAAAGAAAAAATATATCTCTTCAAGAGATGTCTAGGACTATGCTTAATGAACATTCTTTGCCGGAATATTTGTGGACGGAAGCCATTAACACCGCATGCTATATGATTAATCGTACTATCATTCGTAAAAAGTTAGATAAGACACCTTATGAGTTATGAAATGACAAGAAACCAAATATTGCATATTTTAAGGTTTTTGGTTGCAAATATTTTATTTTGAATGATCGTGATCACTTGGGTAAATTTGATGCTAAATTCGATGAAGAAATTTTTCTTGGGTATGCCACTAATAGTAAAGCATATAGAGTTTATAACAAGAAAATTTTGGTAGTCCAAGAATCTATGCATGTTGTATTTGATGAGTCAAATCATTTCTCACCCATAGTACATTCCGATAACGATGTTAAAATTATCCAAAAGATTTCAGATATTCAAATTAATGATACATCTAAGGAAGAAACATCAAGTGCTCAAGCTCCTCCTAAGGAGTTAGAAAACAAAATCAAGCAAGACTCGAATGATTTGCCTAGGAGTTGGAAATTTGTGTCCAATCACCCTATTGATCAAATTCTTAGAGAGCCATCTAGTGAAGTTATGACTAGATCTTCTTTAAGAAATGCATGCAATAATGTGACATTTGTTTATCAATATGAGCCTAAAAATATTATTGAAGCCGAACAAGATGAATCTTGGATGATGGCTAGGCAAAAAGAGCTTAATCAATTTGAGAGAAATAAAGTGTGGACACTTGTTCCCAAACCTAGTGATCATACTATTATAGGTACTAAATGGGTATTTCGTAACAAAAAGGATGAAAGTGGTGTAATTGTTAGAAATAAGGCTAGACTTGTTGCCCAATGATACAATCAAGAGGAGGGCATTGATTATGAAGAAACGTATGCACCCGTAGCTCGTTTAGAAGCCATTCGCATGCTACTTGCTTATTCATATTTTAAGAATTTTAAATTATATCAAATGGATGTGAAAAGTGCTTTCTTGAATGATTTTATTGAAGAGGAAGTTTATGTAAAACAACCTCCCGGTTTTGAAAATCATGTTTATCCAGATTATGTGTTTAAATTATCAAAACCATTATATGGTTTAAAACAAGCACCTAAAGCATGGTATGATAGACTTAGCTCATTTTTAATTAATAATGGTTTTGTTAGAGGTAAAATTGATACTACCTTATTTGTCAAAAATCATGACAATGACATGCTACTTGTACAAATCTATGTTGATGATATTATATTTGGTTCTACTAACGAAAATCTTTGTAAGAATTTTTCCACATGTATGCAAAAGGAATTCGAAATGAGCATGATGGGAGAAATGAACTACTTCCTTGGATTACAAGTGAAGCAATGCAAAGAAGGCATCTTCATCAATCAAGAGAAGTACGTGAAGGAGCTCTTGAAGAAATTCGACATGGAAGGTGCCAAATCCATGAGCACTCCTATGAGTTCAACATTGAAGCTTGACAAAGACAAGATAGATAAAAGCGTAAACATCAAGAAATATCGAGGTATGATCGGTAGTTTATTATATTTGACGGCCTCTAGGCCGGATATTATGTTTAGTGTATGTCTCTGTGCACGATTCCAAGCAGATCCTAAAAAGTCACATTTACTTGCCGAAAAACAAATTTTCTGTTATCTTTCCGGTACTAGTTCCTTGGGTTTGTGGTTCCCAAGAGAGAACTCATTTGACTTGATTAGTTATTCCGATGCGGATTTTGCCGGTTGCAAAATCGATAGGAAAAGCAATAGTGGCACTTTTCATTTCCTAGGACACGCACTAGTATCTTGGTCAAGCAAGAAACAAAACTCGGTGGCCATTTCAACGGCCGAAGCCGAATATGTGGCGGCCGGAAGTTGTTGTACTCAAACTTTATACATTAAACAACAACTAGAAGACTTCGGATTAAGTCTTAGCCACATTCCCATTAAGTGTGACAACACAAGTGCTATTAGCTTGACCAAGAACCCTATACAACATTCACGTACTAAGTACATTGAGATAAGATATCATTTTATTCGTGATCATGTGCAAAAAGGTGATGTTGATATTGAATTCGTTGGCACCGAATCGCAATTTGCGGATATTTTTACTAAACCACTTTCCGATAATCGCTTTTGCACTATTCAACGTGAACTTGGCATGACTAGAGCATGTGATATCTAGTTAACCAAAATATTCATGTATATTAATCAATTATGCTTGTTTACAAAGCTTACAATATTGTTTTGTTAATTGATTAATTTTTTTTCAAGCATCCTAGTTTCATGTATTTCATTTACATGTTATTATGTGTACTAATAATTTTATTGTAGTACATATTTGGTCCACAATAGCACTTCAAAGTTCAATTTGGCATTAAGAGCAAAAATGAGCAAATTTGGGCTTGACAGACTCAATCAGTCGACTAAGGGATTACACTCAGTCGACTAAGCCTTCATCAGTCGACTGAAGGGCCTTCATCAGTCGACTGATGCTTGGCTGAGAGCTGTTCTCTTTATACCCTGTTTTTCCCCTGTTTCATTCACTTCACTCTCTATCAATTTCGAGCCTCCTCTCTCCACACACACCCAAAACCTTCACAAACCATCTTATATCTCTAGATTCTTCACCAAAACACATTCTAATCCATAAATCTTCATCATTCTTCATCAAATCACCTACAAATCACACCTATTTCACTTCAAATCCTTTAAACCCATCTTATTCCTTCTCAAACCCTAACCCTAGCCTCCATTTGAATCTTTTACCCAAAAACCATACTTTACACCCAATCTCTCTACTATCTCATCTAAATTCATCCATATAACATATTTACCACTCTTTTCCATCATCTAAACTAGTTTTGAAACCCAAAAATCTCAATTTCTCTTCAAACCTTAGTTTCTTCAAAGTCTATATCCTTTTTCCAATCTCTCTAAATATGTCTCAAGCACCTCGCTCTCGTCGCCCTCGTAAGTCTGTACCGCAAGTAGGTACATCTTCGCTCGCTCCTACACAAGTTTCACTGCCACCATTGTTCATCTCCGATGAAGTTCAAGTCAACTTCAACTCCGACTATGCCATTTGTACTATCATTGAAGGTAAACAATTCAACATCGAGCTATTCTCTTTATATGGTCTTAACATTACTGCTCTTTTTCGTAGACAATGCATCATAAATTTTCTAACAATTTGTGAGAATGTTTATCCCCGTCTAGTTAGATTGTTTTATGCTAACCTTCATCACCCGGCACTTGATTCCGATCATCCCAACAAGCTTCATCTTAACACTCTCTTAAATGGATGAATGATTAGTTTTACTAAAATGGATCTCAGTCGGATCTTTGGTTTTCCAATTGAAAATGTGACGGACGTCCCGTCGAATTTTGGCAATCTCTTTGGTTTTGAGAAATCCGCGGCCTTATCTACCATTCTTAAGTGACGCCATCGATATCAAAACAGTGGTGCAGGACTTAAAATCAAAGCTTCTATGCTTACCCTACAAAACTGACTTATCCATTCCATTATCGGGTATTCCATTATCGGGCTTCCGTCAATGCTTTGGATTTCTTGGTATGGGCTATTTCTATGGGACACAAGATTGACTTTGCCGATCTCATGTTCAATCATCTTCTTGGTATCACCAATCGCAAGAAACAAGGATTGGTATATGCTATGGCACTCACTCGACTATTTCAATTCTATGACATTCACCTTGAAGATGAGACAGAAATCATTGTTCCTACATCCGATGAAACCTATAGTGCTAAAACTATTCGCCAAATGGGATATCACATTGAGAACGGGTAATGGATTTCAAATGATCCTCTTGACATTGATGAGGATGGTGATAGTGATGATGATGAGAACTTGGCTCAAACCGAGCCCATAGAGCAAGACATACCACCTCAAGGACCTTCCACTCAAGCTCCTACTAGCTCTCAACAAGCCATTCACACGCCACATCCAAATGAAGCTATCTTACAATCAATCTAACATCTCTCGGTGACTATGGATAATAGGTTCAACCGCATTGAGAAAAGGCAAAGAGCACATGAAGCTGCATTCTTCCACTACCACCCCGACTATGTCTTTCCACCATGGAATCCGTGGCATGGCAATCAAGGATGGGGCCAATGGCCACAAGAAGGTCCTGATGAGTGATCTCCTTCTCTTCTCTTCTTTTTGATCATGACAAAGGGGGAGAAAATAATAAGTGTTTGGTATACACTTTATCTAGTATGCTTTTTATGCTTTCATTATAAACTTCTATCAACTCTAGTTTTATGTTTGTTATGATTTTAATTCGGTTATAACTATAGTATTTTCTCTAACTGTTGAACTTTAGATAAAGTTTGAAGTTTTTAATTAAGATTCTGCATTGGTTTGGACTTTTGTTATGCATGCCTGCTTTATTCTATTTTATGCATAGTTTGAGGGGGAGTTTTCCCTTTAGAAAACTCAACTTATAATCTTAATCGCAAACATACATTAATTTATTGTCATCATCGAAAAGGGGGAGATTGTTGACCTTATAGTCACTAATCTTGTTTTGATAATAACAATAACATTAATCATGTGTAATTTAATTAAGCTGATGTTTAAAGTTATAGCCGCATTAAATTGATCACACGTGGACAAAATCGACAAGCCGGAATAAAGATCATTCACCTACAAAGTTGTACACTTTCAATATCTCAAACATCACAAAGCCTCCATGATCAATGCTCTATCAATGGCACCTCTATGATGAATGATAAAGCCAAGGAAGAAAAGAAATGAAGAAACAACCAAATCCCTCGAAAACTCATTAGTTTCTATTTGAGTGAGTGCTTTAGTTACATTTGTAAAGATTCATGTTTGACTCTTGATATAGCTCATATACTTCATTTTTAAACAACTAGATTGATCAAAACTAAGTTTCCTCAAGATCTTTTCAAAACACACATTCTTGCAAAAACTGTTTTTCGAATAAATTCATATTAAATACAAATGATCATATTTTGTGTTTTCCCGAAAATAGAGACCTTAAGAACTTATTTTTGAAGTCCCCAAAGCATTAGAATTGATTTTGAAGCTAAAATGCAAAAGTACAAAATTTAGATTTTTGGCCTGATGGACAGAGCCCATCAGTCGACTAAGCAGAGAGGCTCACTCAGTCGACTGAGGCTCACTCAGTCGACCAAGGAGCCCTGCTCAGTCGACTGATGGCCCAGAATATAGCCGTTAGAGTTCTGATTTTTTACCATTTTTGGCACCAAACTCTTACCAACTCCTTCCAAACGGCCATATGATGTCTTAGACTATATATACACCTTCTAAGACTTATTTAAACACTCTTGAATCATTCATACACTATTCTCTTCATCTACATTCATTTTCAAAGATTCAAGAACATTGCTTTTGATCAATCATCTTTATTTTGAGCTATATTTTATTGATCAAATTTGATATCTCTTAGTGTGAGCTTAAGTTGTAATCTTCATACACTATTGAGCTATTGTACATTGGTGTTAGTCACCAAATCATTTCTTTCAAACATTAAGAGAGGTTTATCTCTTAAGATAGCAAGAGTGAATTCTTGTGTGAGTATTGAGAGAGATTCAATACTTGTAAGAGTGTGTGAGAAGAATACACTTGTAGAGGTTTGATCTTCACCCGGAAGGAGATCGGTTATAGTGGAATTTCTCAGGGTACTAACCGAGCGCGGAGTAGGGGCTAACAAGCCGAGCCATGTGGACAAAAAGTCTTCGACTTTGATCAGTTCAATCTTTCTAACTCTTGAACTCTTATATTGTGTTACTTGCACCTTGTGATTGGAATTATCCTTGTTTATTGTTTGCTTGATTGATATAGACATCGAATATTTTTTAAATTGATTTTAAAAATCTCATTACGTTTTAAAAACTCTATTCACCCCCCTCTAGGGTATTTTCCAACCTACAAAATTATCATAATAAAAAAAAAAAAATTTTCAGATGTGTTATATTCAAACAAACAACATTTTTTCAGATACAATTTTTAAAACTAAACAAACAGCTTTTTAAGTTTTCAGTTTTATGTTTCAGTTTTGAATTTTCAGATTTTAGTTTTTAGTTTTCAGTTTTTTTACTAAACGCCACCTTATTGTTGATTTAGCACAAAATAATGTATACCCATGACTTTTAAAGTTTATGGGTATTCAATTGAGATTTTAAAAAGTCTTTTAAAATCTTGATATATTCGATCAGGATTTTAAAAAATCCATCTAAATCTTATGGTATTCAAAAGTCTAATGACTTAGTAGGATTTTAATTATTGGTGGATTTTGGTAGATTGTAAAGCTTTTTTTGTACATAAAAATCTATCTTAATCTTCTCACTTACTGAGAGATTTCAGATGGATTTCTAATTCATTTAACAACTTTACTTAACATTCACTCTCTTTCCCCCTTCACCATCTCTCTCAAAATCCAAATTTCTTATTATGTGATGAAAGCATTAATATTTTCTTCATGCCTATAAAGTCTTTATTCTCTCTTTTACTAATAATGTGATTATCACGCATTAATATAATTTCACATGGTTAGGCCACTAATTATCGTTCAAATTTTTAAAAACAATTCATATCAATTTCATTAAAAAATACTAATGGGGTGAAAAGTCTAATTTTGTTGGTGCATAAAATCATCCATAGTTAAAGTCGTTTTACAAAAGTAAAATCTGGTTCACTTATTATGTAATAACTGTTAATTTTTTACTGTAAGCGAAGATTAGGGACGTAACATTTTTTTTTGGTAATTCATTTCATGGACTAACACAGCATGCATTATTACACTTTTACAATACTCCAAATAGTAATCTAACCAAAATCTCAAAAACTTTAAGTACTCAATTTGGTTCAAATGTGAATTTTAAATTAATAGATATACACTGGAATAATAATGTTATAATTCAAATTCACTTTGTAATCAAAATTCTTTTATTATTTATCCTTTGATTTTTTATTATAACTAGTTTTTATGCACGTGCATTGCACGTGATTGTAGTGTTTGAAAAATGCCATTAAATCTATTAATGAATACATATATACTAAGAATTGAATAATTAATATGAAATACAAATAATAATAACATATAAACAAAACATAATATCAAGTGTAAAATTCAATTGATGACTATAAGAAAATCATAAAATATTATCACATTTAATTTTTTAAGTAAATAGGTGGCTATAAAATAATGAGAATGAAATTAAGAAGACAACAATGAGAATGAAAAGGGTTATGATAATCATAATGATGGTTGAATGGAGCAATATGAATTTTTATAATGTATTTCGTTAATTGTCTTTACATTTTTGATAATATTACTTTAAACTCATAATTAATTTATTTTATTGTTTGTCTTTTGTCTTTTGATTTTTGATTTTTTATTTTTTTTATGAACTTATTAAAATCTATAGAAATCCATGAACTTATTAAAATCTGCATAAATCTAAAAGAATCTATTTATTAAAATTAGTCATATTCTATAAGGATTTAAAACAATCTATAAACTTAACAGAATCCATGGATTTTAAAAAGTTAGTTAGAATCTTTTAAAATCTGAGTTGAATACACCCCCCCTAAATATAACACAAAAAGTATGTTCTCTCCAAAAATAGAATATTGTATTTATTATTCTATTTTTTTATCAAATCATACAAATTATTATATTATACTCATTATTTTATTATAGATATTATTATTAATTGACTTGTAATAATTTAAATAATTATAATTTATAAAATTAAAAATCAGTAAATTAACATAACATATTTATTATGGAAATAAACATTACATTATTTGAAAAAAAATATTACATTTAATTTTAAAAAATTACTCAAAATTAAAATTCGAAATTGATCGACACTAATTTTCCGAATTAGTATGTTCGTCCCACAAGTATTCAATTAACGCATTTCGAAGTTCAATGTGAGCTTCATTATCCTTAATTTGTCTATGTCGAGAAAGGAATTCTTGAAATCGAGTATTATTATCAACCACCATATCAACTTGTGGAGTTGGCACTTCAACTCGTTCTTCAATTATTGCAGTAATATCACGTTCATCTTCGATTATCATATTGTGCATAATAATACACGCTGTCATTATATCATGTAATGTATTTTTATTCCAAAAATGGGCTGGTCCTGCCATAATTGCAAATCTTGATTGCAATACTCCAAATGCACGTTCTACATCTTTTCTACATGCTTCTTATTTCATTGCAAATATTTTTTTCTTCGGACCATCTGGATCATGAATACTTTGAACAAGAGTTGACCATTTTGGATATATACCATCATCTAAGTAATAACCCATGTTATATTGTTTTCCTTGAATGACATAATGAACGGGGGGAATAATACCTTCAGCAAGATTTGCAAAAAGATGGGATACCTCCAACACATTAATATCGTAATTAGATCCCAGTAAACCAAAATGTGTATGCCATATCCAAAAATCGTAATCAGTTACAGCTTCGAAAATAATAGTAGGGGATCCACTACAACCTGCATATTGTCTCCCAAGCCGTTGGGCAATTTTTCCACTTACAGTGCATACAATCTAAACTACCCAACATTCCAAGAAAATCTCGATGTTGACCAATATAGAGTAGCCTTGCAACATCATTAGTATTAGGTGATCGGAGATATTGCTCTGCAAACACCTTCACAATGGCATGACAAAATCGCTTCAAACTTTCTATAACTATGGATTCTCCTATTTTAATGTACTTATCAGTAGCATCCGTCGGTACGTCATATGCCAACATTCGAAATGCAGCTGTTACTTTTTGCAAACCTGACAACCCAAGTCTACCAACTTCGTCCCTTCGTTGGACGAAATAATTATTATGCCTTGCCACATCATTAAAAACACGCATGAATAAAGCACGACTCATTCGATATCTTCGGCAAAACATATTATTGGTAAACTGAGAATTTTCGGCGAAATAGTCATTGAAGAGATTAATATCAGCATTTCCCCGATCGCGATTAATCACAATATGACCGGGAACCGAGGCTTGATAAGAGGACTGGTTCTGTTGATTGAAGTGGTGAGCGATGATTTCATTGTTGTTAACAATAATATGAGCTAACATCATTTCTTCTTTTTCATAACCATCATTATTCGAAGATGAAAAAGAAAAATTAGATGGACCGCCACGATTATAATTCATCTTTGAGAAATAAAATTTGCTATAATTTTTTTAAACACGATGGTTATGTTTTATAGTGTAGAAAATATTATCTTATCTTATCATCATCTCAACCGTTAGATGGTTTTGAAAAATCTCATATTATCTTCATGCTTTTCAAAGTATGAAAATAAGAAAATGGATATCTTATTTTCAACCGTTATATTAGTTTTATCATCATCTCAACCGTTGGATGGTTTTGGGAAAATCTCATCTTATCTTCACTCTTTTCAAGGTATGAAGATAAGAAATCTCATATCTTATTTTCAAACGTTAAACTAGTTTTATCATCATCTCAACTGTTGAATAGTTTTGGGAAAATCTCATCTTATCTTCACTCTTTTTAAGATATGAAGATAAGAAATCCCATATTATCTCCTATATTCACTCTATAAAATACCATTATACACTACGAATAAAACATATCTTCTTAAACATATCTCGTCAACTAATATTTCTTGTAAAATGGGTTCAAGTCGAACTTCATCATACTCAATTGCTGAAGATATTCATTTATGTCATGTATATCTTGATATTTCTCAAAATCCAATCATAGGAAGGAATCAGTCTAAAGATCAATTTTGGTCAAGAGTTACGGCTGATTATCACTTAAATCCAACCTTTATGAATCAACCAAGACCACAAAGATCTTTACAAACTCGAATGTTGTCTATCCTTTCTGCGATATCAAAATTGAAGGGATGTATACGGCAAATTGAAAAATTGAACCCAAGTGGTGCTTTGGAACAAGATGTTGTGAGTATATTATTATTATAGTTAATTTATGATACATAAATTATTGTTAAAATTATACTCATATCTTTATTTATATTTTTATAGTTAAATCAAGCAAAAATGTTACTAGCACAAGATCCAAATTATAAGAAGGGATTCAAATTTGATCATGTGTGGCCTATCCTTAAAGATATTGAGAAATTTTCAAATATCAATGCCAATGCAGCAACTCGACTTCAACAACAAAGTGCTAACTCTGTTTCACCCTAACCAGGTTCTCCTAGTTTCGAGTCTCCTACATCGGCATCCCGGGGATTGTCTTCATTTAATCTTAATATGAATGATGAAGATGTTGACCTTAAAGTCAATTAATATTATTTTGATAATTACAATAAGTTAATATAGTGTTATTTAACTCGGTTGTTCCAATGATGATAGCCATTAGCCGATATCTTTTCCAACCAAGTGTGACATCAAACCGATATAGTCAAACTCTCACACAAAGCTCCACAAATGCTTTCACTCACAAGAAATGAACTCAAATGATCTCCACGTGCTTCACAAAAAATCAAAACCAAGAAAGGATCAAGAACATCAAACAAGTAAAGATACGCACAAGAAAATCAAGCATCACGAAAACTCGAATTATCATTAAATGGAGTGAGTGCTTAGATTTTATGTAAAGATACTTTATTGATCAAATTCCTATAGCTCAAACATGAACTTGCATCTTTTAAAGATTGATTTAAACTAGCTTGAAATTGAATTTATTTGAAAAACATCATTTTACAAAAATCGAGTTTCAAAATAAATTCATATTAATTTTAAATGATCATATTTTAAGCTATAATAAAAATGGGTATCTTAGAAACATATATTTGAGGTTCAACAATCATTAGAATTTTATTTGGAACTAAATTATTAAATTGGAAAAATATTTTTATTTTTCGTTTAAAATTCGCTCAATTTTTGCCCAGTTTTGATCTAACGGTAAAATGGATGCCTTCCCGAACTCCGATCATTTTGAAATTTTTACAGTAGTTAGACAACATCTCCTGGCAATCGTGACTAAAATTTGAGCATGATCCAACGGTCTAATTGAGAGAAATTAACAAAACAATTTTGAATTTTTTTGTCAAAACTAGCTGTTGGAAAGTTTGAAAATGTACACCTTGGAGCCAAAACCTCTCTTAATCATCCCCAACGGCCATATGATTTTGTAAGCTATAAATATGATGTCTTAGACATGTTTTAACACACTTGAATCATTCTACAAACTCATTTTACATATATACAAAGTTATTCAAGTATTCAATTCATTTAATTGATCAATCTTTCATTTTTGAGATATATATTGTGATCAATTTTGATATCTCTTAGTGTGAGCTTCATTTGTATTTTTTCATATACAAGAGAGATATTGTACATTGGTGTTTATCACCAAAACTCATTTGAATCATAATTGTGAGAGGTGTATCTCATAGAATAGCAAGAAGGATTTCTTGTGAGAGTATTGAGGGTGTTTCAATACTTGTAAGAGTGTGTGAGAAGAATACACTTGTAGAGGTTTGATCTTCACCCGGAAGGAGATCGGTTATAGTGAAAATTCTCGGAAAATTAACCGAGCGCGGAGTAGGGGGAACAAGCCGAACCGTGTGGACAAAAAATCTTCGACTTCAAATTGGTTCAATCTTTCTTACTCAATCTCTTTATTATTGATTGTTTAAATTGTTTGAGATTTCTTATTTATTTGCTCTTATACTTGATTGTTTATTTGCTTACATTCCTTGATAAATTTGTTTAGTAAATTATTTTACTTAAAAATTTTCAAAAAGATTTTTAATTCCGTATTAAGTTTTTAAAACCCTATTCACCCCCCCCCCCTCTAGGGTATTTTCCGACCTACAGAAGAAATTTGTGTGACTTCAGGGGAAAGACCTATTGGAGTGAAAAAAGAAAAAGAAAAGGTGATGAAAATATTAATATAATAATTCAACAAAATCGAAATATTCTTAAAGTTATGAAAAAGAATGCCTTGGATAGAGCTCGTGCATCTGAAGCTAAGGAAGAGAATAAAATTTTGTTAACAAATTTAAACTCTATATCCAATATAGAACTTTGTGAGTTTCTTCAAAATGAATAAATAAGAATAATGCAAAAAAGAACTCAAGTACAAAGATCCCAACACAGAGAACATGGAGAAAGATCTCAATATCGAGGATCCTAAGCAGAAGGATCTCAAGAAGAAGAATCTTAATATCAATGCCAAGGATCTGAATATCCCTCAGATGATTTGGGTCAATATTATTATCACGATCTTCCAGACTATTAAATCATTGTTTTAGTTTATGTTCCTTTTTCTTGGCTCTATGTTGCATTGTTTTTGGCTTTGCGTTAGTGTACTTCATTTTAGTTCTATGTTGCATTATTTCAGCTTTGTTTTAAGTGTGTTTCATTTTAATGTAAGTTTAAATGTTCTAATTTTGTTTCCTTTATTATTATATATTAAAAATATTAATTACAATAAAGTATACATAAATTTAATTAGAATCAAATAAATTTTTTAATAAAACAAATTATTAATATTGCTAATTAAAAAAAATAAACTAAAAATTAAAATTAGAAGTATAACAATGACCTAATTGGTATTTATAAGTAAATAACAATAAAGATAACAATTGAAAAAAAAGGGGGGGAATGCCGTGAATGAACAGTGTCACACCAAATATGGTGTGGCATTGTAGACAGCAGCAAAAATGGCGCATGGTTGGAGCAAAATAGTGTCTAATCTACACTAAATTTGGTGTTTTGGTGCATGGTTAGAGTTGACCTTAGTAACACTCTCACTAAAAAAAAGATCTTTAATTGTTATTTTTACCCCACCTGTTTTAATTTAACTCAAAAGTTAATTAACCCATTAATTATATAATTATCTCTTATCTATCTAGCAACAAATTTTGGTTGCACCAAAACAACAAATAAAACTTTTATTAATGTAAAACTCTAAGTTTAAGAAGCATGGTATAAACAAAACCTTCATTGATGCAGAACTCAAAATTTGAGAATAATGGTAGAAAAAAAAGAAACTTTGGAATAAGGGAAGGAAAACAAGTAAGAAAGAGTTAATGAAAGAGAGACATATATGTTTTTATTTTGTTTCATTGTTTATATTATTTTCATAACATACACATCAAATATATAAACAAAAAACACAATTTTTTATTTGAAGTACGAAGAAGGTTTACTCGGTTCTCCGTAATCGAGTTGCAGGTTTGTACACTCGGTTGCTCTCAACCGAGTATAAAACCCCATAAAATGTCAAATTGACATGCTCTCAGAACCTTCATTCAATTCAAAGCAACTGAGTGTGATTAGTGTCACTCATTTGCTCACAATCGAGCATAATATATCAACACTCGACTGCTCTCAACCGAATGCAGGTCCCAAAAAACTTTTAAAATTTCTATATGCTATATATTTATAAATGTAGCTCCAAAAAACTCTTCAAATTTCTATATATCTTTTAATTTCAAAATTTGGAAGAAAGGGAAAATGTAGATAATTGTGCACCCATATGTAATATTATTTTATCACATTTCTTAATGAGTTGAGTAAATGACTTATTTTCATCCCAAACTTTGCTCATAGTTTTAAGTTGCACCAAAAACTTTATTTTATTCTAATTTGTACCATAAACTTAAATAATTAAGTATTTTTAAGGACACAATCCTTCTACATTCCGTCCAAATTTTAACCGAATTTATTTGGTTAATTATATAAAGAACATCAAAGTTAAGTTTGTTTTTCAATCTTAGCCTCAAAATTTCAATTTTTGCAATTCAAACCTTAAAATATTTAAATTGTTGTAATTTAAACATTAACCAGTTTATAAAATTACATCATCATCCTTTCAAATATTAAAAAATTATACATAACCAAATTATTATTTTTTTGACATTTGTGTTATTTAATTAACATTTTTTGAATTACACACTTGAATGTTTGAATTGATACGACATTACTACTTCAATGTTTAATTCGTAGAAAATAAAATTTTAAGGTTAAAATTAAAAAATAAGCCTAACTTTGAGGTTCTTTATATTATTGACCAAACATGTTCAGTTAAAATTTAGAGAGAACAACAACCGAAATGTGCACTTAAAACACTTACTTAAATTTGAGGTGCAAATTAGAACTAAGGTGGTGTTCACTTGCCACTTAAATATGAAAACTTAAATTTTTTAGATTAGTGGTTTAAAAAGTTGTTCACTTGCCCAAAAAATTAAGTAGCTACTTAATTTTTACCACTTAAAACTTAAAATTTTCATCCAAAATTTTAAGTGGTAACTTTGCCACTTAAATTTGAAACTTAATTTTAAAATGTATAAAAAGTCCATTTTACCTTCCTTCTTTATACAAAATTAAACACCCATCCTAGGTTAACATCTCCATTTTCGCCAGCTAAGTTCAGTAATGAAAGCAACTGATGAGTCCTGCTGTTAATCAATTGTTGAGTGCTTTTAGTACTTTTATTGCCGTCTTTTATTCATTCATACTTTTGTTCTTTTGTTAAATATCTTTCTTTTTTACTCTATTTGTGATACCCCAGACTTTAATTTATTTTAAAATTAAATTATATTAGCTTATTTATATTCATGTGAGTGATCGTTTGATGATTCGGGTGGTCCGAATCAATTTCGGTTGGTAAATAGGAAGTTTTAGTCCTTTGCGATTCGTTAATTCAACATAACTTTGAGTTATCTTAATTTCTTCGTTACTTATCCAAATAAGATTTCGTTCACGTTGGTATCTAGTATTTATACCATTCTACAACTTTCGTGTTTTGGCCAAAATCCAATACACACTCCTCGTGGGTCAAAACAGGCCGCGAAGTAGGTCCATCGCTAAATTCTAGTCATTACGTAGCGCTTCGGCAGAGCGCTGTCTTCGGCGCATTTTTGGGAAAAATATATCCATAATTTGGGAAAACTTCCTCTTAAGAAGTTGTAGATCGTTGAATTAGCTTTCCGTGCATATAAAGAATGCCTTAATCCGAGTTCCGAGTTAAAAGTTATGACCAAATTACGAACAGTGTATCAGAGCACCAAAATTACACGCGGACCAGTATGGGGAGTCCAGACTGATGCACGGACCGGTATGGGCTTTTTTAATACCAGTCCGGCAGCGGGCCAATGTCGATTTTGGTCATTTTTAAGCATCCTTTTGACCACTTTTTGTCACAACTTCGACCCAAACACTCCTAGACATCCCTAGAGAGTTCTAGAGAGCTCGAGGGAGAGAGAGAAGGAGATTTCTATACATCTAACCTCTTAATCCAAGGATTAAAGCTTTAAACCATCCAAATATTCCTCTCCTTCACTATTCATCATCTCCTACCTTGTTGTCCACCATAGGAGCTCTAACTTGAGTGTTGGATACAAGAACGAGGGTTCATGGATCATTGGTTCGAGGATCTTGCCACGCTAGGAGCGTGGTGACATGAGAGCTTTAAGATTTCACCGAACGGAGCTTCGGATATAGCATGATGTCTATGGTTAAGGTATGGGAAGTATTTCGTACGCATTTTGTAAGCTCTAGAGTTATTATTTGATATCCATATTCTTGTATTCATCTTGTTATTACTTGTTCCTTGGCTCGGTTATGTTATGGCTGGTTTTGCTTGCTATATGTGATGTGTTTAGCTTAAGTGCTTTGGTGATTGATTTGTACATGTTTGAGTACACCTACCGGGGATTTGCCAACAGTCCAACAGCCCGGTTTGCAACGTCCACGGAGAGGGCGTGGGTGAGGTGAGGCATGAATTGGTATGGTGGTACTTAACATGTAGCCATGAAAGAGCCGGGTATGAAGCCTTGTGTGATGATTGGTTTAAGTATGTGTATTTGTTATTATTCTATTGATTCACAGATTCATCTTTATCCTCTGTATACGGTTTACTTTCATATACATGTTTTTCATCTACAGGTACACGTGGTGAGAACGCGAGATGGGACGGTGAGAGTTCGTGGGAGAACTTTAGAGATAGTTGTAGTTTGGTAAAGGATTTTCCGTTGTATTTTGAAAATCTATTGTAAATTGTTACGATTTGTATTCTATTTATTCATTTTTCATCGCCCCCAAGGGCGGGGCGTTACATTTGTGATACCCCAGTCTTTAATTTATTTTAAAATTGAATTATATTAGCTTATTTTTATTCATGTGAGTGATCGTTTGATGATTCGGATGGTCCGAATCAATTTCGGTTGGTAAATAGGAAGTTTTAGTCCTTTGCGACTCGTTAATTCAAGCTAATTTTGAGTTATCGTAATTTCTTCGTTACTTATCCAAATAAGATTTCGTCATCGCTAGTATCTAGTATTTATACCATTCTACAACTTTCGTGTTTTGGTCAAAGTCCAATTCACACTCCTCGTGGGTCAAAACAGGCCGTGAAGTAAGTCCATCGCTAAATTCTGATCATTCGATAGCGCTTCGGCAGAGCGTTATCTTTGGCGAATTTTTGGGAAAAATATATCCATAATTTGGGAAAACTTCCTCTTAGGAAGTTGTAGATCGTTGAATTATCTTTTCGTGCATATAAAGAATGCATCAATCCGAGTTTCGAGTCAAAAGCTATGGCCAAATTACGAAAGTTGTAGAATGGTATAAATACTAGACACCAACGCGAGTAACGAAGAAATTACGATAACTCAAAGTTAGCTTGAATTAACGTATCGCAAAGGACTAAAACTTCCTATTTACCAACCGAAATTGATTCGGACCACCCGAATTATCAAACGATCACTCACATGAATATAAATAAGCTAATATAATTCAATTTTAAAATAAATTAAAATTCGGGGTATCACACTATTTATCAACAATTGATTTGTCTATGATATATTTTGTTGCTCAAAATTATTGCTTTTGTTAGTAAGGGTACATGTTTTTTGTATTCATTATTTGTGTGAATTCATATTTCACTATGTATTGGGATTTGTGGTCATGTGAGTTTTGATGATTAACTAGCTGAATGTTTACAGTTTCTTTTCTTTTATTTTATTATGGGTTTGAAAGGTTCTGATGTATTTAGGAATTATGATCCAAAGTTCTGATGAGTATGAAAGGTTTTTTTTCCTTTTCTTTGATTATGAGTTTTGATGAAAAGGCCCTTACTAATGGATTTTTTTATTCGACACTTTACTTCAATTAGGTTCTTGGAGAATTATGTATTTTTAATCACGCGTTAAATATGATCTTTCTTATTTTTATTTAAAGTAATGTGATCAAAATAAAATAATAAGGATAAAATTATCATATTAAAAAAAATTCAAATATATTATATTCAAACAAACAACATTTTTTAAATTCAATTTTTTGAACTAAACAACGAGTTTTTTAAATTTTTAGTTTTCAAACTTTTTTTTATTAAACACTACCTAAGTAAAGTTTATGGTGCAACTTGAACCATGAGCAAAATTTGGCGTGAATGGGTCATTATGCATCTCTTTCCCTTACCTCACGCTGATTTGGCTTTCATCGTGCGCGCACAGACTCCGTCGACTGAACCACCAGCACCGCCGGAGCTCAATTATCATTCAGCTTCTCTCTCTCTGGTACATTTCCCCTCTCTGTTTGTACACTCTCCTCCTCCTCCTCCATCTATTCTTCTTT
The DNA here is from genome assembly GCA_021464415.1 of Lonicera japonica. Taxonomy (NCBI): domain Eukaryota; kingdom Viridiplantae; phylum Streptophyta; class Magnoliopsida; order Dipsacales; family Caprifoliaceae; genus Lonicera; species Lonicera japonica. The sequence goes on along the minus strand of CM038469.1, from coordinate 30,010,839 downwards.
CTAATTTAGGGTTTCTAAACTAGATATTAATTAAAGAGGGGTTTGGATTCTTAGCTTAGCTTTATCTTTTCTTTTCTGTGTGTCTCCGTCGGTCCATTCTCTATTCTCCGTTCCCTCTCGACAATCTTTAATAAATTCTCACAAAGCCGCAGTCTTTCCAAAACTTGCCTCTAAATTAGGGTTTTCAATTTTCACAATTAGGGATTTTAAGCTTATTAGTATTTTTCTTCCAACTATCCTACTTATTTGGATTGCTGGGATTAAGCTCTGCTTGATTTGAATTTTATTTTTCTGTTTTCTCTATAATTGACAGTCTGAAGGTATCTCCACAAGAAAAGAGAAAAAAAGAAGGAAAAAAAAAGGAAATTAGTTTAAAGAGAGCATTTTTGAAGCTTCCAAGAGAGGAATTCCTTTTTAATTTAAGGATGTAAGCTGTGTTCTTTTGTTCTACTTGTACTCATCATTTTATTTTAATACTCTGTTTTGTTTTGCTTCAATCATATTTTGAGCTAAGTGGTTGTTTTTGGTAGCGGATCCCCATTGTCATCTCCGAAACTGCGATCTAGGGCTTATTAGGAAGTAGTTAATCATTCAACTCTTGACCAATCCAGAGACTAGCATATATCATTTTATATACAAATCTGGTGTGTACTCTTTGTGTGCATAGCATTATTGTTACCAAATTTGGCCTTTTTTAGACTCAGGTAGATCCAGTCAGTGGCGGAGCCAGAAAAATTTTTCAGGGGGGGCCAAAAAAAATATTTAGCCAAATTAAACTCAATAATTATGTTTACAAACCAATTTTTTACTAAAATACTTCTCCATTCTGTTTCGATATTTCAGAAAAGTTAAAAATGATATACTAAAATTAATTATATATCTTGAAATATCTTTTGATATATAATAAAAAAAATGAAGGCTATGTTTCAAAATAAATAAAGAAAAATATACAGTAGTGAAGACCGACTGTCTGAAGAAGAAATAGAAAAAAATGAAAACTTAATATATATTACACATTTACACGTTCAACTTATATATATATATAATAATTACACAAAGCCGCCCCCAGCACAAAAATCAGGGCCCGCCCTCACCAAACGCTGCTTCTTTAATTAATATTACAACCATAGCCCCTGAACTTGCTCTTCCCACACATAAACCCCTATACTCTCTTAATATTTCTAAAAAGTCCAGGTGGGGCCATGGCCCCACCTGGCCCCCACGTGGCTCCGCCCCTGGATCCAGTAGTGATCTTGCATTGCTGGTTTAGCTAGGGATTTGGCTTAAATTGTCCTTATGGACATAAGTCCAGATACGCAAGACAATTTACCATATGCATGCTGCTATTTTTGCAATTATATCCGTTTAAGTGCTTGAGAATTTTAGTTTTAATTGACTGTGATCTTGGCTATTTGTGGAACTTGATCATTTGAAACCTTTTGAACTCTTTAACTGTTGAACCGAAAGTCAAATAATGAGATAATTTGTTCTATTTAGCCAAATATTGGTGCCAAATGAGTCCAGAAGTTTGTACCAACTTTAGCTTGATTGATGGCTTGGTTTTAGTTTTGATATGTCAAAATAAAAGTCTGGACTATCCAATACTTGTTAACATGACAGTAGTGTAATATGTGATTTGGTTTAGACGAATTAAATTTGACAAGTCCTTCCCTTTATCTGTTAGAACTACTTTCACCAATGGTCTTGATTACATGAGTTACTGAAAATGAGGAAACCCCAAATTTTGATAAGAAGTATTCTATCATAATCAAACACGTTTCTTTTTACCCAATGTAATATTTCTTCATTGGAAATGGATTTGAGGCCTTGGATCCCTTTCGTCAGTTTTGTATCAGTAAATATAAGGAAGATTTATATAGGTATCAAAAGATTATAGTCTCTTTGTACAGTTAGATAAGGACCTTTGTTTGTCGCCTTTCCTGGTCTGAAAAAAGTATTTCATTGTAATCTAACATATTTGTTGTATTTTTTTTGTTTTCCTGCACAGCATACAGAACGTGTTTATCTTCTTGTGTTTTTTCAGTGAAAATAAAGCAAAGGCCTATTTCTTGTTTTCATTTTCTTCATTACAGAGCAGTGGAAATATTACAGTAAGTCAAAAAGTCAACCTAGACAACAGTGATTTGAAGGTCTGACCCCAATCTCGAAAGTGTGGACCTCTCTGCTAATGCCCTAAAAAAGTTAGCCACAAGGTATAATAAAGCCCATTGTAACCATATACAAGAACTCCAACACAGCATCAATATTTTCATGCAACATAGAATAGTTTCTCAGCCAGAAACAATCTAACTCTCTCCATCTCAAATAGACATTCCCATTTTGACGTTTGTACTTTTTAAGGAAACACTAATTACAACATAATCAATGGTCAGGAATAAAACTTATTTTCTATTGTCCAATTTGGTAGATTGATTATGTCCCCAAAAAAAAAAATGAGGCCATCAATTTGAGACATCCCAAAAAGGAAAGTGGGACTATCAATTTGAGATTAAGTACAATATAAGTTTATAATAAAACTATCCATTACTGATTTTGGCAGTAGCAATGGCTCTGTGCATGTATGTTTATTCCTATACTCCTTTCTAATACAAGTCCTAAAGATATAAAGCTAGGGTCTTGGCAAGGACACTCTTTTTAAAACTTTTTTTTAGTCAAGGTTGCTGAATGAAAATTGTTGGTTGTTACTAAAGAAGTGATAGAGGGAAAACGGTCTATTTACCCTCTCTTTTGTACCATGTCTTCGTGATGCAGAAACTCAAAGTAAGATAGAAAAACAACCTATAGTCTTTGTTGAGTGTAGGAGGTTCTCATTTGCTCTGTATCCAACTAAAAAAGCTACACTTAACTTACACTTTATCAGGACCAATTTGAACTAAATGTGGCGTTTGTTTTCTTGTCCGGATTCTGAATACCAAAAATTGTTTGTTTTTCGTCTCTACGCAATATCTGAGTAGAGATTAAACATATTCCTTTTAGATCATTTTGCCCTTTTATCTTTTAAAGTATGACCTAAGGAATTTGGTTGAGAGCAAAAATGTATTATACAACCATTCAGACTTTCAATAATTGTGTTGAGAGGTAGGAGAGCCTCTAATGATTCATTGGCATATTATTTAAGAGGTTGCTTATGTATTTTTAACGAAAACAAAGACCTTAACTCACCCAATGAAGTCAGAATTTTGGCCATTCTAACTTCAGATGATAAAGACAATCCGAGCTTGGGGTACCTTCTATTTCTTCTTTTTTCCCAAAAATGTTTGTGTATATGAATACCACTTGCAATAATATAAACAAATTTATTTGCAGATTTTGAGTTTATACAATGCCTAAAAAAAAGAGTTCATCGAAGACACCAGCATCAGTGCCTAAGAATCCGGTTGTAGAGCTGGAGAAACCCTCCTCCACTTCCAAAAAACCTGGTAACGAGATCGATGAAATTTTCTCTGCCAAGAAAAGAAAGAGAGCGGAAGAGGAAGTCAAGAAGCTGTCCGAACATGTCGCTGCAAATCTGAGTAAGGCGAACATAAATAAGAGAAAGAAGAAGAATGATAAAGGTCCTAACGAGAGAGAGTTTGCAGACCCTCAGCCTCGGCCAAGGAAGAAAACCGGTGATGGGCTCATAATTTATACTGAAGATGAATTGGGGCTTGGAAAGGCTGATGCTGGAGGTACTGCTCTTTGCCCTTTCGACTGTGAATGTTGTTTTTGATTGCGCCCATTTTCTTGATTGTATTGTTTGTCTTGTACTTTATGGATTTTTTTTGTATCATTCATCATATATGTTGTTTTAGTTCGATGGCGTTTTTTTGTCTTATTTGAAACATGGAGAGCTTACAAGTTCAAAACCTGTTCTCCTGAAGCATGAAAATTTGGATGGTAACATGGATATTTGAAACTTTTAGTGACAAGTTTAGTAATTCATATTACTGTTTTATGTGGATATTATTTGGATGGTTCTTTTTTAACATTTTGCCCCTAGGCTGGGGTGCAGCAAAATTTGCTAGGTTGGCCTCATGCCTACCCCACCATGGTTTGAACCTTACCAACCCCAAAGTCGAATACCGGGTGTATGTGTACTACCTGTACAAAAAATGAGGGAATGGCTCCCTAATTAGTAAAGTTCTTTGAGCTTTTGTATTAAAGAATCATTTTGAGTGTTATCATGAAAGCATGCAAATCTGGTTAATTGGTGATACTTTTAAGTAGCTCATATGGGGACTTGTAACTTGCCTCAAGGTTGCGTAGATTCCTAAATGAAACCTACAGATTTCCTCCTCTTATCTATTTATTTCTTCAATTAATTTTTCTAATGGTATTTAATTTTAAGTTATTACTAATAAGTATAATAACAAGGAGAGAGTAGATAATGATAAAACAAAATTATAATTAAATATTTATTACTTAGTTTTTAATGTTCATATTCGAGTTCTTGAAGGATTTGATTTGATCCGATCCATTGATATGCATACTTGGCCCTTTGAAAGTTTGCTATTTTTTTTTAAAGCTAACTAGTCAAGTTCTAAGAGAACAAATAGTATTATGAAAGGGTTGGTGTTAACCAATGTTTTAAAGGATGAGAGGCGCATTCGAGACGTTTTGGTCCAGTGAAGGAAGGCAAGGCGTACGCCTCAGCTTTTAGAAGAAACAAATGATAAAAAATTATAAAATAATAAGCTCAACCAAATTGAAACTTGTTAAAAAAAAAAACAAACAAGATCGAAACAATAATAATAAATATTACTTAAAGTTAAACATGCGCGCACACACAAAAAAATAATTTATCCTTCCCTAATAACACAAGTGTAAAACAGAAAAACATCTAAAATTATCCTTTTTACTCCTCCCTTAATAACTTTATAATCTACTTCCGATATATATATATACTTCTTTTTTGCTTGATTGAATACATAAATTTCATTACACTAGTATCTAATCTAAACTTGTAAGTCTTTGCAACTAAGTCTCATTTGACAAAACTCCAAATATAGGGGGCTAAACTTGAGTGTGTAGATGAAATTGTAGATTTTGCATCGCTAAAGCTGAGATCGAATCAGAATTGAAATCCGATTGTTCTTTGTAAACAATGATTGAACTATATCAAGGATGAGGCTGAGAAATCGTTGTTTTAAAAATCTAAAAAGATACTGAATTAAAACTGATGTGGCCAGTTAAAGCACTCTAGTTATTTTTTAATAATAGATGTGTAGACTAGAAATTAAGGGCACCCTTTGATAAATCCTAGCTACACATTTTGATAAACCTTAGCTCACATAACGTTGGTGGCAATTTTGTAATTAAGCAAGAGTAATACATGGCAGGTGTACTGTAGTACATGGAAATAGAGTGTAATACATGCAGGTGTAATGTAATAAATGGCAAGTCTTTTTCTTCTTTTACAGGGGGTTCTTCTTTTTAAGGGGTTCTTCCTCTTCTTGTTCTCAAGAAGTATAAAAAAAAATGAAGTATAAAAATATCGAAAAGGAAAAAAAAAACAAAATAAATTAAAAGCACCACAAATTTTACTCTTGCGAGGCGACCGTTTTTTCTATATTTAAATTTTTATCATGTATTTTTAGAACACACGTTAATATTTTCCTTATAAAACATTATAGTTGTCCATATCGTATATTTTGTATGCCATCACTGCTCGTCTTTCAAAATAGTACTTGGTATTTAGCCATGTATCAGAGTAGTAATACTGGCTAAAATTAAGAATTAAGACGGTTCGAAAAGTGGCCATGATTTAAACCGCACGAAAGACAATTTTAAGCATCTTTAAAAGTTAAAATGATTTTAACTCTAATTCTTCATTGGTCAAAAAAACTCTAATTCTCGAGTGGGGCTACTGCATTTTTTTTTTGTTCATAATGATGGTTAGGGACTCAGGGCCATGGCTTAATCTTTTCTATCAAAATAAAAACATTAAGTCATTTAATTGTTGATGTATTACAAATAAAGATATTAGTGTTAAAGAACATCAAAATTTGCAAATTCAAAAATAGCTTTCGGTTAAAATCCAACTTCTTTTGTAATATTTGAAAATCACAAATGTAGTTGTTCTTGCCGAAATTTATTAACCTTAATCCATGCATTTCACCTTTTTGGATAAAAACCTTACTTCCTCCTATTTTTATCATTTATGAGGAAAAAAAAAATACTCGTTCCATTTTAAATTGAGTGTTCATATTTGATTTTCATTTTAACCTGTAAAACAGAATTTTCGGTGCGGGTCGTATAAGAAAATAAAGTATGCAAACCAAAAAGAGTAATGATAGGTGTGCTAAAATAAATAACCAAGTTATAGTTAGCATCTATCCCATGTTTCTCTGCTTCTTTCATCTCCCTTCATCTTCATGCACTGCATTGTACCCGGAGCTATCTATAATTCTTTATGCTTATTTTTGCCAATAAGAAGAGCATTCAATCAATTCTTGGTGCGTTCATAGCAACCGTTTACTTGGTTCTCGTTTCCGCATATTCAAAGATCTCATAAGGTTCAAGCTTCGACTTCGACTTTATCTTCGACTCTTGAAAAGCAAGTAAGTGGATTCTGAAAACAGAGTTGAACAGATTGAATTACTCAATGCAACACGCGATTCCTAATGGAGTTATTGTGGACGTGAAAGAACCTATGGATTCAAATGCATTTGCTACATTGCTGAAAAGCATCAATTTTCTGGTGGAGCCTGTTAGAATATTAGTGTTAGAATATTAGAAAGTTTTTCCTTTATTCCTTTATTCTCCTTTTCCCTTTTCTTCTCCATGTTTCACTCCTTGTCTCCTCCATGTTTTCTTCCATGTTTTTAGGCACTCATGTTTCCTTCTTATACTTGTATAAATATGTTAGAATATTAGAAAGTTTTTCCTTTATTCCTTTATTCTCCTTTTCCCTTTTCTTCTCCATGTTTCACTCCTTGTCTCCTCCATGTTTTCTTCCATGTTTTTAGGCACTCATGTTTCCTTCTTATACTTGTATAAATATAGAGCATTTCCCATTGTTATTGATTTAATTGATTTTGGATTGATTGTGGATAGGTGAGTCGGCGAGGAAGCGACGAGGCAACGAGATGATTGTGTTATTGGCTATGGTCCGGCGGGCGACAAGATGTATCGCCCGCCAGCAACGGCGGAAAGTCGAGAGGATCTTACACCTCTGATACCATGTAGAAAACTAGAGAGAAAACATTGTAATAGACACACAATATATCAATGAAATCAATAATCTTTCATTTCTCTCTAGTTTTCTACAGAGCCAACAGGGAAAGAAGGGGGTTTGGATTAAACTGCGCGTTGGGCTTGCAAATCTTGTTGAAGCTACAATGAAGGATTTTGGTATATCATCGTGCTGGGGCAAAACGCACTTGATTCCCGAAACTCCTCATACTATCCTTGCAAACGCATCACATAGAGTGGCTTTTGTCATGAACGACAAGGGGAGAAGGTTTTGGTAGTCCATGAAAATAACGGCAAATTCAAAGGAACGAGCGTCTGAAGAAAGTTGCCTACTGGAGTGGTTGATGAAGGCGAGGGTCTGAAGAAAGTTGCCTACTGGGGTGGTTGATGAAGGCGAGGATATACGCGCAGCTACAATTAGAGAAGTGAGAAGAGACGGATTGATGTGGAATTTGTTGAATTACATGCATTTAGGCGAAGCCATAACTCATTTTTTGGCTCTTACTTCTAGATTTTTTTCTAAGAAGAATTATTTGTATTATTACAACAGACTCAGAAGGTGTGAACTATCACTCTTTTTATAATCTTGAAGGGCAACTCGTAAATCTTATATAATTTACAAGATATACATTTGGATTTGCTTACTATTGTGAATTTGATTTATTTGATTATTCCCAAAGAAAAGAAATTAAACTCAACTTAGTTTTTGCTACAAGATATTCCCAAAAAAAAGAAATTAAACTGAACTTGGTTTTTGCTACAAGGTGTCTCCACACTACAATGGGGTAGGACTAATTATGAAAAACTGAAGTTGTCCCTGGCCACAATCATTGTACCTAGGGATCGAACTCAGGCAGTGCCTCCACAATTTGACACATCTACCGGCATAATCAGGGATCGAACTCAGGCAGCACAATTTAAGCAACTTACTTACTTACTTACCATTACGCTACATGCAGCTAATTGACACATCTACCGGCATAATCGTTAAATTACTTGCGGCTCGAAATCTGCAAGTCGAGGTTAAATTACTTGCGGCTCGAAATCTGCAAGTCGAGCACCCAATATTTGGCAAAGATTTTTCTAAAAAGTTCTTTAATGACTGAAAAGCTACCTGCAATTGGTTATATTGCTTAATCTATTAGCTGTAGTCTTAAGTAAATATAAACAATAAATTTATGAAGTAACGAGTGACTAAGAAGCATTCGCAGTAGTTTTTGGGTTATGCTTTTAACAATTTTGTTGCGTACAATTGCTTAATATATATTAACTTGTGTGGTATGGTGGCAAGATATTAAACCTACGCTGGGATAAATTTACCATAAGCAGTGCAATTTATGCTAGACATGTATGGTAATTTTGCTCACTAAACGCGCAGATGATGATGCTCTAATGGCATCGAATCACTTGAAATAGGGACCAGTTACCATCAAAAGTAAATAATTGATTGAAAAACAACAGAATTAATACAATTGGTAAAGAAATTGCTACTCCTACATTTCAAATATTTACAATTAGAAGAATGAAGACTGTTATGAAAACATAGGCGGCATATATTTCTCTATCCACGTATAAGATCTAACAAAAACTAAGGAAATTTATGTCTAAAGACATACCAAGTGACCATCAACAACCCTTTGAAGGAAATCTCAATTCAAATTTCTATTGCCAGTCTAAAAAGAACAATGTCACCATTTTTCGCAGAATCTTCTCTTGGAGGGAGGATGATGGGTTTCAATGGGTCTTTGAGCAGATGAAGAAGATTCTCCATCGTAATAGTGTTGGTCCCCAAACACATTAACAAAAACCCATCTTCATTTCCTTGGCTCTGCTTCAAAGAAACAGCCTATACCTCTGCTTAAGCTGTGTTTAGCTAACTACTCCGCCACATCTTCTTCAGTGCATTCTTGGTTCAATCGCACTACTTTCGATGGCCTTCCAACGCAGTCTTTGAAAATCTGCTTGGTTCTTTTGCACTTCCTGATGAATTTACCAGGCTCAACCTCTTCGGTTCAGCAATGTGATGTGACAATATTCCTGGTGGAGCACCAGTCACCGTATCTAGGGTTCGAGTAATAAAAAAAACATTGATGTTGCCAGACTGGAGATATTATCGTCATGTTTCCAGTCCCAGCCCATCCCTACGCTTCTTATGTTGGTCCTAGTTACTGTCTCAATAAAACGATGTACCCCAAGAAGTGATATAAGCATTAATCTTTCAAGTTTCAAATTTGACTCTGTGATGAATACTTGTTGCACTCCCCTGCTTGAGATATCCAGCAGAGCTGTGACACATTTTATCCTAAAAGTAATCTCCCCTTTACACACTACAGGTAAGAATTTGTAAAAATCGAGGGCCAGTGCCACTTAAGCCAAAGCTAAATCACGAAGGTTAATGGGTTAATAATAAGAGAGAAAAGTAAGACCCCATCAGACGAAAGCTTAAAAAACAACCGGTAGGAAGACGACGAGAGAAAAAAAAGAAAAAGGAAGCTCAGAAGCCAAGCGTAACAATGGTATTTCATTGAAGAACCAACACAAACTTGATTCTTCTTACATGTTAGCCTTCTCATCACTGCATATTTTTTACTTGAGAGAATCAAATAACTGACGTGGCACTAGAAATGTCATTGAAAGGGCATATAACCAATTCATACTTGCATTAAAAACACACAAAAGTTTCAAGCAAAATAATCATACGTGGCAAATTCATTTTGGCTCCAAGCGGCAGACAAGGCACCATTGATTTGGTTCTTGCTGCTGACTCTGATATGGAGCCGTACCTAATAATATACAATTACACAATGAGTAGTGATACATATATCAACTTAATGATCAACAAAAAAAGATACGCATACCGACACATTTGTACAGAATGAGTACCGAAGTGCATTAAATATTTGTACTGTTGGTGAGAGTACAACCATTTAATGCATCCAGGTAGCATTGTTCTATGATCAATTCAAGAGCCCAAACGTTGCATCAAAAAGTGCATTTGTGTAGGTCCATCAAGCAATGCAGTTTCTGTCAAATCATTTGGGCTCTTAAAACAAAATTGTTACTATATGCATATACCAACAAGATAAAACAAATGACGGCATAATAATTTATTTAGCTACTTGTAATTTGAAGGGGAATGTGAGATCGAAAACAGAATTCCCCTTCCATCGTGCTGGGTAGCTACTTGTAGGCACCATGCAAAAGGTGGATTGTTACTATGTTTGAAAAAGAAACAAAACACCCGTGTCTGACTGCGTGCCTCCCACCAGTCACAAAAATATGAACACATCACAAACTATATTAAGGCCAGACAAAAAAGCACATTCTAGAAAATGGGACGAATAACTTTCAATTGTTCCAATTGCCAATTAAATGCACAAAAAAAACTATATTAAGACAAGAAAGTAAATAACTTTCAATTTTTCCAATTGCCAATTAAATGCAAAACAAATGCACAAGGAATTTGACAATTGCATTACCAAAATACAATCTTTTGAAGAAAGAAGGGTTATGAAATTTGTAGCCGGTTTATTGTGTCATGAAATAAAAGTGAAGTGAATTTCATGGGTCTTAAAACCGGCAGAAGATTAATATGGGCTCTAAGCGGCAGTCAGGTTCGTCACTAAATGGCGCCTGCTGTTGACTCTATTATAGAGCCCACCATTACTCTCTCCATCACTGCGCTCATTTGGTTCAAGTTTTTATTCAATCTTATTTCACATAAATTTTTTTAGCTTCATCTTGAAATCTTGAAATAAAAGATAAGAGACTCCTAGAGTGAATTTACTAATTTAGAATTTCAGAAACGAACAAAAACTCAAACAAACAATTCAAGCAACAAGGGTAAAGTTGAGATATGAATGCAACTGATTCAAACTAACTTCTATGTAATCAAGTCTTTAGCAAAGGAATCACTTCTCCGAGGACTCAAAATTTGATCTGGCTAGGGTTCAAATTTATACAGCTTCAACGCTTAATAATCACACATATCAGAAGGCCAAAAATTTTAGGGTTCATAAGGAGATCAATTCAAGCACGAAATGACATCATGTAAGTATTGATTGAAGCCCCAAATAACGTACCTAAAGCATTACCGAAACAAAGATAGTAGCCGCCACTGAACTCGTTTCTTACCTAAGAATGACATTGAGATGCAGATATATATACACACACATAGTATGTTGTGTTCACACTGAGTAAACCCTAAAAATATTTGAGGGTTCGAAATTACTAAAAAGGACAATGATTATCTTACTATTAACGTGTGAGTGTGTTACTTGCACCACTTATTCCGTGGTTCTGTGTACGCCAGAGCCAGAGCCAAGTGACTACCCACCGTAAAGATCTCGTTTGATTTATGAAATAAAAATAAAAATTAATATTTTTATATTTTTTATAAGAAAAGAAAATTAAAATTTTTGTCAAATTTTTATTTTTGTTTTTAGTGAAGTATGAAAAATATTTAGATAGGGATATTATTGTCTAAATTTTTTATAATAAATATTAGAAAATCACAAAAAAAAATCAATCTCATGAATCTTGAAAGAAATGATTTTATCAATTATCGGGAAAGTGTTTCCCTCTATATTTATACTTTTCCTTTTCTTGAGTTCCCAAATCCACAAAACAGACGAGGCGTATTCTTAAAAAAAGTCAAGTTTGACTATGAGTTTTTTAGGTTGAGTTTTGAAACATGTAAAATATAGCTAGTCTAAACAATTTTGGCATAGACAAAAAAAAGTGAGACAAAATAAATTTATTTTATATAAACTTTATGAACCTTTTATAAAATCTTACTAAGAGATAGATTAATGAATCTAACCTTTTATATGAAATTATTTTATTTTATTCAAATATTATAAAATAATTTTATATGCACTTCTAATTCAACTCGTGAAACGCACCCTTAAGTAAAAGAGAAGGTATTTTAAAAATTGCATAAAAAGTTAATTTTCTATGAACTCTAGTCAAATACACTCTCAAGTCACAATATGGCTTATCTCTTTTTAATTTTTATTCTAATAATAATTTCTAATATAAAACATAGATTTTCAAAAAAACTATATATTTGAAATATATTAATCAAGAGTTATAAAACAAAATTTATTGTGATTATAAAATTACATATTTTATAATTCAAAAAAATTACACAATATAGCATCCAACATGTGCTCTAAAATATCACATTAAATATATTTAATGTGATATTTTAGAGCATCTCCAATCGTCTTTGTATAAATTTTGTGTAAATCTAACGTGTCAAAGTGGGATTTACATAAAAATAATAAAGAATTTCTTTTGTATTCCAATAGTCTATTTTAGACTTTTGTGTAAACATTAAACTACCAATTAGATACGCACAAGTGAAACTTATCCTATATTTATTCCTTTATTTTTTAAATCCATTTATTTCTAGAAATAGGATGAGGAAAAATAGACGTGAGATTATCTGACGTGGTTGTGTAAATTGGATTTGTATTTTACACAACATTTTTACACAAATGTTAGGTGTTAAAGTTTCTTAAAAGACTGCTGGAGACTTTTATATTTATAAAACGTGCAAATTTTACACAAACCAAAATTATACACTACGGTTGCAGCTACTCTTATATTTTAGGCTTCTTAAATTTTAAGTAATATCTGATGGATACACTTAAAACATCTCCAATAGTATTGTAAAAATTAAAGTGTAAATCCTATGTATCAATCAATTTTTACACCAAACATGAAACTTGAAATAAATATTCTCCAATAGTACTTCTATAACTTTTTGTGTAAATTTTGAAATAACCAATAAAATATCAACACATGTTAAATGTTATTTTATACAATTTTACATTTTTTTTCCTTCAATTTTTTTAAACATAATCTTATAATCACAATGAATCTTGATCTATAACTCATGATGTGTAGATTTTAATTATATATTTTTTATTAAAATATAAATTTTGAATTAAAAGTAATTAGATTTTAAAGTTTTAGTAAAAAATGGAGAAAGAAAAGGCTGACGTTTCAGTGTAAAATGAAAATGTGTTTTACACATCTAATTCACACAAAACCTATTTTTAAAAGACTGTTGGAAACAAACTTTGTAAATTTTACACAAAACATAAATATATAATACTGTTGGAAATGCTCTTAGGTAATATCTTAGGTCATCTTCAATGGTTTTTTCTACCTAATGAATTTTATATCTTTGAAATTAAAAATAAAAAAAAAATATTCTCTAATGGAATTTTCTATAAGAATTCTCATCCTAGTTGATATTTGATTGGGATTGATATTTTTTATCTCCATGTAGAAATGGAGATTGAAATTTTCCTATCCCACGTGGCACGTTAGTAAGAGTTCAGGTGGCTCCACTTGTTTCCTACATGGCGTAAAAGAACTTTAAATTACTTGCTTCCCATATGGTATAAGAGAATTATTTAATTATGAGCACTACGGTGGCGTTTAGTAAAAAAACTAAAAAAAACTGTTTGTTTAGTTCTGAAAATTGTATCTGAAAAAATGTTGTTTATTTGAATATAACATATCTGAAAACTAAAATTTTTTATTATGACAATTTTGCCCTTATTATTTTATTTTGATCACATTTTTCTAATGACCAATATATAATACACCACTATCCATCCATCAATTATATATAACGCACATAAGAGCCCCAATTAGCTTTTAGAGACTTTACCCATGATAAGAATCATAAACAACTACACAGTATATATGGAAGTTTGAAAAAAGAAACCCAAAAACATATGAAATTGTTGCAGCTATCCACGTTAACAAATTAAATAATAAACTAAAATTTAATAAGAATAACCAACATAATTAAAAGAAGGCATGAAAAATGAAATTAAGAGAGGGAATACAAACCTTAACAACAGTTTCTCTAATTGGCGCAGGAAGAAAGGAAGAAAAGAAGGGTTTTGAATGTTAACCTAACTTGTGGGTAATTTTGATAAAAGAGAGGGGGGGAAATGGATCTTTTACACCCTTTAAAATTAAGTTTCATATTTAAGTGACAACTTTGCCATTTTAAGTTTTAAGTGGTAAAAATTAAGTGGCCACTTAATTTTTTTAATTAATGAACAACTTTGTCAATCATTTAAATCTGAAAAATGTATATCCTTTAGTGAAAGAACTTATATTTTAAACAAAAAATCAAAAGCAAAGTCTTTTTTTAAAAATTCCAACTCTAGCTTAAAAAATTCCTTTTCTAGTTCTACTTTAAGCCGGTCTAGTTCTATGTCGTCTTCATCTCGTTTTGAAAATAATATAGAGTCTTTTTATGAAATCTCTCATATTCCAAACGAAAATGTTATTCCTCAAACGGATTTACCCACTGTAAACCCATATAACGTTTTTAAAAAACCTACTCCAAAAACTTTTTCTCGACAAATCAGAAAGCTCATTTCAAGTAAATCATCCGATCTCCCAATTAAAGAGTACGTCCAGGCAAACAAGTTCGACTCTTTAATTGTCCCTTCCGGATCTGACGAACGATTTTACCCAGTACGTCTTCCCCATGATTTCCAGCGAATAGCCATCTCACAAGGTTACATGCACTTACATTTTGGAGCGATACGATTCGCTTTCACATTCCATGGTCAAAAAGGTCTCCCAGCAGTTGTTAAAATTGCTCTTTTGGATTCCCATATGATTACTTATCAGTAAACAGTCCTTGGAAATGTCCAAGCTACACTAAATGATGGTACAGTCTTCTTTACGCTATATCCAAATTTCAACATCCTAGTCTCAGACAAGTATATGACAACGGCTTTAAAGATCCAAGTCCAGATCAGTGGAGTTCCAATGGTTGCAGGCACTTCAGCGGCCACAATCCACCACCAGATGATCTCTCGATTACAAAATCATTCCTATGATCTCTGTATTCCAGGCTCAGACACTGCAAAAGCTCTCATGTTGACTATTGATTCAAAGTCAGCACCAACAGCTAACTACATCCTAAAGCAATTGCCTCGTTCCAAATTAATTAAGTTGTTACCTGAAAAATAGGTTACATCTTATGAAATTCTCCACCAAGAATCGTCCAGTGAATCGGTTCAGTCAGCAGACCCGGTTTACATCAAACGATCAAACAGACAGATAAAAGTCTCTTTCAAAAGGCCCTCGTCCCCTCAACAAAATCCTTTTGTCACAAAAATAAATATGTTCCAACCTCTTAAACGTTACCCAACGGATCCAGTACTAAAGAATCTTCCCATGAAGATCTTATACTTTGATCAGCAAGGAAATCCAGTGTATGAAGGCAAAAACTCAAGAGGTCACGTTTGGTACGATGTTTGTTACTGTGATGCTTGTGAAGAAGCAAACTATGAAAGCCAATTGGACCAAGTAGAGTTAAAAAGGTACAGACGGAAAAAGAAGTTAAGTGAAGGAAATGTGCTCAATTCTCAAAAAAAACTTCAAGATCGCTATGAAAATGGCGATCGCACAGTTGATCTACTTGGAGAACTTACAGGAAAATTTGACTTATTTGTCACCTATAAAAACCCTCTGTTACCAACACCTCCTCCAGAAGTTATAAATTGCAAGCCTTCTCCTCCTCCTCAAAATCCTTCTCCACCAAAACCACCACCCCAGACAATTCCCCGTCTCTCCCCATATGCCCAGAAAGCAATCAAAGCCCTCCAAAAATCCTCTCCCTTTCAACCTTCCATGTTTCAAACCTATCAACCTGAACCAATCCCATGTTTTTTAATGGAAGCTCCCTCTCCTTATCCACATTTTGAAGACTTTGAAAACCAATCCCAAAACACAAAGCACATGTGGAAGGTCAAGAATCCAACCACAATCAATGCTAATGGAGAACCCATAAAAGTTACAGCTACAGAAGCTGCTCTCAATTTTCAAGCAGAAAACGCAGTTGCTCAAAATACTGTGTTATCCCAGATTGCCAAGTCCATAAGAAGAATTGAAAGTAAGATGACAAGAGTAGAAGCAATTGATCAGTCAATCATAGAAATTCGCAGTAGATTAAAGCATATTGATGAAAAAATGCGACAATTGGCAAATACAGTTACTGATTCCTCATCTAAATCCTTTTACTTTTCTAAAATGCATCAGGAGTAAAAATTCCTCTAGGCCCAACTTGATTCTCTCCAACAAGCCCCAAAAATATCATTCCCAGGATTAAGTTTTGGAAATACCACCCCCTCGACAGGTCTTACTAATCCAAATAGTACAAATCTTTGGGCAGATGTTCCACGACGAAAACTCCCAAATTGGCCTGACCCAAAACTAAAGCCTACCAGAACCAAAAACCATTATACTTATTCCAAGCCTAAACCAAATCCTCCTGTTTCACCCCGTATCTCCACCAGAAATCCTGATTATGATGACATGTACTTAGATACATATCGTCAACCAATTCGCTCAGTCTAGCCAATCCAACAATCCTTCCAAAGGACCAGTGCTGTTACTCACTCAGCAGCATATTTTGAAGAATATGATACAACACAGGGTACGTCCACAAGACAGATGGACATGTTTGCTGTTCACAATGAAGAAAGTGTGTCTGAAAACTAGATTTTCTTTTTCCTAAAGAACCTCACAGTGAATAATAGGCCACAAGTTAAAACCCGCAGCAAGACTTGTTCGAAAGCTTTGAAGATGTTTTCATGGCACAACAGCAACAACAGCAACAACAACCGCGTCAAGCACAACCTCCACCAGCTCCTCCCAATGAACCTATTATTGAAGATCCTTCAACAGAAAGCTCCAGCGATGATGAAGATTATTCTCTGCCAAAAGTCTTAGCCAGTGAAAATTATTAACGTTTCACGATTGATAATATTCCACCAAAACAATGGCGTGACAGATTTGCCAGTTTCACAGCATGGATAAACACCGATCTTGAAAATTATCCCCAGTCGAAAGTTTTTAAGCGATTCCTTGCCCGCTTAAATGGTCAATTGAAATATTGGTATGAATCCCTTGGCCTGTACAGGCAGATAATCCTTCAAAAGCAAGAAACAGTTGACAAATTCCTTAATCTCCTATATATTGAATTTGTTGGCAAGCCCCTACAACACCTTGATATCATGCGAGATGAACTCCTGAATATGAAATGTTGTTCTTTAGATCTTAAGGATCTTGAAAAACATTACGAATGGGTCTCCAAGCGTTTCTACGTACTAGGCGGAATAGACGATGTTAATCTTGAACAGATTTTCTTTCATTCATTTCCAAATCCTCTAGTAGTGGAAGCCAAGAAACTAATCAAAATCCAAAAATTG
The DNA here is from genome assembly GCA_021464415.1 of Lonicera japonica. Classification (NCBI taxonomy): domain Eukaryota; kingdom Viridiplantae; phylum Streptophyta; class Magnoliopsida; order Dipsacales; family Caprifoliaceae; genus Lonicera; species Lonicera japonica. The sequence goes on along the minus strand of CM038469.1, from coordinate 29,993,386 downwards.
GAGTTTAACAGTCTCTCCCTCACAGATATCTATGAATTATTTGTAGATACAATTGAACGCATGAGTAATCAGCAGACACTGATGAAGAATATTCAGAAGAATAGTGAAAGGATCTCTCCCTCTTGTAAAAAAGACTGGATGAAGATCAAATGCAAGAATGACAAGCAATGTGACTGCAGATCCCACAGAAAAGGAAAGCGTTCTCGGCGTTCCAAGCACTCCAAATGCAAGTCTTACGATGAAGATAAGCCATAGAAGAAAAATTCCAAGCATCGACGTTTCAAGAAGAAAAATTCCTGAAAGTTTGTAAAAAAAAACTTTAAGAAGAAACGCACTGATGGATGTTTCATTTGTCACAAAAAAGAACATTTTGCCAAAAATTGTCCTAATGCAAAGAAAAAAGAAGCATTCATGGCACTCCTCCAACAGTTTCATCTAGACATAGCTGAATCTGATATTGAGTCTATTCTCTCCGCAGAGGAACAAGCCTCCCCAGAGACCATCATGCAAATCCATTATTCCGATCAAGAAGAAAATTCACTTTCAGATATTACCTTAGAATCCCCTTCTGAAACTAAACCCGAACCAAATTTACGAATGGTTAATTCTTTGGAAGAATGTATATCCCTCGTTCCACAACCAGTTCCTTAGGTTTTACTCATCAAAAAATCTTACCATAAACCCATCCCACTGATAGCATTCTTTGATACTGGTTCAGCTCGAACATTCATGAATCCTTCAAAGTTACCTACATCCTATTGGCGAAAATGTTCAATTGATTTTAGAGTTGCAAATGGCAATATCCTTATGGTTGATGAAATCAGTAAGGCTATCCAACTTCAAATATTCCCAGGGAAAATAATTCATTATAGAGTATATGGTATTTCTCTCCCATAGAAGGATATTCTTGTTAGTTTTAATATAATCCGACAACTCCCAAGTTTAGGATTTTTCGATGACGGTTTACGTTTCAAAAAATACCTCATACCTTGGGTCACTTCTTCAGAAGCATATCATATTCAATCCCCAATAATAGAATTCCCTTTGGCCAACCACCATTCCATTGAATCCCTCACCACACAACTTATAAATACCTCATGTGCTGAATCACATACCGAATTCCTCCAAAAATGTTCAAATCTCCTTTGGCAAAACCCAAAATACTTTGTGATGCTTCCATTCAAGCTCAATGAAAATGTCAATCCTATAAAAGCCTCTCATTCTGAAATGAATCCAGAACACTTAGCCCTTGCCACTGCAGAATTACAAGCTCTTGTCCAACAAAAACTCATAGAAGAAACAACCTCCCAATGGGCGTGTGAAGCCTTCTATGTAAATAAACGATCAGAGCAAATTCGTGGAAAAATGAGACTTGTCATAAACTATCAGCCTCTTAATCATTTCTTACTCAGTGATAAGTTTTCTTTCCCACAAAAGCATTCATTGTTCAACTAACTATCCCATGCAAAGATCTTTTCAAAGTTTGATCTCAAAGCAGGATTTTGGCAAATTAGAATTGAACCTAGCGAAAGACATAAGACAACATTTTGTATCCTATGCTACCACTACTAATGGACGGTGATGCCATTCAGTTTAAAAAATGCCCCCTCTATTTTCCAAAGAACGATGACACAGATCTTTCAACATTTAATGGCAAATGCTCTCATCTACATTGATGACATCCTCCTGTACTCCATGGACATGGACTCTCACCTTAATCTCCTCAGTTATTTCTATCAACTTATCCTCGAAAATGGAATCATGTTGTCCCAAAAGAAAATGGTAATTGCAGTAACATAAATTGAATTCTTAGGAATGCAGATTTCTGATGGCAAAATCAAACTGCTGCCCCATATTTTAAAAGATCTCTTGAAGTTCCCGGACAAACTCACCTCGATTTTCCATGTACAATAATTCCTTGGACTTGTAAACTACATGTCCCAGTTCATTCTCCACCTTTCAAAATACATCGGCCCTTTAACTGAGTTACTCAAAAAATCCCTACCTCTTTGGTCTAAACTTCATGCAGAATGTATTGCTAAGCTCAAACAGCTTACCCAAAACCTCCCTCCATTGCAAATTCCTTCAAACGGTACAAGAATACTGCAGACTGACGCCAGTAATTAATATTGGGCAGCAATCCTTTTTGAAGAAACCAATGGCAAAAGACAAGTGTGTGGATACAAATTCGGCAAGTTCAAACCATCTGAAAGCCACTACCATTCCACTTTTAAAGAAATTTTAGCAGTCCAACACGAAATAGAAAAGTTCCAGTTCCATCTCATTGGTCACCACTTCATAATTGAAATGGTCATGGAGTCATTCCCGGCAATGCTTAATTTCAAACAAAAGCAAATTCTAAATCCCCAGTTACTTCGATGGTCTGAATGGTTTTCACAATAGTCATTCACAACCAAGCATATTCAAGAAAAATAAAATATAATTGTATATTACTTTTCTCGAACCTAGCCAGATACCCAGTTACCCCACATCGCCCAGTTAAAAGAACCATTTCCCTGCAAACCAAATAAATACCAAACCCAGCCTTCACCCATTCCACAAATCTTACATTGTGTATTCCCAATAACCCAAGTCACTCCTCTCATCATGCATCGCAAAATTCCTGACCAAGCCAGCTCCAGTAACAATCCCCCTTCCCAAAATAGAAAATCATTCTCTAAATTAATTTCTCATCCATTCCAGTTCTCAGACTTTAACCCTCAGCTTGAACCCCTTGAAGCCATCCATTACCTCCTAATAAACGTCCAGAATATTGTTCTCAATTATACCCTCAAACTCCGAGATATAGATCTCACTATTCGATTCTTAGAGATTACCCTGAAAAAATATGGATTAGTTTTTAGAGGTTTACGCCTCCATTCGGATTACCCATTTGTCTCTTTATTCCATATTCATCGTCCCAGCAGAGTCCCAATACATGCACTCGCATTTATTTGGTACCTTACCAAGGCCTATATAGTTGGTTTCATCTTTGATGCCCCAGTCCTTCTGCAATACATTGAAATCTTAATAGCAGACCCATAAATTCAAGACTTGTATAGAGATTTGTATGACCTAGTCACTCATGGTACATACAATTTCTTTACATTCCTCAAATGGTTCAAAACCCCATATCAATGGAAGGAAGATTTACAAATTCATCACCACAGATATGTTCTCATCACTTCCCATTGCCCTATGAAAATACCCCATACTGATGGAAGTAATGCCAAAATTGTTCAGTGGTACACCACAAACCTTGCAGAATCAGCAAAGAACCTTATAATATCAATCATATGCTCTTTCTCCAACATATTTGTTCTGTCAACAATGCTGATCTTGAAAAATTCCCTGAATATGTCAAGTTTGGTTTTGATCTGTGGATATCTACTGATATGAATAGTCTCTCTTGTGCTCCGCTATTCACATGACCACTTCTGGTAAGATGGTGAACAGAGTTCTGATTCTGACGCATTTATTGGTATTAGTTCTGATTCTGAAGAAGAAGAACCTAATGATCCCGTAGACGTTCAAAATACAGCCGATAATGATCTCGAAAACTTCATCTACAACAGCGATGACGGTTACGAAGATGATGATGAAGCAGAACCATACCCCCATGATGAACCATACTCCCTAGATGGACATTTCAGCGTTGATGATGATGAAAATGAAACATATTGAATCGCTCTTCAGCTTGGATTCAACTCACTGTCGGCAGAATGAGTTAACTCACTTTAACTCACATCCACTTTCCAAAATTACTTTTCCTGTTTGATGTAATATGTCGTTTTTATTATTATGCGTGTGTTTTGCTTTATTGAAAAAAAAAGGGGTGTGTGCAGTAACTTTTGTCGGAAGGAATCTTTTCCTTTCCCCTTAGTAATTATTGCTCTTCTTTCTAGCTGTATGGTGATGGTACCTCCGAATGTGTTTTATTTTCGCTATAAATAGAGAGCTCTTTGCTCATTGTTAGGAAGAGGCATTTAGATCAAAGAAGTTTCTCTCGAATTGATTTTGAGGAGGAGGAGAAGGCTTGCAATTTGTAACTTCTGGAGGAGGTGTTGGTAACGGAGGGTTTTCCATAGGTGACAAAGAAGTCAAATTTGCCTGAAGGTTCTCTAAGTAGATTAACTGTGCGATCGCCATTTTAAATTTTTAGATTTAAGTAGTAAAATAAGTGGCAAGTGAATATCTACGTCTAAAAGCTTGCTTCTTGTATAGCATACGAGAACTCATTTGTTTGCAATACTTGGAAATAACGTCTCCAAAGGTGCAATTTATGGCCAAGATTTTCCTTTGCAGTATTCATCAAATTTGTTTTCAAAGTTCATAGTAAAATTTGGATCTTGTTTTTATATTTGATATTATTAAATAATACCTTGCTTTTTATTTAAAAAAAAGTCAAAATATTGTATAGCTTTAAAAATTCGTTAAGAAAACAAAAAGTTCATGTAGCACTTTAATACATTATTTGAAAGACTTTAAATCTGAAGTTGCCATCCTCACAATATATTTCCCATTAAGACGATATCATTTTCATTACCATTATTTTTTTGATACATACAATTTAATAAATTCAGGTGGTTCAAGAAGATGAAGAAGATGTGAGTGGGGCTCAAACTTAGATGTTTTGTGTGAATACTCGTACTTTTAAGTTCATTACTTAGATTAAATCTAAGTGAGCTAACTTAGTTAGTAAAGCACATACCGAAATTCAATAAAGTAATTGGAAGATAAGATTAATTATTCATATCAAAGAATCCAATCCGAACTACATAATTTGAACAAGAGTCACCCTCATGAGAGTAAATGGCATCAACAACCACCCACATAAGATGCACATAGTTTTCCTTTTATATATATAAATTATTGATAACATAGAAATATGTGACACTTTAAAAAAAATATATACTAATTGGATAAGTTTACACAATATCCAAATTCAAAATTGAAACAAATTTACCATTTTTTTTGCTTTCGAAAGATAAACCTAATTTGATTTACTAATTCAAAAAAATTAAAATAGAACAATCGGTTTGAATTAAATTTTGCGAAAAAATTAAACACACGCGGCACACGGATCTCCCCGTGCTCCCTGGTAATCGACACAACCCTGCCCACCGCGAGCACACGCGGCGACCAATTCTCTTGTATCATTGTAGAAAGCATTAAATATCAGTTGACCTGACCTAATGTAATTTCGCAGCAGTTGCCCCTCTCCTCTACTCTTGTTCGGTTTAAGCGGTTGATATAAGGCCACGCATCATCAAAATTATTATTATTATTATTATTATTATTATTATTATTATGTCAATGTGTTCGGATCAATTTTCGTGTATTTAGATTAATTCTCTTCGCGGAGAGTCCGAACTACTAACCACTAGAAATCTGCGTTTACCAAAATTGAATCCAAAGAGTTTCTAATTGAATTTGATTTTCTGAATTCAAAGTAACTATTCATTGGAGGACTCTAGTGTAATTCTAAAAAGGAAAATGATTATCTAACGGGTAGTAAATTTTATTAAACTTAGGTCAATTATTAGCTACATATTTACCAAATTTCAACCCATCTTTATCATTATTAACATTTTAACTCATGCAAAATAGTAAATTCCATATATTTTAAGTAATTATTTCTTATTCTTTCATTAATCAATTAAATTAGTAATTTTGACCAAAAAATAATAATTAAACATAACATATTGATCGAGTATTTTTTTTAAATATTTCAAATTATGAATCCAATATTTTTTTTAATGTGTAAAATTATAATTATAATTATTTTAGTTTTTTTTATTTTTATATTTAAAAATTAATCATTGCACCAAACTTTATTAGAAAACAAGTTATAGTTTTAGCAATTCAATTACCATCTTTTAATAGTTTAATAGTTTTAAAGTCTTTTTATAAATCTAAAAAAATATATATTATACACTTGAATATGTATCATATTTCTAATTGGTAATGAAGAATCTAATTTAATAATGATACAAATGCTAGATAGATGGATTTGTATAAAAGACAAAAAAAATTTGCCTTACTTTTTTAATTATAAATTTAATAATAGTAGATTTTGTTTCAAGATTAAACATAGAGTTTAAGTAAGAGCTTTTTACTTTTTCTAAAATATTAATTTTTTTTTTGAGTCTTAAGTTGTTTTTATATAATTAAGACAATTTCGATTTACCAAAACAAATAACTGGACCGATTGGTAACCGTAATATTTCCGGTTCGGTATCAGTTACCGAAATTTTCGGTTCGGTTGCCCAACTCTCAACTACTTCTCTGTCACACCAAAAGAGACTTTTGACCATTCTCTCTCATAAATAAATCGTCAAAAACCCTAGAATAGAATACTCAAATTATTTATTATTCTTTCTCTAACATCATCATTGAATCAATTTGATCAGTGAATTTTTTTTAAAAAGCTTTACTTTCTGAATTCGACGCCATGGACGTAGCTACCGGTTCTTCTTCGTATCGTGTTCTTCCCCAAATGAATGTTTCGAGCTCCAATCGCGGCAAATTTAGCCCTAGATCTTCAGCGTAAGCTTATACAATAATTTTTCTAGCGTTTTTCTCCCATATATGTATCAATTGCAAGTATTATGGATTGATTTGAATGTATTAGATCAAGAAAGGGATGAACTGCGTATCATTTGATTATGGTGTTTTTACCTAATATTGAGCCTAAGCCTATTGCTGTACACGATTTTTTCTTCTCATCGTTATATATATTTCAAATTTTCAGTTGCAACTATTATGGACGTTATTGATTTGTATGTATTAGATCAAGTATTCAGCGTTAGTTTATACGCGATTGTTTATCATCATTTTCACATATATGTGTGTATATGTATATTTATAGCTGCTCCAAGAATTTTGGATGTTATCGATTTTGATGAATTAGATCAAGCAGGGGACGGACCTGAATGGCAAATTTGACCATAGTTTTTTTAATGTACTTTCAACAGAACCTGTGGAAGGATTGTCTTAATAGTTTTATGCGATGCTTAATCATCGTGTTGTAGGCTTGTAGCAACATCCAAACTATTCGTTGGTGACTTTCTCATTTTTCGTATTTATTTACATTTTGCGGTTCGGAAAAGGCGAGGCGAATTGGAGTTGGAAGATGAACATATGCAAAATGATGGCTTAACGGGGTTGGGTGATTAACAATAGTTTACTTGTTAGGCACCCATATGATAAGAGAGAATTGCTTTTTTGTTTTTTTAAGAAACAGAAAATTATATTAATATAAAACAGAAAATGTACAGCTAAAAGGGACATGATGTCCCCCTGCAAGAGTCAAAAAAGACGAAAACTAGAAACTAGCTACTACTAACAAGAACAGCCCCCCACTTAACATCTAGCATCGGAAAATACAAAAAAAAAATAAAAAAATTCATATCCTAAACAAAAAAATCAATTTAAACATATCTCTGTCCAGTTTCACATTATGATATCAACTTCCAAACCAGAGAACTTCTTAGAAAGAGTCGCCCACAGAGATGCCACATGACAACTTTGCAATTTACTGGAGGCTTTTTTACGCCTTGCAATTACAAATTAACACCTTTTTTTTTGTGTGCTTCTAGTTGGCACTTAGCTTGCTTGTTGATGACAATTAACTGTTAATTGCTTGGGATGAATGGGATTGTTACATGAGCAGGAAAAATTTTCATGACTATCGGATGGTCTTAAAATTCAGAAACTTGATTTACTGGGGATGTTCCAAAAAGGAAAGTGTCTGATTAGTTTTAATGAATGGTGCGGTGAACCCGAATATTCTGTCTTAATTTTGTCCTTTTAGATTTTTTTGATGAAACAATTTATGTATTCAAGATTTCTTCAGCTTTTTTGGCTTAAGAATCTTAAAAACGTATATCAATTGGTTGTCAAGAGACTAACATTGAGTAATGTGCTTGACTGTGTAATTGATATCTGGTTCGTCGTTTCCTACTTTCTCTTCCAATGTGATTATTCTTAGGATTTCTAAGATAATGAGAGATTATTGGTCGTGACTTGTTACCCCTTCACATTTAATACGATCATAATGTACTTTTACTTTGTGATATGTTATATAAACAAAAATTTCATAGAAAATAACTATAAAAAATGATTTAATTGACAAGCTGTAAAATAAGCAGGTCTGGTCACAGCAGGTCTACGATATGTCAAAAGTTTAACATGATAACATTTTTATATTTTCAAAAAATACTCCCATTTCAATGATTTCATGGAGGAGGAGAACAGTCTTTCGAGTTTAAATCATTGGAGCTTTGTTCATCCACAACCTTCTACTTTGCATGATACGCAATTTACATGGCCTCATGATGACAAGCAAAAATACTGAACAGTAAGAAAATGAAATCTTGGTCCAGACTGCATCTTAGTGTTGTTTATATGATATTCTAGTCATTTTTCTTCAGGTACTGGTATAGTAATCTTCCAATCTTAACTGATTATTTGAATTTGCAGATTATGCCCAAGGAGTAGACTCACCCCTGCCTGCAGCATTTCGTATGAAGGAGAAAGATCAGACTCAACAGATAGAAAATTAAATCTTCATGTGCCTGTTCAGAAGAGAAATTTAGCTGGGAAGATGTTTTGCTCTGTTGGTATATGCACACATCCAGGGAGTAGTGTTATTGACTCTCATTCACACACTGCAGAGGAAAAGATTGGCGTGCTACTTTTGAATCTTGGAGGACCAGAGACACTTAATGATGTTCAGCCGTTTTTGTTCAATTTATTTGCGGATCCGGTACGTAATTCTTTTTTTGCACATATATTTTTGGTTGCAAGAAATTATAGGAATGCAGCTTCTTTGATTTTACTAAAAACTTGTGTATTGGGAACAGGATATCATACGGCTCCCTAGGCTGTTCCAGTTCCTCCAGCGACCATTGGCACAGCTCATTTCTGTACTTAGGGCTCCCAAAAGTAAAGAAGGATATGCTGCCATTGGAGGTGGTTCACCTTTGCGAAAAATAACAGATGAGCAGGTAAACGTAATGACCCCGCTGAAATCTTTGGATTGTGTTAGGATGATAAAAGATTATGGTCAATTAGAAATATCTCTAGTTTTATGTGTGCCTTTTATTTATTGGTTTTGATCTTTTTATTTCTTATTTCTCTTTGGTGATTTTGTCCTTTGGTTTGTATGTTACTAATTATTGTGCTATGAACTAACATATTAAAAATCTGACCTGTCAGGCAAATACTCTCAAAATGGCATTGGAAGCAAAGGAACTCCCTGTAAATGTGTACGTTGGGATGCGCTACTGGCACCCCTTCACAGAAGATGCTGTTAAACAGGCAAGTAGTGAACAACCCAATTAGTGTTTAGGCTAATACACCAATTAGTTTTTAGTACAAGAACCAAAGTAGTGATTAGTCTCACATCCCAATTAGTGAAATAATGACAAAAATCTTCTGTTTTGCTAGTTTTTCCTTTTTTGTTTTCCAAAAGTAGAGATACATCAATGTGTATGGGCCCAGTCTTTAGGGGGGCAGGAGGGGGAATCAAACCTATGACATCCATTTGAAAGTGAATGACAACTCTGGGTCATATTATTTCATTTCCATAACAACTTTCTCTATGAGTTTCTTGAACACCTGATATCAGCATCCCTTTCCATCTGTACCATAGCACCATTTCATTTTGCATAAATCTGAACTTAGGGCTTGATTAATTTTTAAAGAATTCTCTGTGAATAATTTGATTCCATCCTGCTTGTTCATTTTTTTGGTTTAATGTGGCCAATACCTTGGTTTGTCTTTATTGAAGGAGTAGACTACATAGATTGATTTTCCAGCCGTGTAACTGAATTTTATTTTCTTTTTTATGGGGAGGAGAGGGGAGGGGAAGTATGTCAACATGTATTTGTTATCATTACTATTTATAGATATTTAGACTAGGAAGCCCAGGGATATCAACTCAAAATTAGGAGAGATTAATCAGCCCCTACTGAGTATTTAAAACTTCAATTTTAACATTGCCCATCATGTTTACATTCGTTCAAATCTAAAGGGTTGAAAGTCCTTTTCTCACCGTGACAGATTAAGAAGGACAGAATTACGAAGCTTGTGGTGCTACCGCTTTATCCTCAATTTTCTATCTCTACGACTGGTTCAAGCATCCGTGTTCTCCAAAACCTCTTCAGGTGAAATATTGATTTTTGATTATTTAACTTAGCTAACTTTATTCCCTTAGTTTTATTCTCCTCACTCACTTATCTGAGTTTGTCTTTTTCAGGGAAGATGCATTTTTGTCCAGAATGCCTGTTTCTATTATACAGTCCTGGTATCAAAGAGAAGGTTATGTCAAGTCTATGGCTGACTTAATTGAGAAGGAGTTACAAAGTTTTTCCAATTCCGAAGAGGTGAGATTCTTTCCTGAGTTGGTTTAATCGACATGTGCCTACTGAAATATTTACAGAAAACAACAGTGAATAGGTCATAGATTTAACATTTTGGCTTTGTTATATATGTGTGTTGCTTACCCTTTTATATCGTGCCTTCAGGTCATGATATTTTTTAGTGCCCATGGGGTACCAGTCAGTTATGTTGAGAATTCAGGTGATCCATACAGAGATCAGATGGAGGAATGCATTTACTTGATAATGCAAGAATTAAAAGGACGAGGAATTAACAATGATCATACCCTGGCTTACCAGGTTGGTTTTAAAATCTAATCTTGCAACTTTAGTATTCAAGTTTGAATAGGTATTTAGATTGTTGTGGATTGAAACTGCTTAATTGTTGCCCCTGGCCCTTTTGATTTTGAACCCCCTGACACACACCACCAATTTTTAATGTGGCATTAGACTTTGCCCTTTTCATGCAGGGGAATGTCAAAGAATTACGTAAATATTATTTTTTTTTTTGGGGGGGGGGGGGGGGGGGAGGCGCATCTTAGTTTTCTTCTTTATTTATTTTTTATTTAGTACGTTGAATTAAGCCCCATTTTTATGTAATTCTTTGAGATTCCCCCACGTGCAGGGGATAAATTCTCCCTTATTAAAACAGGAGGGTAGGTCTAATTTCACATATAAAATTGGGGGGCAAAGCTCCAAATCCCTCTTGTAATAGATGGGGAGAACAAAAAGGAAATTGCCTAAGACTAGGGCTGTTTTGTGTTGTGTTGCTTACATTTTGAATTTTCTTTTCTTTTCTCTTTATGTTAGAGCCGAGTAGGGCCAGTTCAATGGTTGAAGCCCTACACTGATGAAGTTCTCGTTGAGCTTGGCCAGAAAGGTGTGAAAAGTCTCCTTGCTGTTCCTGTAAGGTATGTTACTGAAAGTTAAATAGTGATTTCTGTTAACTCTCAAGCTCACTATTAAGTTTAACATAAATTATCAGCTTATGACCTTCATTTCGATTTTTTTCTTTTTGTGCAAGGCTGAGAGCCCACTATTTCCTTTATGGGACGCCCTAAATTGAGTCTTGTTTCTCTTTTGGGACATAATCAATGTGCCAAATCTGGGATCGTAATTCATAAATATATTCTATTCTTGACCATTTATTGTGCTGAAATTAGTGGTTCTATTAAAAAGTTGAATGGGGACTTCTAATTTGGCACAAAAGGAGTACCATATAAGATATCCATGACAAATTTGATGCTGCATGAACTCAATGTGTAGGTCCTAGTTTGCGCCATCAACCTATCAGTTTCTATGTTTTTAGATGGTTCAAGCGCTTTGACTTTGTCCCCCAGGATCCACCATAGGTTGGGTTTTTACATTTGCCTTTTCCTTTTCCTATTCGTTTGGATACTTTTTAACAGTATCAGACTAGTTGTATTGAAAGCAAGCCTATGGGTCAAATACATAGGATCAGTACTATTATTTTCTTGCTCTACTGCAATAAATGGCAAGCGTATTGTGTGGTGTAGGAAAAAGACTACAAGCAGAATTACATAATGATGATGCATGGCATAAGTAGATAAACTTTCGGTTTGAAGTGTTCTACATATTACTGTTAATATATAATTCAGTGTTGAGAATCGATAATGAGATTACTCTTGATAGCCATACATATGGATTTCTGTTTTAGTCAGCAACACAGTGATATTTGAAGAGGGTTTCACAATGTACAATAAAACTGATGGTTGTCTTGTATATCTGTGGAGCCTACTGTTCCATGGGTTTTAAGAATTATAGGCTAGCAAACATGAATTTAATTATTTTTTATCCACCTTTTATACATATAAGCGCGCATATATATATATATACATATACACCAGTGTTTTAAATAGCGTTTGGTCGTGCGCTGTTGTGTGATTTTAGCCCAAAACGCTGCATGGCGCGCACCAGATAGCGTAGAGAACAGAAGGAATTCGTTTTTTGCTGACGTGGCACGCTATCGTCAAAAAGCGTACGCTAAACACGCTATTCAGAAAAAGCGTGCGCTATTTGGGAATAAAAAGTAACGCTGTCTTCTCCTAAACTACGTCGTTAGGGAGGGAGATACTAGGTCTAAGTTACACAAGCCCCTCAATACCTGGTAGAAGAGAGATCTGAACCCTAGGCGCCCGTCTTCTCCTCTGTCAACAGTGGAAGAAGAAGAACCCAAAAACAAGCTAGGTTAAAACTTAAAATGGAAGAAGAATGAAGGAGAAGAAGTGAGATTGAGTGAGACGAGAGAAGTAAGGAGGGACGACTGAGGTGGCTCGCAATTCCGAATAAGTGGGGAAGAAGATAAGAGATATGTTTTATGTTATATTTAGGTTTTTGTAAAGGTTAAAATGACTTGTGTACCCTTGGTCATTTAAAACATTTACAATATGTGGCTTTTCCTAAAATTTTTTAATTGTGAAGGCCTTTTCTAATGTCTTATTTATTAGAATTATCTTATTATAAATAAAAATATATATATATATATATAAATAGTTATTTAAAATAATATTGTAAATAATATATATGTAGCTATTTAAAATAATATTGTGTGTTTTTACTAATATTCTTTAGTATAATATTATTATTATTTTTATTATTATTATGCTTTTCGTGTCTTGAATAGCTTACGCTAATGCGCTACGCAATTCCGAACCAAAATGCTACGCGTTATGCTACCGCTATTTAAAACACTGATATATACACACCATATATAAATGCATAAATATTTTGGATTGAATGGAGGATGGATCAGACAGATATTCTTGTACCTGATTTGTTAATGAAAATGCCTAACAGATTCGGATAAACGGATTAGGGATCTCTTACCATCTCTGACAAATCAGACTGGATTCAGATCATAATCAGAGCAGATTCGGATTGGATTGGACAAAAATCCGATCCATTGACAAGCCCATTAATAGTTTAGTGATAGCTGACTAGCTGTGTTACTCTTCTAATTTTGAATGCTGACTGATTTAAAGAAAGCTACATATATGCTATATTTCTGCCTCTGGGATTCATTTTATCTGGGGTGAATTCCTGTCCACCCATTCAAAGTATTTTTCCCCGAACCAATCGTTGCTTTAATGTTGAATTTCTTTAATCCTTATTTGATTATAACTTAATATTTTTGTGCTCCTTGAAATACCAGCTTTGTGAGTGAGCACATAGAGACACTTGAAGAGATCGATATGGAATACAAAGAACTGGCCCTCGAATCTGGCATTGAAAATTGGGGCCGGGTACCTGCTCTTGGGTGCACCGATACCTTCATCACCGATTTAGCAGACGCGGTGATTGAAGCCTTGCCTTCAGCAATAGCAATGTCAACCTCAAAGAGTACTAGTACCTTGGAAGAAGAAGAAGAAGAAGATCCTTTTGCCTATGCCATCAAAATGTTTTTTGGTTCAATCTTGGCATTTGTTCTGCTCTTATCACCCAAAATGATATTGGCATTTAGGAATCACATCCTTTGAAGGAGAGAAACATATATATATATATATATATATCTAAATTACTGTTAAATTGCACGAGTAGTTATACAGAATAAGGGTTGAAAGATGATTGGCTTTGATGGATAGGATCATGCTTCCCGCAAGTTACCTTTTTTTTTTTTTTTCCTTTTTAAATCTGAAATATTGGATTTATTATTTGTCAATTTTGTAAACGGGAAAATAGTGTAAACAAGTCAAAGGTGCTTTCCATTATACACTTTTGGAGTGTTTTTGTTATGTTTGTAATACATATTTTGGTTTGTCAGTGTATTGAGATTGGTTGTAATTGAAAGGAATGTAAGGTTGGTTCTATATATATATATAAATATTTACCATTTGAGATAAATTGTAGTTGTGTTCTGTTTACATCTTAGCAAAGAACAAAAATGTGTAATGGTTTTTTACTGCAGCTTATAGATTTCATTTGAGTTGTATAAGCCTGACGGATTTATTGGACTTGGACAATTTCATTTTCCAATCTTTAGACAATGAGTAAAGGGGTATTATATGAATAAAGGTGAATGGATTACAACGGAAAAAAATTTAGGTGGATACTTGGAGAAAACAAGTGTTCAGATAAGCACGAATTATTGCAACAAAAACAACTAATTTCCTTTAAAATCAGTCAAGCATATGACATAAGCATAATAATATCATGAAAGAAACAAGCATACGGATGATTGACAAACAATTAAAATTGATAAAAAAAACACTAAATAAGAATAATAAATGTAATTATTAAAGTGCATTTCTTTTACATTTTGGTGGGACACATGCCCCCATCTATATCCCACCTTTGCATAATTTGAGGATAATTTGAATAGAAAGAAATAAAATCTTGTATGAAAATATTTGTCTTGTTAAATACACGTTGAAGTTTTATTCTTTTTGTATAGGAGCACTTAACATGTGCTTGATTATTGTAGAGTTGATGTTTCGAAACTATAAATTTAGACCAGCGTGACCAAAATGGATAAGAAAGATGCTTAAAAATCCGGAATGCAGAGAAAATAGTGGCATTGGGCGAGTTTAAATTGTTGATCTCCTTAAACTAGTGTGAAGGGACACAAATGTTGAAACTCTTTTGCAGGCATTGTCCGTGTATGCAAAGAGATGTGAAGTTCAATTTTATTTGAACTTTCACCTCTGGGAGTGAAGGCACCAAATCCTCCCATGTAATCCTCGAGAGTAGTGCCTAATATTCTCGGCTAAATGCTTTAAAAACCACGACATTCGTAGAAGTAAAAAATGTTTGCATTCCTGTATGACCATTTTAAGCATATGTTAGATCATCTCCAATGCACTCCCTATTATGCCATATTTACCATTTATATGCTTGCAATCGACTGGGTATATGTTAATAGTGTAGGCTAATATGTTAGTGAAATGGTAAAATTACCATATGGTTAGCATATCTCCCCACGATGGAATGTCCATCGTGGGGCGTCGCATCATGTCACACACGACATTCAAAACATCGTGTGGGAGTGTGAAGAGGTGAGGTGGAGGTGGCATGTACCACACGACATTCATTGTGTCGTGTGGTTAAAAAAAAAAAAATTCCCGTGTGCTGCGTGAGTTGTTCGGCTGTGTAGGCTAAATATGGATTTTTACCATACAATATTAACCTATGCATTGGAGAAGGCCTTACAGGTCTATTAGCCATACCTGCTAAACATCCACCCCAATTTATTAACTGCTTTGTTCTTTCTTTTTCCAATGTTTCTACCAGAAAATGCATTGGCTACTCCATGTATGGCAAGAAGCATTGCCCCCTTAGAAATGCACCTAGTAGTCATTTGTGAAAGTCAGTAGCCAAGCCTGGGTCTGACATTCCGACCACATGCTCTGAGTGCTAAATAGTAAGTTTAACTTAGCACCGCCAAGTGGCTACAGAGATTTGATGTTTCAAACCCAATAAACCAGAGCGAGTTAACCCAAGTTTTCTAGATAGATCTGTAGTCAAACTGCACCTTAGGAGTGAGAACGAACTCTTAGCCACATCGCTAAATTAACTGTATTTTTTGGAATTTCAGATTTGTTGACCCTCTTAAAGTGAGGTTAAAATGACCCTCATCTTTGATATAACAAGGACCCACAGTCATTATTCATTCAATACTTTATTGTATTAACCAATGAGAGTGGAGTCATGTTAACTATCACTTTAGGAGGTTCAACAAATCTAAACTGAGATTGTTGAACATGTATGTAGCACTGTCCTCCGATCACTAAAATCCCCTGCCTAAAGCAAACCACAATAAAAACAGTAAATTTACCTTCTTACAAGTAACAAAGCTATTTATATGCGTTTTGAATTTTTCGCAAAAACTTCCAGTAGGTAAACATATACGATCATCCAACCAAAATGTTGAACAAAAAGTAGACTACAACCTCCCAACTTGAGAATGTTTATCCGTCAAAATCACGCAGAAACAACAGTTAAACATGGTAACCAGTGATCGTAAAACCTCGTCCTACAATCTCTCCAGCACAAAACCAGGCAAAGCATTCAAGACCGAAAAGAGCAGCAATTCCTGCATCCTCGATTTTTAGCTCCTGCCTTTTTTTCCACAGTTGCTTCACATAATCAACTTCCTTCCAGAATGACTCATAGCGACCAGGTAAACTGTGGCAAGTCTCAACTGATTAGTGTGTGTGTGTGTATAACTGTATATATATATCATGTTAGCCCTATTAAAAATATATGAATATGCATGCATGTGGCCCCGCTTTGAAGAGGATGGTCCCCTCTTTGAGAATAAGGAGGACCATCCATTTGGATGGGTAAACGAATGAAATTTTACATGCAATTTGGTGGAGATGATCTTGTGATAGATCATCTTCACAAAATTTCATCACAATATTCAAACAGGAGGCCAATGTAATAAAAAATTGACTTTATATCAGCCACTGAATTCTTTTATGATCGTCTTACACAATTGTAGATAGGATTTTATGTTGGAATTTAGTGCATTTGACTACTCATTGTAGAGATTATATCCACAAAATTTCACATACAAATTCATCTATGACCCATTCAAATTGATGGTATTTTTCTTGAATAGAGGACCATCATCTTTAGAGCAGGCCTGTGCATTTTTTTAATGGTAAAAGCAAGGTCTAAGTCTCTCCCTTTACCTACAAACAAATAAAATCCCACCCCAAAACCCCCTTAGTGAGACTCGAACTTGAGATCCCTCCCAGGTCCAAGTGGGCGCCTCCCCAACTAGGCTATCCCACTTTAGAGCAGGGCTGTGCAATTATCTACATTGTTGATTTAGTAAAAAAAAAAAGTGGTACAAATGAATTAGCAGCTAATATAATGTTACCCATGTCACATTCTATTAACGATGTATTTATCAGTGGACGGCCCATCCATAGAACACAAATGACAAACTAATCAGTCAAAGATACGAAACAACCTCACGGATGTTTTTCCATAAAATCCATATATGGAGAAATACAGTCCCAAATTTATCTTCATTCAAGCAAAGGAAGCCAATCAATGCTACTGAAATAGACAAATAGCATCTTAGCAAAGTTTCTTTTGTTATCACTTTCTTTCCATAAAACAATTAGCGAAGGAGGGCATTGTGTAATAAGCACACTGGAATATATGTTGATGTTGGGGTTTGTACCAATGTTTAGAAATGGGTGAAGCAGGTTTGAGGCACTTTGCTTGAGTGAGGTGAGGCATAAGACTCGAGCTGGACCCACGCGATACCAGAGATATAGATTACTTATAAAGACAAAGGACTCTTGCAATACATGGGAGTTAGCAGCATAAATACGACTATCAATTGGTCTGGGAAGGATTCAGCCTGCTTAAATACTATCTCAGGCCGGGAATTTAATTTGGTCCAAACTCAAGCTTCGAGTGTTAAGGCCCGTATTGGACCTGGGCTGACATACTTATGTAAGTTTCACATATATACCCTTCTTATCTGTGTTTACAAAATCCCCACCTAGGGCCGCCTGCCTAGGCTGGCAAAGGTGAACACCAAGCACCTATGGGTAGGGTTTATCACTCCTTTCTGTTTTAGAAATTATTTTGTTTTTGTATAGTATCAAAATTACCTATATAGGTGAACCAATAATTAAAACACTCCTTTTTAGGCCCTTTTTGTTCCCTAAACTAATAACTCTTTGCTGAAGAACCTACAAGTCTGAAAGGAATTGATGTTTGGTCTAAAACACCCATTCCAACACCTTCTAAGTTCTCGGTATTCATTATCCTAACCTTAACAACCAGATTTCAATATCACATGTCACGCAGCCACGCAGCACAAGCCCTATAACTGGAATGGCCACTTGCTGTTAAGTAGGAGTATTCTACAAATAAGAGGTAGGAACTAATGTGCTTGAATGCAATCAAAACTTCCGAGTGTCGTTCTAAACAATGAGAAAACACAAGTTACAGTCAAAACTTGATTGAATCACTTGCATTTTAATAATTTATTTTTGAAGAAAGAGAATAATTCAAACGCAAATGGGCATGGTCAAGCCTAAGGCCACCATACAGAACCTACAAAGAGCTCAACCAATTAATCAATGAACCATAGCTCCAGTCTCAGCTTGCACTAAATGAACTACCACAATTACAAAACATGGGCCTTAAATAAAGAATTTAACATTAGGGTGTTCTCTGTGAAGAAATCCCATACACGCAAAAAAGTTAATCTGGAACATAAGTTCTAACAAATACTATCCACCAACCCAATACTTTCGAAAGGGAAATAAATCTTTCTGAAATAACTTAATCCGTTGACATAATCAGCCAAACAAAACACTCCAACTTTAGACAATAAGACAATCCATAAACCCAGATCTTTCCATTATTTCGAAGTAAAATAGGTTATCTAAGGAGAAAACCTGGCAAGACGAGTGTAGAAGAGCTGGTTTGACAGGAGCTGGCATTTCTCCACAGTAGGTGGTTCTTGAATGTATTGCTTGTTCTTCTCTAGTAGCTGCTTGTAATAGGAAGACGCATGTTTTGAAGCAAGCTTTGACGCTTGAGTAGCCTTTGATTGCAATTGATGCAGCTTTGACGCCATCTATCCCTTAACCTAACCTATGGTTTGTTTATCACAGAAAAAAGGAACTTTTAATCCGAAAATCATGTTCCATGCACTCAAGTCTTTGAAACATATATACCCCTACTTGCAAAGTCCTTTAATCCCTTTTATTTTCTAACACAACAATATTATCATTTATCAAATCACCATTATTTATTTATTTTCTTTTAAACAAAATTGATATACCAAGAAGAGCAAAATTTTTAAAAATGGAGCAACTACATAGGCAACAATAAATTGGTGGCATTTCTAATTCTTTTTTTCTTTTGGAAAAAAAAAATAGAGCTATATATTAAACAACAGTATAATAGGGAAAAACCCTTAACATGATATTTAGAAAGTAAATTCATAAATAGAATTTTAGGAGCAGCCAAACTAGATCATTACATCATGGTAAATCAATTATTGGGGTTTAACATGGAGAAACAAGGGATCAAAATTCTCCAGAAATGCAGAATATAAATCAAGTGAAGTCTACTAAATGCAATTGATACATAAGAAGTAGAACTCCATTACAAACAGTTCAACACATCAAGCACAAACCCTAATACAAACATTACATTACAACAAAAGCCTTGATACTTGAAAGGATTTCAACAGACAATAATACACTCAACATATATATATACAAGTTATGAATTTAATGGAAAAGGCACATAGCACATCAGATGTGATAGATTTGAGAATACCTAATTCTCTCTTGGTTGGTAAAATTATAGTATAGTAGAGTGAATTGTTATACCTCCGCTTGTAGAGAGAGAGAGAGTTAGGGTTTTGTAATTTGCTCTTGCAGCAGCCTGTTTGGGGTTTGGGCATCAGTCCGGTGAATTTTTCTCCGGTGTTCTACCGTTACAGCTAAAAATAATGGTGGTGTTTATTTACTTTTATTTTAGGGGTTTCCTTTTTTAACTTTTCTTTCAAGCAACTTTCTCTGTCTCATTGATTACGGGTGTTGCGACGAATCACGAAAATTGACGCATTGAATCGAACTAACTCAAATTGATCTATCAAAGTTTGAACTGGAAAAAAATTGAAATTTGATATGTTTTGTTCGGGTTTAGAATTGGCTATTACAAAACCGAAGCGAACCAAATTATCCTTATTTACAATTTCTCTTAATTACATAGAAAGTGAAGTATGTGATGAAAATTTATAGAGGAGTCTAGCATTAACCATTTGACACGTGCATTTTATTTTACATCTATACACCTAAGAATTTTTTTTTTAGGGTTATGTTAACGTATATTTTAAAGGCACGTACTAAACAATGATATTTGAAAAAAATGAGCTACTTACATACATTAAATATAACACATTAAATATAACACAAATTCTCGTACAATAGTAAATTCATATAACTTTAACATGTACCCTTATGTGTTATCATTTTCCTTCTTTTTAATTATTGATCGTAGTTATATGTTTCATTTCAAGTAGTACTTTAATTGCATAATTGCTTGATACTCTCATTGTTTAGTGCTCCACTTTCTTATGTTGCATATAATTTTTATTTTATTTTATTTTTAATTAGTGATCCACAATTTTTGGTGTTGAAGTGGCCATAGGGATGAAAATTACAAAGTATAACCAAATGCTATGAAGCACGGGTACTCCATTTTTTTAGAGTTACCGGTGTGGACACGGTTAGGACATGGATACAAGTACGGGTATAGGTAGGACACTGTTCGGACATGCCACATGGCGTGTCCAATAAAAATAATATTAAATATCTTTGAACACGGCTAAAACGGGTATGGGTCCGGTACCCGACACGCGGAGAGTGAAAAATAAAAACTAAGGGGTCAGTTTATAATATGCAATATATTTAAGTGTCCTTTTATTAATTTTATAAAATGTATATTAACAAAGAAGATCTCCCAAATAAACAATTGACAAAATTAGGTCATGCCGCTCAAACCCATTCTTATATCTCTACGCTAATCAAACGGTCTTCGCTTATCTCAACAGCCTTCTATCATCGTCGTCGAGTTCTCGTCGTCGACATTCTCTCTTCTTCGATCTTCTACTCTTCTCACTCACAGCCACAAGTCTTCTACAATGCTACTCTTTTTCCCTTCTGCAGATCTGCTTTTCCAGTTTCCAGTTTCCAGTTTCCGTAATTCGTTTCTAATTTTCTTTGTTCAGCTTTTGAAAGAATCAAATAAATAGTTTAGAAATAGTTTGATTAATTTTGGTTCTGTAGTTTTGGTTCTACTCTTCCCTGTTGTTTGATTAATTTAGAAATAGTTTTATTTAAGACTATTTAAGATTGGGTCCTTTTTCTTGGATTATAAAGGTGGGTATGGAAAATTTTGGTTCTGCTTCATCGGATAATAGCACTGCGTCTACTGCTACTGTATCCTCTCGCACTCAATATGACAATACGCCATTGTGGAAACATGTTACGAGGCTAGAAAAACCAGCTGGGGGTGGAAGGAATTACTCCTTCTCATGCAATTTTTGTGGTGAAACATTCAAGGGCTCTTACTCTAGAGTAACGGGCTATTTGCTAGAATTGTTGGGAAGGGAATTAAAAAGTGTTCGAAGGTCAATGATAGTGCACTGGCCGAGTTAAAAAGAGAAGTTGATGAAACTGCGTTGAGGGTAAAAAAATTCAGCAGCTAAAGAAGTTCCTTTGCCATATCAATCTCAAGGAACTATTGGTGGAGCTTCATTTGGATTAACGGAAAATATGTTTGAAACCAAAAAAAGAAAGGCGGCTAGAAATTCAACAATTAAAAAGGCATTTAACATGAATGCTCGAGAAGAATTGCAACAAGAGATTGCAAGGATATTTTACATAATTCATATTATTATATAAATATATTGATTTATTTATTAAACGTGTCCCTCATCGTACCTGTACCTCGTATCGGTACCGGGTAAGACACCTCGTATCCGTGTTTGTGCTTCATAGACCAAATGTAATTGTGGTAGAGGACTTATTTGATATTGCCCTAAAATTTATTTATTTTTTAAAAATAATTATGAACACTGAACAAACTTGAACCGAAACCCAAACAAAAAATTAGCTTTGGGTCTAGGCCTAGATGATTTAAAAAGCAAACCGAAATCAAATTTTCAACTTTGATTTAGATTTATGTTTCCCTAATTTCTACTCCGACAAAAAATAAAAAAAACAACCCTATCGTTGAGATTTTTCAAAAAGAAATTACGAGCTAGTTTTTGTTATTTATTTATCTTGTGTTTTATATGTTAATCTTTACTCTTCTTCTTGTGTGTTTAGGATATTAAATCATTGTCTATGTTAGTAATTTAGATTTTAAGTCAATGGAGAGTGCAATTTTAAACCTATAAAAAAAATTTAAATGTTTTTGAGGATCCAGTGAGAGTTTTTTTTTCCCTATTGTTTAAACGGTTTTGAGTAAATTAGTTTAATTTGTGCGCATCAGACCAAAACCTTCCTTGATATAGTCAAAGACATAAATGAGTAATTGGTTGTTTTCTTGACTCTATATTTGAATTAATTAGTTAAAAGTTGTATTATAGGTTGCATGAGGATAGTAGTTGCTCACTTGGTATTTTTTTTTTTTTTTTTATTGACGAAAGATCTAAGTTGTTTTCGTTTATTATAATAATAATAATAAAAAAATCTATTTCAAATCGAACTCAGAACATTTCTTGAACTCAAGTGAATGTCTTACCAATTAGGTTAGTCCATTCCATTCGCTCTCACTTGGTACTTAATAAATCTCAGCCATTTGAAATTAAATAATGTGTGCATGAGAAAAGGCGTTCATACGTATTATAGTATGCTTTGGTGCCGTGTAAGCATTTGTAGGAAGTTTGGGCTTAATTTATTCTGAAAATAGTTTTGTACACATCTACAAATTTATTCAATTTACTCCACCTAAATCTTACAATTTGACAAGAAAAATGCAAAATCCCTTAATTTTCTTTACCCCAAACTCCAAGCAATGTGGACGCCCCCGCAACATCGTATTCCCTGAGGCATTACAATTTGTCGTTAAATTCAATCGCATAGTGAGATTCTTATGCAGATTTCTGAAACTTATCGCAAAATCAAATACACTTGAAACATGAGATCATTATAGTTATAAGGGAGGTCAGATTGTTGCCAAAATCGGTTGAAATTCGCCAGGAAAAGGTAAGGAATGGCCGGAATTTGACCACATTGATGTTTATAGGGAACATCAACGAAATTTTTGGAGTTTTTAGAGTAAGAGGGGTATTCTATAGGAAAAAAAACAGAAGTATTATTTGGCATAGGCGGAAAAAAGTGGGGGAGTTGAAAAAATTTGGTAAGGTTAATTGCGTGTTATCTCAAATTGGGGTAAGGATATAGGAACACTTTTGGTAAAATACTTCACAAAATAATCTTTGATTTTGCAAATAATCAAAATTTTAGCAAATAATCAAATTAAAATTTGTTAACAATTTAACATAAAAAATTCAAGTAAAATATTGCAAAATGCAAATGATCAATTTAAGTATTAAAAAACAGGCACAAGTGGCAAACAATTCATGCAATTATCGCTAGAAAACTTGTTACTAGAGATAACTAGTTTTTTGAAGAGAGATTAGTCACATCTCAATGCAAGTGTGGGGACACTTTGTGGTAAAAGCCAAATAAAAAATGGCATCAAATATTGTGCACCAATGCCCTTACTTAATTTACAAGAAAGGATATGTTCAGGGACGAAATCAAGATTTATTTTTAGGAGGGACCAAATTATATATAATTTTTAGTAACTATAGGATGTTAAATGAGCCTTTTGATTTATGTGGTGCGTCTTATGTAATGTTTTTTAATAGGAGTCTAATTTCTCCTTTAGACATAATTAATAGAGTAGATATTAAAATAATAAATAAATTTTATTATTAACAAATAATTAATAATTATGTTAAAATTAATATATTTATTTATAAAAAATGTGAAAGACAAATATTACTTTAGTTTGGATAGGCAGAATATATCTATATGACGCAAAACCGTACGGACTGGTCCGCACTTAAAATTTTCCGTACATATACATATATAAATCAAAAAATGGTAACAATGCCAATGCGGGACAAAAAAAAAAAAAAATTTGCAGGTGAGAGGACTTACAAATTTGAAACTCAGCTACTTTAGTTAGATGTGGATTTTATGTGCCTAATTACAAGTTTTGGCTTTTAGATGCTTCACCAAAATGAATATAATTGCTGGGGACACTTACTAAACTGCATTCAAAAAAGATTTACACATGCATATATACGTGTGCACGCAGATTTTAGCTCAATGCATATGTGGTAACTGCTACTTCACCAAAATCTTTCTACTAAAACTGCCAAAACATAAATGGGGATTTAACTTTTCATTTGTCACATAATAATTCAGCTTATAGCGATCTTTATTGGTTTTCGACCGACTATATATATGTAGGGGCAACACCTACTCTCATAAACAGTTTAGTCTCTCTCTATCCACAAGTGTGTTGATTAAAGGCGTAAATTAAAATAATAAAATAATGGCCAAAGTCATATTAGTTACACGTTTACTTTTATTTACAATAAGACGAACATATTTTTTATCAGCCAACTTTTTCCTTTTCAAAACATTGCAAGTAGAAAACAGCCAACCACGTCGTGACTTCCTTCAGATTTTTTCCTTTTCCCGCTCGGAATTTATTGGTGCATTTTAACTCCAAGATTTCTCAATTAGACAACAAATCATTAGAAATTTTGCCATCGCTTCAGCTTGAACCAAAAGAAATCAAGACTATTCCAGTCCACCAGTTATGAGAATGAAACTACATGTCCAAATACCTATTCCAGTCCACCTGTCTCCTCCCCCTGGTCTTTAAAAAAAACAGGAAAAAGGAAACCGACTTTCTGCACAAATGCCACGTTCAAAACTATCACAAAATGCAAGAGTGCACATATAGATGCCAGCTGGTACAGACATTACACGCAAATCTTCAGGTATGATTATGAAACATGTGCATATTTGTGTGAAGGGAGAGCAGGGGATGGCATATTTGTGTGAGGGGAGAGCAGGGGATAGCGGGTGGGTAATTATCAGTTGGTCAAATTTGCAACCCAGGAACATATATAATCAACAACTAAACAGTCTCTCAAAGCAAACAGACAATAACCATCCGCATTAAAACAAAGACAAAAACGAATCAAAAGAGAGCAGAAACACTAACTTCAGTAACAGTCTATTACATACTAACAAAAAAACCCAAAATAAAAACTGCTAAAGACGGTACACAATTCATTACTGGGCAAGCAAGCCAACCACCATGTGAAGAAATATCAACTTACCACAAAAATCAACTTTGGGGTGAGGTTTTGGCAACGCCGCTGGGCGGAACAGCAGCCTGAGAAGCTGGAGCCGCTGCAGCACTCCCATCACCAGAATACACAGGAGGCGGCTGGGCATAACCTCCAGCATACGCACTGTTGTACTGTGGGGCACCATAACCTGGCTGGGCACCATACCCTGTGGGGCCAGGACCATACCCTGGAGCTGTAGCAGTGCCATAACCCGAGGGTGGAGCCCGCTGGGCGCCAGAATCTGGCTGGGCATAGCCGGACTGAGCTGGTGGTTGCTGAGAATGGGCATACCCCGGCTGACCATAGCTTGCTTGGGCAGCAGTGGGTGACTGTTGGGGCTGTCCATAACCTGGCTGACCAGTTGGAGGTTTCTGAGCTGGAGGGGCTCCATAACCAGGACCGTATGCTGAAGGTGGCTGAGCCCCGTAACCAGAAGCTGGGGGTACCCCATACCCTGGCTGGGTAGTTCCTTGGGGTGGGTAGCTAGGGTTAGGGCTAGGCTGCTGACTAGTGGTGTATCCCTGCTGAGATGACTGGGCCTGTTGAGGTGTTTGATTGGAATCGCTGTATGGAGTCTGCCCCTCTGGTGTTTGGTTGGTGACATTACCATAACCCGGTGTAGAACTATATCCTCCTTGCTGCTGATCATATCCAGGCTGGGTTTGACCATAACCGGATTGTGCACCCGATGCCTGATACCCACCATATCCATCTTGGGAATAGCCTTGTCCTTGACTATAACCCGCAGCAGCTTGCTGACTGTAACCATAGGCAGCATTAGTATCAGCAGGTGCAACTGTAGAACCAGGAGTTTGCTGCTGTGCAGGGGCTTGCTGCTGGCCATAGTAATCGTACCCACCAGCAGGCGTCGTCTGCTGAGTGGGTGCCGCTGATGATGGGTCCCAGCTAGTGCCATATCCACCAGAAGTGGGTTGCGGAGGATAACTACCATAAGGTTGTTGTGTCATATTATTATACTGGGGTTGACCAGGATATGCTCCAGGCTGACCATAGCCATAGCCAGGTTGTTGACCAGGTGGGGCCCAGTTTGTTGGAGGTCGAGCTTGATAGCCTTGCTGCTGATATCCTCCACCCATTGGATTTCTCATACGATTCTGCACAAAGTTGTCATCTCAAATAAACCAAGAAAACTAACACAATACCATACTCTATATATACATGTATATAGGAATGCATAGATATCCACATATAGATAAAGCATATCAAGAAATTAACAAAGTAACAAAGATATATTCCAACTCTATCATAACTGTAGAAGGATATTATTCGAATAATTGTATTGAGACAGGTTTGGGGGGCCAATACATACCGTACTGGTTGGGTGGTATTAGTGATTTACTCCAGCAGAAGAGCCAATCCCCTCTCCCTATTCGAAGCGAATGGGTACAAAAGGAAAAAAGAGCATACAAAAACTATACAAGAACGTATATAGAACCGAGATATATTACAAATAACCCATTGCCGTGAAGATAGGAGTAAAGTGAACTATCACATAAAACGAGATATATATGCTTGTAACATCCACCCAAGCAACAACTTAGTATAGGACACAGTGAAATTCACTCTTAAAAAAAAAGGCATAGTAAGATCAGAAAAGCAGTTTTGAAACTACAATGCGCAACCCCCCCCCCCCCAAAAAAAAATACAAAACTATTTAGTAGTTAGTGCCTTGAATCAATTCTATAATTATTCTCCAACAAAACTTTAACCTTCACAATAATGGGTACAAAAAGGGAATATACAAAAAACTATACAAGAACGTATATAGAACAAAGATATATTACAAATAACCCATTCCTGTGAAGATACAGCAGGAGTAAAGAGAACTATGATATCAAACCAGAAATATACACTAGTAACATCCACCCAAGCAACAACTTAGTACATGACACGATAAAATTCACTCTAAACAAGAAGTCGTAGTAAGATCAGTCTCTATTGTACCAAGTTGAAGGATGTTCATCTTCCCCCCCAACCCCCCACCCAAAACACACACACACAGAGAGAGAGAGAGAGAGGACTAAAACCTTCAGTCATAATATTAATAGCAAAAAGGGGGAAGTTCTAAAGGACCCATCCAAAATAATGCAATTTTAATTGTTTCATAATACTCAATAAAAGCAGTGAAGGTCAGAAAACTACATAACCCAGGTTACAAGTTTACAAAAATTGAAGAAAATGAGATTGAGATAACAAAAGCAGTTTTGAAACTACAATTTCCCCAGCTCTTAAAAGAATAATGTCCAAGTAGACAAAGAAAAACGTATACAATACAAAACTATTTAACAGTGACTGCCTGGTATCAATTCCATAATTAGTTCTCCAAGAAAAAATTGATCTTCGCAACAACGAAATATGACAATCATCAAAGACATTATTTTAGACAGATAATTAATTAGCCCTATGTCCACCAATGACCAATTGTAACGATATAGGATCAAGAAAAAGTAGAACAAATGCAATGGATGTGAAAGACATACTCGGGTGAATTAGTGAACTATTGACACCAAAGAAAGAAATCGATACAATCCTTTATCTAAAGATTCAAATGCTGAACTGAACAAGAAAGTTTTATAAACTTGAAAAAGTTTTGTAGCATTATTAAGAGCCAGCAGATAAACCTCTGTAAATAAACACTAAAAATATATAAAATCTGAAGGCTCACAATCCAATCCTGAAAGTGTACAGTTACATGTATATCCTCCCTATGAACAATTCCTCAACTTCTCTCCACGGTATTAATAAATTACCAGAAAATTGGGTTAAGAACCATACCAGAATACTGCTGAAGGTACAACCAACACTAAAGGGTTCCATATTGGTGTCATTAATGTCCAATATTCACTAACCCTACAACAGTACCCAATAACAATATCAGAAATGTTACGCACATACAACAAACACATGTGACCATGTTCTACAATCCCAAAGGTCATCATTCACTTGTGCATTCAACTATGAACCAGTGTAGTGCTCAGGTTAAATATATCCTAAATATTATTAAAGCTTATATATTGTGCTAGTTACCTCAGCTGAAAGGCCCATGCTACAATACCTGCCTCACAAAAACCAATATCCAATATCCAACAAATGCAAAATAAGCCTTAAGCACATCTTATATCACCATTTATTAGAACTATTCGAAACTAAAATTTCTTTGATCAATCCTTAAATCTTATATCCACCTCTCTGATGATATATAAAAAGAAAACCACAGTTAAAAACAGAACGTAGGAGAGAAGCCACGTGGTCCTGCAGAGGCAGTTGATATATAAAGAGATTATATCATCCAATATGGGTATAGGCAGATATATATTGCATTTCAAATTACCGTGCAATCCCGTCCTATTTTGCAACTAGAAGAAGGAATGTGGTCAATTCAGAGAGCAGGTGGCTCTCTTAAAGAAATGAGCACAGCAGAAGCTCCAGTCCTCCATCAATGATCATTTTCACGTGTGGAAATTAAAATCAAACAACCAAGCTACACCCGTTGACAGGCGGCAGCAAGAGATATCTGCAACCTCCGAATTCACAAGCAGGATATAGGGAAAAGTAACAGGTGATACAATGAACATATGACCAAATTCACTTACAAAAGTTACACATAACCAAGTCAGTAAACCTAGTTAAGCAGACACCGTTAAGGATTTTACCAGTCCTCATTTACTTTGTTAAATTGAAGCAAATCAATTAGGATAGGGTTCAAGAGCAAGAGTCACGAAATATTAGTTCATAAAATTCATTTTCACGAATGAACAATAAAGAGACAATAGCAGTAAAGCTTATCGGACACTGCTCAACCAAGTATCAACTCCGACGGGACTCAGAAAGTGGAGGAGAGAAAAAGATTCTAACCATCGCTAATCAACATCAAGAAAGATAAAAAAATCAGAACCAACCACTCCTAGGACACTTCCTCACCGAGTATCCACTCCAAACGGACTCAAAACAAATTGGAGAAAACGAAAAAAGATTTTAGAAATGGCCACTCAACATCAAGATAGAAAATAGAATCAAATAACAACCAAGCAAAACATTCAAAACAGACAATTTGCAAGTAGGTGGATCACACATAATATTTTTCGAATCCAGTTCCAAGATTGCTCGCATTGTATACGTACACATACCTCACTAATTACTTCATTGACCAACTGTTTTGCAGCCTCAATCTGCTCGCTTGTCCCATCTATCTGTACTGTCCGTTCATTAGATGTATCACCTGGAGGCAGGTGGAGTGGTATCACCTGTGAGGAGTATGGAACATGGTCAAACAACTCTACTGAAAAAACGCATTTCCTCCATGCAAATATTTTCACACAGGGAAACAGAGAAAGATACCACACATCAAATAATATGAAAAATAGTACCAGAAGTTCCAAGGTTATAACAACAAACTAAAAAGAGTAACAATAAATAACAAACCTGAATGCGGGCTCCTGTCGTAGCTTGCATATTTTTTATGGTCTCACCTCCTTTACCAATAATGAGACCAACCTGAAAATGGACTGATCTATCAAATACTATTTGGACAAAGGTCCATTAAGTACAATCAATTTCAATGGCACTTTACCTTGTTGTTTGGAACTTTCATTACAAATTGTTCGGCCCCCCCTGGCTGACCAGTTACCCTTCGAGAAACTACGCCAGAACCACCCGACTCAGCCTGATTGAAAAACCACATAAGTTAAAAATACAGAACAATCCATCACAGATGCATCTCAACTGATTTACCGAACAAAGTAATGAGTATCCATCTACATATCAATGACTGACTTTTATCTGTTTATGAGCCTAATACTATTTTACACAGAGTAAGCATGGTTTCAGAAGTTAGAGAACATATTAGTACCTCCGCAAGAACCTCAGTTATCAACTGCTCAGCTTTGGCTATTTGCTCCGAGGTACCCATAAGCTCAACCGCCCTGGTTTGAGAATTAGGGTCTGCATCCATATCGCGGGTAACCTGAATCTTTGCTCCAGACTGAAGCTGAAGATACTTGATAGTTTCTCCACCTTTACCAATAATAACACCAACTCTTCCATTGGGTATTTCAATTTTCTTGCTAGGACCAGGGTAACCGTATGAAGTAGGCATTGAGGGGGCAGCATTATACATGGGCTTCTGTCCGTAATCTGCATGCAGCAAATCCCAATTGGTGAATATAACATTTACTTTCAAAACAATTACTTCACTTATACATAAACCACACCCACAATTATACACTTGAACATGAACTCAAAAACAATCAAGCATGGCCAAAACAAAAAATGCAAACACGCACAAACAAAAATATGAAAACAATGTTATGCATCTAAGTTTTGACATTTTTCATGTCATGTATACTAGTCCAATTATGCTACGACCATGAAGTAATCAACTACAAAATCAGAATTAAAAAGCACGCATTGCAACTACACAAATGCAGAAAGAAAAAAAAGGCAAAGAGATGAACCTAGATAACCAGTAATTCTAGATAGACATATCTATATATATATAATAATAAGGGGCAATGGATTTTGAATCTTAAAAATTTACGAGGGATAAAGAATTGTGTGGTTGAGATTTAAGATACCTTTGCCACGGATTATGACAGTCTATATAATAAGGCGCCATGGTTTTTTCATCTTATCTTAAAAATAAATAAGGGGATAAGAATTGTGTGGTTGAGATTAAAAATGCCTTTTAAATGATGGATGGTAGTGCTTTGGGTTATGACCTAATATATATAATAATAATGGACAACAGTTTTTGAATCTTGAAAATGTCTCAGTCTAAGGGATAAAGAATTGTGTGGTTGCGATTGAACACACTTTTTTATAGATGAAAAGTGTCATTCGCACCTAGTATATATGTATATATCTCACATACATCAAAACTGGCAGTGTGGCCAACCAGTACTGGTTACAATTTCAGGTCCATTTGTTAAATAAAAAAACTACTCAAAAGAAATGACCGTGTGAAAGGACTCACTAGATATAATATCAACAAAAGTCAAGATACAAACAACATATGATCGTGCTAACCTCGTGGACACTCGCACAGAGAAATAAAAAAATAAATTGACACATGAACAATAAGAACAACGAAATTGAAACATCAACTATCAAGTACAAACAAACAAATAAAAAAAAAGAGAGAGGTTAAACAAACCAGTAGGTCCAGAACTGAAACCCTTGCCATCATTGGAATCAAATCCACCACCATTCTCAACCCTAGGTCGCTTCGGTTCGGCGTTATTGAACAACCGAGCGGCGATCTCCTGCGCTCTCTGTTTCGCCAGCTGGATCTCATCCACCGGCGGCGCTACGCTGTTGTACGACGGTGGTGCTTGTCCGCCGGAATCTGGAGACTGAGAGGCTATCGGTGCAGAGAATCCGGTCGTCCGACGACCGGAAGGCGGAGGTGGCGTGGTTTGGCCCTCGTACTTGCGCTTGTTAGATTCGACTGTGGATGAATATTGAACCTCTTCCGCCATTGATTTGATCTGATTGCGTGTATTAAGATTCGGCGGGAGTGAGAGAGAGGGAGGGTGTGAGGGTTGTGAAAACCCTAGATAGCGTAACGATTGGGGGAGAATGGAGATTGTGGTTCTTTTATAGTTCCCCCATGAGGTGGGCCCTGAAGATTTTTTGACAAAATATACACGAAGATAATTTTTATTTTTTGAGAATGTAAAGTAAATGAATTTTTTGAAGGGAAAGTAAATAGTTTTACATATTGAATTTCTTTTTTTAATTCGCTCCGTTTGTCATAAATTGATATTTTTTTCTCCAGATGTTTCAAGTTGAGCTTAATTTTTAAAAATGTCATCATATTAAAAATATTTGGTTATTTAGTAATTTAAGCGGATGCTGTTATACCTAGTCAATTTTAATAATATGTAGGTTCATTTTTTGATTGTGGTATATTCCTTTACATTTTGAAGGTGGTAATTTGTTTCACTTTTTGTAGTTTGGTGTGGTCAACTTGGAATGATAGAAATAGAGCGGTTTATTCCAACTAATTTCAAAGTACATACTAGATTTTGGCAAAGGCTAAAATCCGTTTAGTGAGATACGACTCGATCTATTCTCAAACCATTTCTATTATATGATATTATAACTGGTAGTTGATATAAGCCTTGCGATAATGAATTAAATTCAATGTAAATGCGTCAATTTGATCAAAGTCATTGGCAATGGCAGAGTTAGGATTGAATGTTAAGGTGGGCAAATAATGTCGTGACCTCCGGTGTACAAGCGCCTATAAAATATGAGAGGCAAAGTTAATACAAAATATATGCAATAGAGGAAGCAATGTGTAAATTTTTCATTATAATAAGGTGGGGCAAAGTTTTAATTAAAGTATATGTATTAAATTATTATTTTTTCAAGCATGTTAATTATAAAAAAATATATATATATTTTTCAAAAATCAAAGTGGACATATGCCAACCTTTACCTTCCACGTGTCTCTACCACTAGTCATTAGCATGTGGATTAGAAGTGGTGATTAGACACAATGATGGGAATACCCTTATTATAAGATCAATAAGTGAAATTGTAGGTCGAAAAATACCCTAAAAGTGGGTGAATAGGGTTTTTGAACTTAATTGAATTTTTAAAAAAACCGTTTAAAAAAATATTTGAAGTCTATATCAAGCAAACAAGCAAAATACTTAAGCAATCTCAAGCACAAGGAAAATATAGCAATTAATAAGAAAGCTAGAGATAGAAAGAATAAACCGATAGAAGTCGAAGACTTTTTGTCCACGCAGTTCGGCTTGTTAGCCCCTACTTCCGCGCTCGGATAGTTCTCCGAGAATTTTCACTAATACCGATCTTCTTCTAGGTGAAGATCAAACATCTACAAGTGTATTCTTCTCACACACTTTTACAAGTATTGAATCACTCTCAATACTCACACAAAAATTCACTCTTACTAAACTATGAGATATATCTCTCACAAATATGATTTGAATAAGTTTTGGTGGCTAACACCAATGTACAATAGCTCTTAAATATTTGAAGAATTACAAATGAAACTCACACTAAAAGATATCGAGATTAATCAATAAATAAGCTCAAATGTGAAGAATATGATCAATGCAATAACTTGTATATTTGAATAATGAGGATATATGAAGAATAAGTTTGTATGATCATTCAAGTCCATAAAAATGAGTCTAAAACCTCATATAAATAGCTTGTAAAAGAATTTGTCCGTTTGAAATGGTTACAAGGAGTTATGGGTCAAAAGTAGACATTTACCAACTTTCCAACGGCTAGTTTTGGCTTGGTAGTCCACTCACCTAAGGCTCATGTAGTCGACTACATGGTGTAGTCGACTACATGCTTCTGGAATTCTACCACACGCTAAACCTCAAATCAACCAAACTTTTGGGGAATGTTCTAGAGGTTATTCTAAGCATGTTGGAGTTGGTTTTGAGCATAAAAACAACCGGATAAATTAGATATGATTTTTACAAGAAAACCAGTTTATGTGAAATAGTTTTGTAAATGAGGTTCAATTCAAACTTTGATTTTGAAAGAGGTTGAATGCAATGAATGATACATAATCATGGTTGAGCTTAGTTTGTGATCAATGATAATATCTTTACAAAAAGCCAAGCACCCATTCAAATAAAAAGAGTATCTAGCCTTTACGGAGCTTGATTGAATTTCTTTGTACTTCTTTCTTAAATGCACCATACTTTTCCATCTTGATACATGATATCTTGAAATCATGTGAGAGTTGAAAGAATCTCTTGAAGAGGTGAGAATCTTGATATTAGTTACGGTTTTGGTCCTCGAGATACTTTGGGAATCCAATGGAGCTTGTTAAAATGATATAAGCTAAATTCATTCAAGACAAATGTTAAATACACATGATTAACTTTTTGTCATTATCAAAATTAGATTAAGACCTTATAGGTCAACAAAAATGTTTATTCTACTAAAGATCTAGATCTATATATGACCCTACACGTGTTTAGTTACTCGTGTCTATGAGACTATTCATATTACAAATAATTCATACCTATGATACTATTTGTGTTACAAATTATACATTTTAAACACTTTATTTACGCTTAGCAACTATTATATAAATTTCCTTTTAAATGTGGTATAAATTATCGTAAAATTATTACTAAAAAGAGAAATACTCTTATCGGTTTCATTTAAGAGTCTCCTCACCTTTATGTTTTAAGTACATTTTAAATTAAGAGTCATGTTTCTAAAATCTTGTAATAAATAGCATGTATATTAAGCATTTTCTTTTTAGTACAAGCCATATTTAAGGACTCAAACCATAATCCTCTTAAAACTTAAAAGTAGCTTTAACCAACTAGACAATTCTTTATCCTTATATCAATCAATTTTCACCATGCAATAAAGAGTGAAAGGTGTGCATAATCTGATTTAAACAACTCAAAATTACATATTCAATTCAATCCAATCCAATTTTAACTTGATTTGATGAAGCATGCGATTGAATTGAATTGTTTTTTCAAAAAGTATACTTTAACATTGGATTGTTTATCAATTTCACCTCGTCAAAAATAATTATAACTAAACCAATTTAACTCCAATAAAAATGTGATAAGTGTCACAACAAAATTAGTTAATATTATATAGAAATTTTTAAGTTACCCCTATTCTTAATATCATTAGAGTTACCCTCAATTTTGCTAATCCTTTGACTTAACCTCCAAGAATTGAAAGTGAATTAACTTCGTCTAGAAATAATTTCACTAGACCATTTTACCATTGTCTTCAACATTTAGACTTAAGAGGTGATTGTTTTACCCTCTTAATGCTTAATAAAAGTTGTTGGTGCGAAAATATAAAGTTAGTCTATTCTCGACCACAGAGTCAAATGATTAGAGTGTTGTGACTTGAACAGAATAAGACAAAAATAATAACAACGAACTAAACATAATGAGACAAAGCTGTATAAAGGAGGTTCGTCCTATATGAAAATATGGGTTATTCATTCGGTTGTAAATAAAGTTAAGAGCTCGGGCTGCTTTATATTATAGCGAATGAGTTTAGATTACAAAATAACAGTATCTCTCTAGTTATTCTGCCCTTACAAGATTACAGCAGAAAGAGTTCTACGCTATCCATAGACTGAATCCCCTATCGTAGGAGCTCTATAGTGTGCTTTAGAGCTCTATCTCGCTATATTTTTCTCTTGCAACAAGAGCTTGATTGCTTAATATTTTCTTAGTTGTATGGTTAAAAGCTTGGTAGTTGCTTGGTTGTTGAGAAAAGCAAATGCTTCCCATATATATATGATAGAAGAGGAGACGTGTGGGGGAGTTCTGTGTAGCAGGTCTAAAGCTATCCCTTATCTCTACTAATTCTGACCTTACTTCTCCATGAATTCTGGTGCATTAAATGCAATTGGTATACATTTAATGAAGTTATGGGAGTTTCTGCGCTTCCTGCAAGGTCGACAGTAGTCGCCCATGGTTCTATCAACTTCTTTAACATAGTGGTTATGCATTGTTGACTTCAGCCCAGCAATGAGCTCTAGAGGTCGAGCTCTACAGACCTTTGGCCCTAAATATCATATAGACATTGCTTCAGCATTCTCACGAGCTCTTTCAAATGCGTAACATTAAGGTCAAACCTCATAGCTCTGTTTTATCGTGCTAGCAATAATACCCACGTGTCCTCTTGCGATTGGTCCACAAGGTAAACAACTATTTTACACTATCAATTGCCCCATATCCTTGCCATTTAGCTCGGAGGAGCTGATTGGGGATGGTAAATTCTTTTTTTGAAGTTTTAGGAAAACTCTAACATACGAGCAATATGGAGCGCAAGCTCTTGGCAAGAGATCAAGTCCGATGTTTTCGTCTATTTTGGTGGGAAAAGTTTAAACGCTTAATTGATAGACCTCGTTTCATATTTTATAGCCATTACCCCGAGCTCTTTAATAAAACCGTAAACCTTTGAGGATATCGTGTATATCTGTTCCGTATTCCTTGAAAAATGTGCGAATGTACGGTAATGGGCCTTATGAGTGGACAATTATGGTTTTGAGTGGATAGTTAGCTTATCCCACATACTTTATATAAACCCATTTTGCTTTAGCATAATTTTTACTTTGTCTTTCTAAACCCTAGTTACTCTTAGAGCTTAGAAATCTCAAACTATTTTTTTCTCCTGCTAGTCTAGCCTACAGATGTTCCTTAAAAAATTCTTTCAAAAGTATTTTAGGTGTCTCCCTTGAGGATCTCTTTAGGTTAGCTAATTACTTCGCGCCTACGACGCCTCTTCATTCCATAGTTCTTTTCATGAAACACTTAATAGGCTAGGGGCGAAACCTTAGGATGAGTCAAGGTGAGGTGGGTTCTTCTTCCAGCGTAGCTTTGGTTGTTTTTTTTTTCAAACAGGACTATCACTATCATAGATAGTGATGGGTAATCAACCACCATCTTTCTTCCTAATACTGTTAACTCTTTTGAGGACGCTGTTAGGGCGTACTCAGAATATATTAGCTCATTGATAGTTTTTTCTATCCCGTCCATATTTTCTTCGGAGTACATCCCGTTGTTTAAAGATAAATATTAGATCCCAGCGGGTGTTAGAATTAGAGCTCCAGATTCAGAGGAGAGGGCTTGTTACTATAGGCCTGGGAAGGTCTATTTCTATGAGTCCGCGTTTGAACACGGGCCCTGTTTCCCCATGGATGACAACTTGAGGGAGTTGCTGGAGGCCTTCGACCTTGCTCTAGTAAAAATCCCACCTAATATGTGGAGCTGCTTAATAGGTACCATCTTGATCTTTAGATCTATATCTGTTAGGAGCCACGAGATCACAGTGGAAAAGTTCATCACCATTTTCCAACGTAAGGATGGGGGAAGCAGAAACAAGGGGACCCTGTAATATCATCAAAATATACCACAACAAAATTGCCTATAAAAAATATCAAAACATGGTTCATTAATCTCATTAAGGTGTCAGATGCATTAGTTAGATCAAAAGGCATGAATAACCATTCATATAAACTATATTTATTTTTAAAGGTTGTTTTTCATTCATCTCATTCTTTCATCATAATTTGATAATACCCATTTTCCAAATAAATTTTAAGGAATACATAAGACCTATGCAACTCATTAAATATATCATCTAAGCGTGGAATGGGATGGTGATACTTTATCATGATGTTATTAATCGCTTGGCAATCGACACACATTCATCATGTTCCATCTTTCTTAGGTACTAGCAATACGGGTACCGCACATGGACTCAAGCTCTCTCTCATATGCCCCTTCTCCAATAACTCGGTCACCTGCCTTTGAAGTTCCTTTATTTCCTCTGGGTTACTTATATAAGTTGGTCGGTTTGGAATTAATGCGCTGGGTACAAAGTCAATTTGATGTTCTATTCCACGGATTGGAGGTAAGCCATGAGATATTTCTTCCATGAAGATATCATTGAAGTCCTGCAATAAAGACGCAATATAACTTAGCAAAGTGGGGTTAAGTTTGTTAGCATTTAAAAAGACTTCCTTATATAAAAGTACAAGAAGCTGATTAGAAAACATCGCTATTTTGACTTCACTCACCTTTGCATAAAAAATCATTTTTTTTATCTCAAATTTACTCTAAATAGCTCTCACTGTCCGTTATTATTCTCTATTTTTTCTTATTCTCTTTCAAATTTTCACTTTCCTTTTATTTTCCCTCACTCTCTTTCTTTCTCTCACTCTCTTTTGCTCTTCCTCACATTGCAATTTTAATTGGTCGGGAAACCTGCTGTGGTGACAATGGAGCAAGAGTAATGGTTTTATTGTTCATCTCGAAAGAGTACTTGTTGATGAATCTATCATGCTTAACTTTTCTATCGAACTGCCAGGATCGGCCCAACAACATATGCCGCAATGCATGGGAATCACATCGCACAATACGTTGTCTTCATATTTTCCAATGCTAAATGAAACCAACAATTACTTATTCACCTCAATTATCCACTATCACTCAACCATTGAAGCTTGTAAGGATGCGTGTGCTTGGTTGTACGCAGTCCTAGCTTTTCAACCATAGTCGTGCTAATAACGTTAGTGCAACTTTCTTCATCAATGATCATGCTACACACCTTGTCTTGTACGAGGCATCTAGTATGAAAGATTTTCTTATGCTGCGCTTTATCTTTTCTTGCTTGCATGTTAAGGGCTCTTCTTGCAACTAACAACTCGCCATGGATGAGGATCTTCTCATCTTTTATATCCTCTAGAGGTGGCATAAGTTCATTGTCATCTTCTTCTATTTCATATTCCCCATTATTCCGGAGAATCATTACTCGCTTGTTCAGGCATTGAATTGCAACGTCCCCTCTCCATTGACATTTTCCAACAAATGATATCACAGTTGCGAGTAGTAGGGGTTATTTTGGCTTGATTCCCACCACTGCTTGCTTTATATCTTTGATCTGGCTTTGGCTTTAACACAGTTGGCTTTTTATCTTTCTTCTATTGATTTTGCTTCCAAGGAGAAATATACGAATTTTGGTCCAGTACTACGCTGTCCTCTTAAGTTGACGCTTAATTTTTATCGCCATGCGTATCATATCATCAATCTCCACATATGGCTGCAACTCCACCATATTAACTATCTAGCGATTTAACACACTCAAGAACCTTGCTATGGTGGTTTCCCGATCTTCTTTCATATTAACCCAAATCATAACAATCTTCATCTCTTTGTAGTATTCATCAACACTATAGTTGCCCTATGTAAGCCTTTGCAACTTTTGATACAATTCCCAATAATAATGATCGAGCACAAATCGCTTCTTCATTATTCTTTTCATCTATTCCTACTACTTAATGGGACCATATTCACTCCTATTTTGTTCTAGCAACAAGTAATCCTACCAAATGATGGCTTAATATGAGAATTTAATGGTTATCAATTTCACCTTCTTCGAATTAGAATAATTGTGGCACACAAATACTAGCTCTACCTTATTTACCCACTCAAGATAGGCCTCGAGGTCATTCTTCCCTTGGAAGGAATATATTTTCATTTTCATTCCGCTCACGTTGTTATCTTCCCGATTTCTACCTCCACTAAACCTACCACCATTCCTCCTATTGGCAATGATCGAGTCGACGTTGTTATCCTCATTAATATTATTACCCTGGTAAAAAATTTTAGATTCAGCCTTCCTTTCCCTAGGCTGCGTTTCCCACTCTTTTGTGCGCTTTGAAATCTACTAGATTGTTCTATTTTGGTGCTTTCTATCCTATCCATTTTTGCACGCTTTTGTTTCAATTCCAAACTTATCTCCCTAACATGTTCTTGGACAATACCCAACTTTTTATCAAGCAAATTGAAAATAGCCTTCATGTAAAGCTTAGGGTCAAAAGGTCAATTATCCCTTTCATCGTCGCTCGACATTTTTTGCTGCAAAACAAAGGTTATCATGAATAAAGAATATATATTTCCTCACAACACTCCCTCTCGTGTCTCAAGTGTGTCAGTGAAATCTTTTTTTTTCTTCGCTTGTGTTTGTCCCTCAAGATGAAAACCTCATAATCACTTTTGGCTATTATCAAACAAGTTAAAGAGATTCTAGTAGCTCGCAAGTCCTTTAAACAAATCAACTTCACAACTAACAATTCAATTGGGTGTTTCGACAATGATATTTAACTATAGAGTTAAATTAAGGAACTTAGATTCAAAACAAGACAAAAATAAACAAGAATAATCAGATCTTTATGCGCATAAGAATAACTGAGTATCGTGAAAAATTTTAGTCTTGAGGAAACTATTTTTTGGACTATTTGGAACCCTAATAGTTTGAAACACTCTTCGAAAAAATTAATTTTTTTCGAAAATTTTATACTTATTTTTTTGCCTTTGAATCCTCCATTTTTTTCTTTTTTATCGAAAGCCGCAACTAGGGTTTAGGGTTATCGCAACTTGCGATTCTTAAATAGCTGAACTAAAGTCTATCATAATTAGGAACAAGGCAATCGTAATTATAAGTATTAGCACAACTAAACGCTATCGCAACAACAAATCGAGAATAGTATTTGAAATCGCAGCCAGAAAAATATCGCAAACAATATATTATACTAGGCTCGTGATTACAACTAATCTTAATTTCACAAAGAATGAAATAACTAGTAGTTTACTTTTTTTTTAAACCTGAGGTCCTCTATAATCAATGAATAAACCCTAAACCGCAATTATGGAAGAATAACGAATCGATGTTGAACTAAGGTTTATAACGATAATACTACGAATTGAAATCACCAAAAATTAAAAAAGATAAATAAACCTGAAATAGAAGTTCCCTCTAATTCCAACTAATACGCACTATGATCATTTCTAGACCAGATTTGGGGTAAATCCGCGACCCGTTGCTTATTTAAAGGTGAGAACCTTGGAATTAGACGAATTTATAAAAGATAAAATTGCAACCTAACACCTATAATGAAGGTGTGAACCTTGGTATAGTCGAAGAAGCCATAATTAATTAGGAATGATTAATTGATAAATTAAGAACAATACGAATTGAAATAAATCCAGAATTGCTCAACAAGTTCTCAATAACTCAAAAGTGAAAATACTATAATTTTATTAATAATAATCAACTAAAGAAACAAACATGTTTTTTCCTTTAAATAGGAGTTAAATAAGTATAAAGCCGTAAGGAAACAAAATATAGATATTCATATTACAAGTTGTGAGAATCTGCAAATGCGACCCCCGGGTCTCGATCCCATGTTTGGGTGTCTGAAACATCGAAAAGGATTTCGTTGTTCCATTTGCCTCCACACGTTGATAATTCATATCGGGTATCCATCTATCCTATTTCTAGATGCAAGAGGGTTCGTTTAGAGTCGCCAGTACGTTTTATGAGAAAACGAATAAAAGAGGTTGTGTAAGAGAAAATGCTATAGACAAATCTTTCTTTACACGTTTGTCTGTGAAACCAGGATTCTATATGGTTCGGAAACTATGTTACGGATTAGGAAGGTGTTAAGCACCTGTTTCGCCCTTTCGGTCTATAGTGGTCTTTTATATGTTTATTTTATGTTGAAAAACTTTGATGCTTTTACTAACAGTCTACTATTTTTCGAATGAAAAACCTTTGTGTTCCAAGATTCGGTTGTTTTGTTTTGAGAGATGTAAATACAAGTGACAAAAGCCTTTTATTTCAAAGAGAGTTTCCCGTATTATTTCTTCAGATAATGACGGTTTCTTCGTGTTTTGATTATTTAAAAAAAATTTTGGATCTTGTATCGGGACTAATTTAATATGGAATTAGAACTCTTGAGAGGAGTTTTATCAGGCACATCGCAGTCTATTGAAAATATGGGATATGTTAGATTTTAATTCCTAAGTAAGTTTTATCAGTCCGAATTTTGAAAACAGGATTTTATCCGGATAATAATGTACTTACTTTTCTGGTTTTGTAAATGGTTTTATCAGGGTATTTATTTGGAAACACAGTAAACTATTTTATAACTTGCCAATAAGTTTATTCAAATAAAACGTGGATAAAACAATAGAAGTAAAACAAGTACATAGATATCTAATTTTAAATACTAGAAGAGACTTTCTTTATCTTTCCGATGAGAATAATAAGAAAGAAAATATAATATGGCAGAGAGATCTTCGGCGATAATGATCTTTTCCTTCTTTAGATATTTTTGAGAATTCGATTTCAGAAGCGGGACACGTCAAGTGTCGAGAAATAGATTCGATAATTCTTTAAAAATAAGACGGTCGTAGAAAATACTTGATAAAAGACCAAAAAATTAGAAATAAACTTAGGATTTTTTTATCCCTAATTGCTGTCCTTAAACCCTTGGGGATGTTGGCCTATTTATAGTGCTCGGGTGGGAATGTCGCGCGACATTTACCCAAAAAAGACAAGTGTCGTGCGACATGTTGAGCAATGTCGTGCGATAAACGGCTGAAGTGATGTCTCTGACAGACTGATGTGTCAGAGAGTGGATGGTCTAGGTTAGAGGGGTTTGTCGTGCGACACAAGGGAGATTGTCGCGCGACATACTATTTTGTTGCGCGATAATCCCCTCTTAAAAATAGGTTTGTTTGGCCAACAAACCCTTTCGGGGCATTTTCGGGTGCTCAGGTGGGTTCCGAACTCCAAGAATTGTACTTCTCAATGGTCATTAGGATTCTTGCGGGAGTTACGGATCGGGGTGTCTACATAAGTCCAACACTAAAAAGAAATAAAACGTGCTAAAACATAAAAAATAGAAATCCACAGCTGCATCTGATCGTTCATAACTTAACAATTCAAATTTTAATGCATCTATCTTCATTTTAAAACCTTGGACTTGATTCTCCATGCCTCGGCTTGCTCCAAAACACCTCGAACTAGGGGTGTTTTCGATTTCGGTCGGGGCAGAGATTAGAGTACCCCAAACCCTCCCCAAACTTTGTAATTCGATTTCGGTTCAGTTCGGTTTCATTTTTGATACCTATGGAACCCAAACCCTCCCCAAATTATTTGGTTTTAGTCCGATTCTGTTGGTTTCAGGGTTTTTTTATATCATTAAAACTTTAGTTAAAAACTGCATTTAAAAAAAATAAAAAATATGCATTTACTACTTTTCATTTGTTCCAATTTCTAGAATTGTCAATGCACATAAGGATGAGAATTTTTAAACCATTATAATCAATTATGCGGAATGCACAAATCAGATGCATTTCCTTCTTTTATGATTTGTCTTTTACACTCTTTCTTTTACAAATATATTACGTTCAGAACTGGAAATCATATTTATCTTTTATGATTTGTTAAGTAATCTTCTGTACATTCCATAATTTTCATGATTCCTCAGTTAAATAGTTTCAGTTTCCTTTCATGCAGTAAATTTAAAAAATTCAGAAATCTTGGATCATCCTAACACTCAGGCAAGCGTCAAGTTTTTTTTTAACCTTTAGTCTTTTAAACTTTAAACACCTCACTGCCTGAGTAATGAGAATTGAGAAAGCCCCACTTTTTTTTTTAAATAGTTTCAGGCCAATTCGGTCTAACTCGGTTGACCCAAAAACCGAATCGACCCAACCTGAATCACTTGGTTTCGATTTCGATTTTTTTCAGTTCGGGTAATTTCAGATTATGACGGATCGGTTCGGTTCGTTCGTTCGATTTTCAGATTTATGACAATATCCCTACCTCGAACCATGCCATTAAGCTTTTCCTTGAATTTCTTCATTCGAGATCTTATAATTCGACCAACTGGAACTCCAATTGGATCATTGTGAGCCTCCTTCCATGCCTTTGAGCTTGTGTCATTCTTGCCCTCATCATATCACTTGGGTATTACTATAACGCTTTACATGTGTCACCATCCTTATCCATAATCTACGTTAACACGGCCATCACGATGGTATTAACACGTTAACATGACCATCTCGGCTGAGGAAGGTCTCATCGGAGCTAAATTGCTTGACTTAGACTTCATATTGTCCCACAATTATAGGCTGCTTGAGTTCATGGGTTTTTTTAGTTACATTAGCCCGAATTATGCTTATTATTTTTGGGCTCCCTCAATATGCATATACATTTTTGTTCTAGTGCTAGTCCAAAAGTTGAAAATGAGGGCAATTCCGTCAACTTACACAAAATTGAAACGAAGTTAATGATCCGTTAAATCTTGAAGGTTAAGTCAAATGATTAACGAAATAAGGGTAACTCAAACTTCCTATTATACATTAGGTTATTATAACACCTTATCACTTCCACATAAGACCTTTATAAGGAAACCCTAATCTACGTTCACTTTTAACTTTGCAATATCTCACTTAGAATTTTTATTTTAGTAACTAAAATGAAGGTAATTTGTTTAGATAATTGACAAATTAATTAAATAAATAGAATGTTATAGATGAACTTCGTTGATATATTATTTTGGTTTTTTTATGTGTTCTCTCGATTAGTTTAAGCTATTAGTTGAAACATAAAAGGTATTTTTTTTATCAATTTTTTTTAAGTAATATGTATTTTTGAATTTTGAACAAGGTGTTGGTTTCAAACCAATCCAATAAAACAACAAATTGGATCGGACTAGATTTGAATTTCAACCCAAGTCAAATTGGATCGGATAGGATGATAAAGTATAAAAGATAAAATCAAATTAAATTAAATTGAATGATAAATTTTAATAAATATATTAGTTTCGAATAGTTGCAAACCCTAATTAATGCACCCAAAACATAAAAGAATTCACTGTAGTTCTTTGGAAAAATCTGCTGGCATAATTTTTTTTAATATACTCTGTCTGAAATGAAAAGTATTAGTTTGACTTTTTCATTGTTTTAAAAGAAAAAAACAACTTTCAATTAAGCAATGACTAAAAATAAAACATATTTTTTATTATATAATTTTATACATTATTAATGTTACAAAAAGCGAGTGAAATTTTTAATTAAGAACTTGGGAAAAAGAAAAAGTGGGAGTAATTGATAGGTAAGTCTTGATCTGGACTCCATTTAGACAATGACACTGACAGAAAAGAAAGAAAATTTACTTTAGACCTATTATTGAGATTGACTATTGAGCCGGTCAGCTAACCTGCTTTTACGATCATAAGGCTCTGAATCTTCCTTTAGG
Source organism: Lonicera japonica (assembly GCA_021464415.1). NCBI lineage: Eukaryota > Viridiplantae > Streptophyta > Magnoliopsida > Dipsacales > Caprifoliaceae > Lonicera > Lonicera japonica. The sequence goes on along the minus strand of CM038469.1, from coordinate 29,948,488 downwards.
CTGCGTTTAACAAGTAAAATAAAAGAATAGAATTGGATAATTTTATTTTATTTAATATTTAATATTTGTTGGGATTAAATATTTAGGTAAATTATTTATCTCATTAAAATTTTTTATTTCATCAAAAAGGGAATTAACGAATCTCATCTAAAAGACAGGACTGTTTTATCTTATTCGGATAGGATTAAATAATTTTATCCAACTCTTTAATCCGGCACGTCAAACATACCCTTAGGCCTCGTTTGATTTAGGTATTAGGGTTAGTGGGATTAATAATACCAATATTAATAGTATTGGATTATTAATTCTGGTATGAATTTAATACCAATATCCTGTTTAATTCAAGCAGTATTAATACTGGGATATCCCATGCTGATGTTAATACCATTTTTGATTCTGTAACTCGTATACGGGATTATATTTTGGACTAACAAAATTAAAAAAAAACTTTTAAAAAAACAAATTATTATAATAATATAGTAGAACTAGTAGTGGCATTTTTTAAAATATTATAGTAGTAATGGCATTTTTAAAAATATATTGTTCATTTTTCTTAATTCTGAATAAACAATACCACCTTCTCCCTAGAATTAAATTATACCACGAAGAGCGGTAGTAAGTTAGTGCCAATATTAGTAATCCCAATACATTGGTGCAAATCAAACAAGGTATTATAAAAAAAGTGGTATTAATAATTTCATCTCACTTTTTAATACCCGAATTAAACAAGACCTTAATGAATAGACACTCGGAGTTTGATTTTGAGAAAATAGATGAGAGAATCAAGCCAGAGATTTTTAATACGAAATCTTTACCACTTGATTTACAAACGGTTATAACTAGATAGTATATTTGAGTGTTGCTCATATTCCAGACAGAAGCACAAAACGAATCTACTATAACGTCTCAGAGATTTGCTGAGTTTTGATTCTACTAATGCTTTAGAACACTTTCGAACTTTTTGAATTTTTATAAAAAGAAAAGATTTTGCACACTACCCTTATTTAACTCACTCTTGGCGTATACACAATAATAATATACACTTTATGCAACTTAAAATTGGGAAAAAAAACTTCAATGACGAAGAGAATATTACAGATTTACACCCCTCGCGTTGGAGAGCGTGCTTCACAAACCAAGTGAAAACCTTTTATATATGTCTACAGTAGAGAAGACATCAAAATTACCATACAATGTGGCCTAAGAAAATGCGGACTAATTTCTTATTCAACGCAAACACTGCCTTCAACTTTGTTAAGCAATAGCCAATTATATGTACATATATATATATATATTGCATAAATTATGATCTGATAAATTTATTTTATTCATTCAAGTAATATATAATCGAATGTAAGATAACCCAAATGATGAAGTGTTACCCGCTTGAAAAGCGAACAAAAGTTGTCAATTTTGGAACCCAAACGGATAACTATGATACTTCCTGCATTAATAAGCGGAGTTTGAACTCAAATGAAAAAGAAATGCCCGTCGTATTAATAAGCCGAGTCTGGAACTCAAAACAGAAAAGGTTTGTCCGTAGGAAAAGAAACTTAAACAAATTTTATGATTCATACCTAAACTATAGCAGAAAAGACAATAACCGAGGAGATAACAGGCGAACAGATTACACAAGCACCAGAGCATTCTTATTTAAATCCAAATTTGAACAAAAACAGGCACCAACCCCAGGCAATATACCAACACGCACATACAACACAAAATCTTAAAAGGAAAAGTTCATGCAAATACTTTGCTTAAAAATATAAAATAACGGTTTCAGAAAATAAGGATAAACAAAGTATCAACTTCTTAATGCTACCACAGCAGTCCAGATTTATTTTATCCATACACGTGTGTGCAGCAAGACACGCGCAGAAGCTGTAGTGTAGGAGTGGGACCACTCACTTGGTCCACCAGAGAAGGAAATCCTTGCGCCTGTTGATCTTCTTCTGAAGCTGTAGAAGCCCATAAAGGAGGGCCTCAGCAGTTGGAGGGCATCCGGGGACGTAAATGTCAACCGGGACTATGCGGTCACAACCTCTTACCACAGAGTAGGAGTAGTGGTAGTACCCACCCCCGTTTGCACAGCTTCCCATTGATATCACCCACCTTGGCTCTGGCATTTGATCATACACCCTGCAGGTAATGATAGAAGTTCCAGCATGAGAAAGTGAACGAGCTAATAGTTCTAAACAGATTTGCACGGAAATAGTACCAAAGTGTAATATCCGAGGTAGGTACCAAAATCTAATTTTGACCATTAGTGAGGTAACTAAGGGAGTGTTTGATTGGCAAAGTGGAAAATATATACTTTTCCATCTTTTGGTAGTGCTTGATTGCCTAATTTTCTAGGCAATTTCTATTCCACCAATTCCATGGTACAAGTAATTGATGCATAATTTTCTAGGAACTTGAATTCTTACCCTCTCCCATGGAAAATGAATTATAAAGTGGAAAGAGCTCAAAGGCAAAATTATATAATTCTAGGTAAAAAGTGCTGAATCAAGGACCAAATGTTGGAAGATGTGTCATCATTGCATGGAGAAAGAACGTATTTTCTACCTAGAAAATAATACCTTTAAATGCTTTCCATGGAATTCAATTGCCTGGAAAAAGAACTATCTACTACCTAGAATTTAACCATTTTCTATCCTAATACCATTCTTTATGTAAAACCCAGCCCAAGTGAAAGAAAGACAAAAAAGGCACACACTCACGTGATCTTTTCCTTGACTCAAAGTATCTTTCAAGAACCAAAAGCCATAAGCCATACTTTGGAACTTACAGTCTTGATGATTCTATCAAGCAGTGCCTAATAGTAAAATAATAGCACTGTAACCTCAGCTAATGAAACCAACAAAGAACATCCCTGAACGATCTTTTAAATCGCAACTTGTAAATGTTTGAAAATCAAGAGCACAAAAAGTGTGATCCTGCCATATGATTACAAGCACGCTACAAAACTAACAACGTTCTTAGAAGTTAGAACGGGGGTGACTGCATTAAAAAAGCCAAAATGGCAGCATAATTCATTTGAAAAGTTTCTCTGTACATCAAATCTACTAAGTTGTACAGTTGTTGCTAAACAATTACACAGTGGGACAATAATAGGCAAATATAAATTATAAGAACTAATGTGCAAAAGTGGTGAAAACCCTACAAATGTAGATGAGAAGTAGACTTAAAAAGAGGAAAACCCCAAAAAACTCAGGTTTTTCTTAAACAATCATATAATTATATAAAACATTTTTTTATGTATACAAGTGTATATACATGTACCCATATTATTATATGTATCTACAATTTGACCTGTGATCCCCTCCCTATATACAGCACTCCTGGTCTCAAATTAAGATCACACATGCAAAACCCAAACATATTGACCTTACTGTATCAATAACCAAAACCAAATCCTGAACAGTGAATTTAATCTAAAACACGCTCTTGATTTGAGGAGGGAGTGCTTATCTTCAAGTTGGGAGTGGTCATGGTAGAATGACAGTTTTGGCCAAAGACTCCGCTGTCTAATGTTGACTCCATTGCCTAACGTTGACTCCGTTTCAGGAGAGACACAATAACATATCACTTAGAAGGTCAAAAGATTTTGAAAATAAACTAAAAATAGAACTAGGTGAGCCAATAAAGGGACTCGGCTAATTGACCAAGAGAAACGTTAAGATACCATACCACTCATTTGGCCAAAATCTACGTAAGTCATATCATGTCTAGTTTGTTTCCTTAACATAAATATATGGGAAACAATTTCAAACAAGATGGTACTGAAAACTTGACAACCACATAGTGGACGCAAACAAACACTTTCTCAAATTCAAATTCTTTGCATCATTCAAGCGAGTTTTATAACAGTAATTTACTATCGGCCATCAAATGAACTTTCCCTTTTTGTTTTTGGGCTTTTTTTATTTTGTTTGGGGGTTCAGGTAGTGGGGTTGTTATTTTTTAGGGTGGGGTGGGCGGGTGTTACAACTGACAAAGAAGCCAAAAAGTCTAGTAACTGTGTATCAGGGTGAACATAAAATAGGAGTTAGAACATCATCAAATAATGGTGTAATACCAATAAATATCAGAGATACAATTTCTAGGCAATAACAGAATATATGCCAAACAAAAGATAAGAAAAGAACAACATGGTCATACCCACACGAAACAAAACTAGATAAGCAATAACTTTCTCATAACTAAAGACCATGCACATCTCCAGATTTATGAAAAACGGGAGCTATATTTAGAACATTGAGAAGAGAAATATGGAGACTAATAATGAAGGATCCATTACAATATATAAATACAACTGCTTACGAAATCATTGAAGTATACCAGTATACTAGAAACAAAGTTCTCCTACAATACAAATACATTCGAGGACAAAAAGAAATCAGCAAGAAATCTTTGGTCAAACAACGAAACCCAAATGAATACCCTGGAGTCCTCATTATTGCACTTAGATTGTTTCTAATTGCTTTTTTGCTCTCTTCTATTGGACATCGTGTGGAAACAAAACCTAGAAATTGATATACATATACATGCTAGTAAACATCAATAATCACCAATGTAATGTATTCATGCGAGTAAAAAATGACATCCACATTTAAAGATAACTTTTATCTCCACATAATGGAAGTGTCCGAAAATTGTTTGAAGTGTGCCCATGAAATGTCAAACACATGTTCAAAACTATGCTCAAGTTTCAGACACATAATAAAAAGTGCTGGACATGAGTCAGAGGTAGTAAGGGTCAAGGGCGAGCTAGGAAGCACAGGTACTTCAATTTGGTTTGGACACGCCATGGACACAGGTACGGGTTCAGACACTGCTGGACATTTGCATGTTGGATATAATGGGTATGTCAAAAATATTGGACACGGTCAAGACAGGGATGGGTACTTCTTGGACATGGCTGGGTAAAAATTTAAAAAAAGGAGTAAATTAAAATATTTACACATACTTGGGTGTCTTATACTAAATTAAAAGTATATTTACACACAAGATATATTCACATCCCAACGTAACTCACTGATCAAAATAAAAACCTAGGGTTAACATTATCAACGCTGCTCAAACGCGTCACTTTCTAAGGAATTTTCAGGGTTGGGGGTTGATATCATTATGCGAAACTGGGCGGAGATTTGTTTACATTAATTGTTTTTAGCTTATGTTTCTCAGGCTGTTTTGTGTGTTTTGGTTTTTAGAGTCTTAGTGGTGTTGTTTATGTGGCGCCCGGTGTTCTTTGTTGGGTTTCTGTAGTGGACATATTGTCCCTTCTTCTGTAAAGTTTTCTATGTTAATAATATTTGGTTTCTTATCAAAAAAAAAAAGGCAATCCTCTCATCGTCATCATCCATCTCATCTTTCCCGATCACCTCTCTTCTTCGGTCTTCTCACAGTCACAGGTATGTCGTCCTCCCTCCTCCTTCTGCTATGTATTTTAGTTTGCTTGTTAGTGGCATGGACTTTACACCTTTTTTATTTATTTATGGTTTCTATTTGATTGTAATCCTTTCTCTTTTGAATATGACTACACAGACTTCTTGTTTATTTTAAGTGCTTTAACATTTTGCTTTAAGATTTGACTAGTTAGTAGTGTTCTTTGGATGACTTTGCATGATGCATATTGTTATTATAAATATATATATGATTATATATATAAAAAATACTTCTTTATAAATGTGTCCCTCGCTGTACTGTGTCTCGATTTTTTAGGATTTTCCATGCCCCCATGTTTGTGCTTCATAGAAAATGTTAAATATCCTCATAAAATTGAAAAATACACACATAGTTGCTATTTTGCCCCCCTTCTTAATTTTGAAAAAAAATACACTAGTTAATAGTATTAATTTTGCACCCCATAATTTGAAATTTTTCGGAACTATAGTTCCCCCGCTCTCTCTCCCTTTGTAGATTTGTACATTTTATGGTCCAGTATTTGAACAAACATATATAAACCTAGTTTTAAATTCATTACATGTTCCCTACCTCCATCTATACATCAATAGCAGCAAAATATATGTACTCTAGACCTCATAATTCTTACCAAATAATGAGGGCAAAAATAGCAATACCACAACACCTCATTCTATAAATACGCTTAAATCTTCAAAATTAGCTTCTTCATCATGGAAAGCATCTATGTATCAAGTTGAACAGATAATTACTCAAACCCACATATTCACATAAGTTGAAAAATTGCAGAACTCCAAGCCTCATTTTCATTTCTTTGCAAACAAAATAACCCTAAATTCCTAGAGTTTCAACCTCAAGAAAGAACATCTACCTTGTAGGCCTGTACAAATCTAATACTCCATTCAGCTAAACTAAGCTCAGATTTCCACTGGTTTATTTTTCCCATAAACAAATTATAACATAACAGTGAGATTCATTTGTCTTGATTCCTCAGCGACCAACAACTCCCATCAATCCAGAGAATTGAGAATAAAAAATCCTACAAGTACAGGCCAAACAAACCATCTTCACTATATCTACATGTGAAAAACTCCATAGGATTCTTAACAATGAGAGGGAAGATCAAAGTGAATCAAAAAATTCCAAATCCCCAACTTGGTATCAATACTACATATTTATCTAATCGAATATTAGGTACATACAACCAGGGTTTCACCAAAAAAAATCAAATGGGAAGTCTGTGAACTAAAAAATTAATATATGTCAATATGTATGCATTTTTGGCCATGGAAATATTAGTTCACCAACCTCCCATTGAATTTTTCGATGAAATGTGATAAAATTGATCTATGAGTCGTGGAGATCATCTCCACAAAATTTCATAAAAAAATTCAACCATTTAACCCCTAAAAAAGCGAATCCATTTCTGTAACTAAACATAGTAAGCCCTTTCCGGAACCTAATTGTGTACATAAAAATAGAGAGCGAAGAAGGGGGGGTGGGTTGGGGGGGCTTTAGGATTATTAACAACGAGAGGGAAAATCAAAGTGAATCACACAATTGCAAATTCCCAACTGCTATAAGACCAACTCCAATCCTTCCTCAAATTTCTCCTAAGTTTGAAGATGGGGAGAAATCACTCAAAACTCCAAAATTCTCCCTAAAGAGCAGCTCCAATCATCCCTTATATTTCTCCCTGAACTTAAATTTGGGGAGAAATCTTATAAAACACTACTCTATCCTCTTCCCATATTACGATACTATAAGGCCTCGTTTGATTCAGGTATTAGGGTCAGTGGGATTAATAATACCAGTATTAATAGTACTGGACTATTAATCCTGGTATTAATTTAATACCAATACCCTGTTTGATTCGTGCAATATTAATACTGGGATATCCCATGCTGATGTTAATACCATGTTTGGTTATGTAGCTCGTATACGGGATTATATTTTAGACTAACAAAAAAAATGTTAAAAAATTGTTTTTTTTTAAAAAAAATTAAATAATTTTTTTTTAAAAAAAAATTATAAAAAAAATTGTTTTAAAAAAAATTAAAATAATAATAATGTAGTAGTAGTAGTGGCATTTTTGAAAATATTATAGTAGTAATGGCATTTTTGAAAATATATGGTTCCTTTTTCTTAATCCTGGATAAACAATAACCACCTCCCCCGGGTATTAAATTATACTACAAAGAGTGGTATTAAGTTAGTACCGGTATTATTAATCCCAGCACATTTGTGCGAATCAAACAATGTACTATAAAAAAAGTGGTATTAATAATCGCATCCCACTTTTTAAAACCTGAATCAAACGAGGACCTAAATCTCCCCAAATTTGAGAGAATGGAATCAATGGATAGGGGTCCCCAAATGTTTTTCAAAAACTCACTTTTCATAATTTTATTTTGAAATGACTATAGTGACCCAAAATTTATCCCCAAGTTTTGGGGAAATTCACCATTAGCCTTTTTCCCTAAAACTCTCCCCATGGGGAAAATGGAATTCAACCTTGGAGAGCTTCTCCCTCAATATTGCTCAAATTTGCTCTCATCAAATTGAAGAAAAAGTATATCCTACAGTTGGAGATGCATTCCTAAAATTGTTAACGATGTGAGGGAAAATCAAAGTGAATCAAAAAATTGAAAACCCCCAACCCACTATCAAAACCTACATACTTATCATATATCACATATACACACAAGTCCTTCTACACCTACATATTTATCTGATACAAAACAGCTGATATTTCAATCAGGCAATTACTCATCGGTTAAAATAACGTTTTAACAAAGATGAATTTGACATGAACTTCACAATTGCACATTCTAATTCAAACAAATATGTGGTTGTCACACTAGAATTATTGAATCGTAAATAATACAGACAAATTATAGTGAGAGGTAGAGGTAGAGGATTTTCGTACGTACTTGCGAAGAGCAGGGGCCATCTTATTAGTAAGAGTACCAGCAACAATCATACAATCAGACTGCCTAGGGCTAGGCCTGAATATTATCCCAAACCTATCCAAATCATATCTCGCTGCCCCCGTATGCATCATCTCCACCGCGCAACAAGCCAATCCAAATGTCATGGGCCATATCGAGCCTCGCCGGGCCCAATTCATCAGATCGTCTACCTTCGAAATCACAAACTCCGCCGCTTTCGAAAGCCCCGGCGGGGACCCCGTCGAAGGTGGTCCCGGCCGGGAGTACGGGGCAGGCTGCTGCTGGGAAAGAGCGGCGGGGAGCGTTGTGTGGATCGCGGCCGATCTTTGTGTTGCCGCTAATAGGCCTGGAGGCTGTGATGCGGCTAATAGGCCGAGGCGGTGAGAGTGCCGCGTGAGGAGCGCCATTGGAGTGGGGAATTGATTGAGAAATGAGAGGGATTTTTGTTGGGAGAGAGAGGAGGGGATGTGGATTCTCTCTGTTCGTTTGTTTAAGGTCGGTTTAGTTTACTCCCTGATACATGGCAAAAGACTTTTGGGAATGGGGGAGCAGATGAAATGACAAAAATTTGGATCTTTTAAGGGGTGATTTAGGTTTTAAACATCATAGTTTCTCAAGTTGAACTCGGATTCACAATTTGTATTTTTAAGATTTTAGGGTATATTAATAGTTGTGTTACTCCAAGAAATTCTTTATTATATTAATTTTTTTTATAATAATAAATAACACAATAAAACCTTTTTATTATACTAATTCTCTTTAAAATATAGATGTTTTGCATTTAAAAAAACACTCATTTTTTTTATATTTGTTACACTCAATTAGATTATAATGTGTCGTTGTACATGTATGTGATGCTTTTGTACGCCAGGATAAGTCCGGCCCGAACTGATAGAAATGGTAACTGAATTTTTTGCCTCTCCTCCCCCCTTTTTCAGTTCCTTTTTTTCTATCCCCTTGTTTAAAGAGCACCATTTTCTATTTATAGCTCTGCATTTCGTGTTCCCCAAGATGGATTAGGTCAAAAGTGAAATTACCTTCCGGGACATTTTTTAGGGCTTTCGTGGCACTCATTTCCTCCTTCCACCTGTCGGAGGGACAGCTGTTATAACTAACTTTTTCTCACTTTATACGTGTCACTTAATCATTCGTTCGTGCAGTAATCATCTATTTGTACAACATCATCTGTAGATGATGCCTTCTCATTGGTGAGGAGGCTTGTGTTGATGTATTTTCTCTCTGCGTATTAGAGGTCTTTCTTAAGTTGATTACCTTTTACTCGGCGGTTTTCTCTTTTGCTCGGCTAACTCTAGTCTTTTGCTCGGCGGATAGTATATACTGTTTCTCACGTTGTCAGGCCTCGCTCATGACCCTTTTCATTTTTTATGATAATCGGGCCTCGTCCTACTCATTCGGCCCATACGGAGATGTTGAGGCTAATTTAGCCCATGAGAGAAAGTACAGAATTATGCTCCCACAGTACAAGTGAAAATGAAAAACGTTTTTGGAGCAATAGTACCTCTTTTAAATAACACTTTTCATTTCAAAAAATGCTCTCTAAAATTGTGAGCATTCTCGAAGAAGCTCTTAGTCTATTAAAATTGTTAATTAGTACAAAAATGATACAAAATACCTATTTTACCTCTTAGCTCATGTAAATTTTCAAATTCGATTTTTTTTAAAAAAATTTTGGACCCCAAAGTTCAAATAACTCAATTTTTTTTCCATATTTGATATTGCATTTATACAAAAACAAATTTTACAAATTATTTTTTACTAATACAAGCAATGTAATTAAAGACAATTAGGTATAAGGGCTCATTCTAATAATAATATAATTATAAAGGACACTTAAAAATTAGCTATGTAAATTAAGGACATTGTACAAAAAAGACATTAATATCATTTCTTTATAATATCGTCTCATTATAACACTAACAGCAACCAGAAGGTGCTAAATGCATTTAGCACCCCTGGACAGTAACCAGAAGGTGCTAAATGCATTTAGCACCCTTGGATAGCAACCAGAAGGTGTTAAATGCATTTAGGACCCCCTGGACAGCAGCCATAAAGTGCAACAAGAATAGGACAACAAAAAGACCCCTCGACACTAACAGCAACCAGAAGGTGCTAAATGCATTTAGCACCCCTGGACAAGAAGGTGCTAAATGCATTTAGCACCCCTGGACAGCAACCAGAAGGTGTTAAATGCTTCTGGTTGCAACCAGACAGCCAGAAGTGAGAATGTGCTAAATGCATTTAGCACCACCTGGATAACAACCCCTTCTGGTTGCAACCAGAAGGTGAGAATGTGCTAAATGCATTTAGCACCACCTGGATAACAACTAGAAGGTGCTAAATGCATTTAGCACCTTCTGAACAACAACTAGAAGGTAGTACCGCTTGGATAACAAACTATAAGGTGCTAAAATGATTTTAGCACCATCAAAATTGATGAGATCAACATCTACTTAATTTATTTATATGTATATATATATATGGATCGACGTAGGATTCGTAAAAAAAAAATAGAGTTATGATCATATTTTTTTTCAAATCCCACTGGGCTGTCGAAATTGGTCGATTTCGATAGTAAAATGACCTCTGATCGTCTTAATTTTTTGCAAAATTATAGTAACTTTGTCTTCCGAACAACATATCCAAAAATCAGCTAAATCCAACGGTTCGATCAAAAGTTATATATCTTTTACGATTGCACATCCATAAAAAAAGAAGATGAAGATGAGAATGGCGCTCGCTCTTCTAGGTGATACGATCGGAGATTCAGGTGGTGGTGGTGGTGGTGGTGGTGGTGGTACTGGTGGTGGAAGATGTGAGATTATTGGTGAAACAACTTCTCTTTTCCTTTGTTTTTTGTTTTCTATCTCTAAACTATGTGTATGTAAGAGAGAATAATATGTCTTTTGTATAATTAGAATAAATGATATAGTAGGGTATTTTTGTCCATCAACATTTATCATTTTCCTTAAAATAAATTAATATTATGAAAAGTGTCCTTATTGTAAAACCAAATTATGAAATTGATACTACTTCCCTTTATTAAACATGAGTCTGTCCTTTGAGTTATAAAACATTACGGAGCGAGACCTTATAATCCATTATCTCATGTAATTATTATACCAAATAATCAAAAAAAAATCTCAAAAAATAATGATTCGCATAATAATATAATGGACAATGGCTAATAAATAAAGGTAAAATGAATCTCTCTCTAACCTAGAAGAGTGGCTACATACATCCTCCAAAAATTAATTCCCAAGCAATCACTCAAACTAGAACTGAATATGTCAATCTTGATTAACAAACTAAATCTCAAAAGGAACAAGAAAATGGAGTTGGTCTTGGCCTTGTAATGGGATATCACGCAATTCCTTTTAAAGGATCTTTTGTTAATTGTGATGCACAATTTAATAATTAAATTGTATTGCTACAAAGAAAATTTTAACTTAATGCAATTATATAAAAAGATAAATTAATTAAAAGATTATAGTAAATATTTTTTATTTAAAAGTAAATGATAAAAAGTTTGATTATTCACACAAAGAACTCAAGTTTGAGTTCTACTTCTTTTCACCTCTTTCTACTTGAAACACCCAGATCATTTCATTGATTTTATTTATTAAAAAAGAATCAATGGCTTTGTTGATTTTTTATTTTTTATTTTTTTTGTATAACTGCAATATCAAAAAATAAAAAAAAAGTGTTATTTGGACTTTGGGGTCTATAGTTTTGATAAAATTGAGTTTGTGGTAGTTTGCATAAGGGGAAAAATAGTCCGTTTGCATTATTTTTTGATTGACTAATGGTTTTGATGGTTTGACTAACATAAACGTCCAAAATGGAGCCCAAAACCCAAATAACTCATCTTTTAAATGAAAAGTTTAAGGTTATATTTGGCATGCCGGATTAGGAGGAGGGATATGACTAAATATTCATATCACATGTTTGTGACGACTCCGGATAGAATAAAAAATTGGATAAATTAACTTGACTTGATGACTTATCTCCCAAAACATTAAATTAAAGATATATCACATCTGGTGTTTTATATCATATTCGGTTTTTTTGTTTGGCACGCCAAATGTAGCCTAAACTTGTGACTTTTAAGTATAAAAATATATGATATTGCTACTTGACTAAAAATATTATTATATGTGTTTATTTTGTTTTAAAAGTTTATATATGATATGAAAATTTATAACTTATCATATTATACACGCACTGTGTATCTTTTAATATAATTAATTATCAAAATTTTCAATTAATGTTTTGCAAAATATTTCTAATTGATAATCTCGTATCCTTTTTGAATCACACTAGACTATGTTTGTGAAATATTTTAAATTAACAGTATCTTTAATTTTTCAAAACAAACTAAAGTATCAAATTTCACAATTAAAATAAGATTGCATTCTTGACTCACTGACCATTGTTGAACTAGCAACAACAAATTCAAGAAGAATTTGAGATGAACAGAACAATATTTTTAAGCATGTCCTAAGCTAAGAAAATCAATTTATATTTGGAACATAATGGAAATCGAACCAGATACCTGTGAATTCAGTTACAAGTCAAGTTTGATTGTAAAATGGAAATTCACTTCTTACTTTATAGTTTATAACCAAAGAAAAATTAAATTTTCTTGTGACAATCTCCATTAAGGCTCCATTTGATAGCAACATGGAAAATGAAAAGAAAAATAACTAATTTAGGTGAGAAGATGGAAAATAAGTTGAGAGATGTGGTGAGATTAACTCTTGCGTTTTGCTTTTTTCCATGACAGTTTTCTTTGGGTTATGGTGGAAAAAAAATTTCCACAAAATATTAAAGAAGGATGGAGGGCATATACTCACAAAAATGAGTATGGGATGGAGATAATCTCACCATGTGCCTCAACTTATTTTCCATCTTCTCATTCAAATTAGTTGTTTTTATTTTCATTTTCTATGTTGCTATCAAACAGAGCCTAAATGATCATATTTTAACATTGAAATATATCATATCATGACGGCCAGTACTTCTTGTTACAAGCTTATTGACAATTTAAATAGTGTTTAACTGCCCTTGCTGCCATACAATTAATTTTGATTTTACAACTTTTAGCCGAACTAATTTTTTCCAACTGCGATTTCATTTATTATGAAAATGCTTCAATGTAAAACAACCCAGTGGTACAACTTGAAGACCCAATTCCCAACGAACTCGATTTCCATTGTAATCTAATACTCTCTCATGTAACTCAGAAACGTCCTGTCCTAATATTTAGTTTCCATGCAAAAAAAAAATTGCAAAATATATCTATAAAATATGTTTTAATGCTAAGATCTCTGTTTCAAATGTCAAAATTTATCACTTCAGCAACTACGAAAATCCCCATCCCAAAATTTCACCCAAGAACAATGATTAATTGGGATTAGAAAAAACAAAGACAAGTAGATAATTTGACAGTGAAGAGCAAAGGAGGGATTGATATAAACTTCAAAATCATTTTCTTGAGATGCAAATTTCCATCAAACCCTAGCACTGCATTTCAATCTTGCGAAGTATAGAGGAAAACGTGATGGAAATGCAAAATACTCTACAATCAAAATTTTCCCTTTCCATCTCCATTTTCCTCTGTGCTGTGCTTTCCAAGATACAACAAATATCTAAAAGCTTCTACAAAAACTTCACATTTACACTCCATCAGGAAGAAATCACTTTCGAGTGAAACCCTACAAAAAAATTGTCAATGGCCGAGATAAACACATGAAAGAATAGAAAATGATAATTAGAACACCAGAAGATAACACAATGGTCTTAAAAAAAATTTCACAAGCCCTCAAAACGTCCCGTTTAATAATACAAAGTCGAAGGCGAATGAGATTGATGCACAACAGCAGCTTCTTCCCTCAGATTTACTATAAAAAATCCTTATATCAGCAATTCTTCTGTAGGAGAGCTAAAATAACATTTTTAAATCTAAAACCGAAAAATAAAGGATACAGACCACATCAATTTTCTCTGAAATAAATGTTGTCATACGCTGACCTGATTATGACCAAAATACTCCGCGACAGCACCGGAAGAGGTTGATACAGCTTTCCATATAATGGTTAGTGCAGAAAAGGCAAGCAAAGCAAAGCGACATTTTCAAGAAGTAATCAAAATAGCCTTGCTGTCGGGTGATTAATATACAATCGATCTTGGTGAGATTATCATCACGCGTAGTACATGTACAAGCTGTTTGAAGCAGCACACGCGATTGAGTTCTCGGTCGGGTGCCACGCCAGATGGAGCAACTTTGTTGTGAAATCAAATGAATTTCCGTTTGTTTCAGCTCCAGAGTTATCTGCGCCTTTAAAATGGAAAAAATGAAAAACTCCTATATATAGAAAGTAATATAAATTTCAAATTGAAGGTCGTAAAGCTGGAAAATGATAGGAAAAGCATTCAAGTTGTATGAAAAGTTGGACAAATTAGTGAGTGATCAGGCGAGATGTTATATTACTGTTTTGGTTTTCCATTGAATAAAAATTCTTTGGGCAGTAGGTAACTAAGTTTTTCCATGAAAAAGAAGAAAAGATGTATAATATTTCACCGAATCAATCATCTATTTTTTTTCCCAACTATTTGTAAAAATCAATAGTTTTTTCCAAAAAAAATTCTTTTGATTACAAAGTTCAAAAAATGGTTGGAAAAACAATTAATCCCTCCGTCAACTGATACTCTCACTTTCCTTTTTGGGATATCTCATTGATTCATTTCCACTAGGACGTAAACAATGTACCAAATCTCATGATAAAAACGGAGCTGTATTATTGAACATATCAGAATGACGAGGTTGAAATTAGTGTTTTCTTAAAAAGGACCAAAGCCAAAGTGGTACTTATTCATATGAGACGAAAGACTAAATTTCATGAGAAGTTGTAAAAGGAGATGAATCATTTGGTGAAATGTTCACGATATAGTCTTTATTTTTCCGATTTTGCCTCCATGGAAAACCCAAAAACTAATAGAACATCTCACTAAATCAACATCTCATTTTTCAACTCATAAGAATTAGTTGTTTTAACACTCATTTTCCAACTTCGCAATCAAACACACCCTATATTTTCAAATTAATATTATCCATATTGTTTTGAAACCTAGTAAGACGTAAAATTAAAATATTCATGAATCGACATATTACAAAGCTGAAAACCATACCTCGCCTGACAACACGAGGAAGAGATACAAGGGATCTTGAAGGCTTGGATGGGGTTTGCACTTGTCGCCTAATTATACAAGCCATGAAAAAAATTAACAATAATTCAATTGCATTATCATACAACCAACAATTAGGGCCGGTTTCATAAAAAAATTTAATAAATAAATAAATAAAATTGGAAAAACAATTAAGTTTATGGGAAGTTGGAAAAAGAGATTTGGTGAGATGTTCTCTATTTTTCCTATTTTTCATGGGAAATTTTTCTACCCATCCTCCAAATAATTGGATTCCATGGATAAACCAAAAAAGCAATAAAACATCTCACCAAATTGCACCTGTCTTCTTCCAAGCTTTTTTTAAAAGTTAGCAGTGTTTTCAATCATTTTCCAACTTTGTTTTTTTTAATCAAACCAATCCTCGTATTCTGAAAATTCCATCATAATATTTTATTTGATCAAAAGTGCCAAACACTCAAGTTGAATAGTATTCAAGTAAGGCATTCTTGTATAGATTTATACAGACATACCTCGTGGGGTTTTTGGTGGCTTCCAATGTTGTTGCTTCTGTGCTGCCCTCAGAGCAACCAAACACGCGAAACAGATTGCTGGTTCACACAAAAATTATTGCATTAGAAAATTTTTCACCTATTTAAAAAAGAGATAGGCCCTTTTTTTATATATATAACTTTGCCCCCATTTTGTATGAAAATTAGACCCCGGTTTTCATGATGTTAGAGTTAGACTTCTCCCTTTACATGCAGAGGAATCTCAAAGAATTATATAAAAAAGCGGGGTTAACTCAAATGATAACGTTAAAGTGAGACATTGGACCCATTTTTTTGCAATTCATTGAGATTCCCCCACATGCAGGGAGACGAATTCTAATGATTATGAAAACAAGGAGTAAGTCTAATTGCGTCTTAAGAATAGGGGGCAAAGTAAAAAAAACACAAAAGAGATTAAACACATTTTCAACTATTCCGGGTAAATAAATAATATATATATATATACCCAGAACAGGTGGAAAAACAATTCATTCGAATCAAGTGGGTCTTTGAGGATCAAGAAAGTGACAAAATCAGACCTATAGGAACCGGTGGCCACCCGAAGTCCATCTCCACTCAGACAACACTCGAACTTGTCGAAGATAGAATCATTTTCATATAAATCACACAACTGATTGAGATCAAAGAGTTAAAATAATTCTGTGTAATAGGTTTTAATCGAAGCTGCACAAGTCCATTTAAGATTATCAATACTCAACAGAAATGCTTCATTAAATAAAATTGTCACCTTAGGTCTCAAATAGTCATGAACCTGGAAAGTTGCAACTGGCCCAGAATCCATATTTATGTCCCACAGCTACAAAATGTATAAAGCAAAATCATGAGCGGAATCAAAAAAAATATTTATTTAACCATTCTAGCAAGCTTCTTTGTGCTTTTTTTCCCTCAGAAACCCACAGTGCAAGCAATCAGATTTGACGAAGGTGGAATTGTTCTTAACCATTGATAAGATAATCGTTAATAAACTCCCCCACCTTCTCACGTTTCCACCTATTTACTATAGTATTCTTTAACATTATTATTAAAATACTACTATTTTATTTTAACAGAATATCTTTAGCTCTTCTTGGAATAATCAAATGCAGTATGCAGCAATCCATTTGCTTCTTTTACACTTTTACACATATACAAGAAAATTGCAACATATTCTATTGCTTCTACTTCAACATCCATATGCAAATTAGTTAATTATAATATCTCAAAGATGCATGCAAAAAATTAAACTAATCGGAGATGCGCAAGTCCCTCGTCATAATCATGTTATATATTGAATTATGAACCTTACAAAAATTTAGTAAAAGTAAGTATAGTGATTATATGATTACAAATATCAGATTGATTTGAAACTTTGTATCTATGATAAACAAGACAAAAATAGCTCATCCGAAGGTGGAATTGATAAATTATGAGTCTAAGAAAAAGTTATGGATGGGTGTCAAACTTCTTAATCTTACACCAGTGTAAGTTGAACCTTCCCTGACGTATATAGATCGATAAATAGCAAATGCCAAAAACAGATACCTTAAGTGTCATATAATCACGACTTAGTATATGCCTTCCATCCTTGGAAAATTTAATATCTGAAATTGATGCAATTATATCTGTGAAAAAAGATCTGGAACCAGGAGCCTCATGTTCTTCAAACCTGTAGCGATTATGAGCATTTATTAAGTTTATTGCAAAACCAGATTTTTTATTTTTCTAAAGAATGTACTGTTATTACGACAAAATTACTCAAGTAATCAGAAAAAATCAAAATCCACTTACAATTTACTGTGGGTATCACACAAAGCTGATTGCCGCAAATCAAGAAGCCTGATTAATCCTTTTGAGCTACTATATGCCAACATATTACAATGTGAAGGGTGAAATTCCGCCGAAGTTATCACCTCTGCAAGAGTAAACTCAATAGGGTGATATCCTATCTCATTATAACATATTAACATGCCTTTTTTTCTCATATAGAAGAGAGCAAACCTTTTCTTTTTTTTTTCAAAATTCTTTTATAAATCAAGATATTCAAGCCTCTTTGAGAACATGATTAATCCTCCCAAATACACAATACCAAATTAAGAAAGAAAAAAAAAAAAAAACTCATAATGTGGGGATGACTGAGTATAGGGCAACATACTTATTATTAGGGGTGTGGCAAAAACAAACCGGACCGCCAGGTTTTGTGGTCTTTTTTCTACTCTCGGTTCGGTCCAGTCTGCTTAGTTGTAAACTGAATAGATTCAGTTCGGTCCTTGGTCCAAGAAAGTTGAAAACTGAGTGGGACCGAATCGACCGATCTTCTTGTTAAGCTTTTTATATACAAAGTAATTGTCTTTCATGCCAATAATTAACCTACATGTAACCAAAGACTACCCATTTAAAATTTGAAAATGCCTAAAAAGTGGTAATAGGTTACAGCTGTACTCTCTTTTATCCTCTCCATTCTCTTAACTCAATACCAAAAGCAAACAACGGCTGTTAGTGCTCCCTAAATATCTCTCACTTCGTCCTTTCTCATTTCCAATTTACATCTTCTCTTTCATCCTTGCCCTTTTTACAAACTCTCTCACATAGATTTCTCTCTCATCTGTGTATATTCAATCTCTCTCTCATCCAAATACCTCTCTCTACTTTTGCTCATCCAACTATCTTGTTTCAAGGACGATAGGATAGTAGCCGCATTAATGGTTTTTCCTCCGGCGAGTAATTTTCATTCCGGCAAATAATTTTCACTACATACTCAATGGAGCTTCTTGTCTCTCTCAATCTCATTGTTGAAACCAAAACCGAATTGAGACCGAAACCGTCAGTCTTTACCTATTTCGATTCAGCCATTGGTCTCATTTTGGGCAGGACCGAAGATGTTGATTCGGTCGGAAAAGACGCCTAATGGGTCAGTTGACCTACCCGTGCACACCCTTACTTATTAAGAAGAAATGCTCTATACTACATTTTTTGAAGTTAGTTATGCATGTTTTAATTTTTCAACAATCATTCCAATTAAAATTCAAAATAATCATCTCAGGCACACAACCAATTTCAGATTCTGAGATTTCTACCAGTCAGATCCTCCATGTTTGTAGGCTTCACATCAACGATATTGAAACTTTGATTGCTAATATCCAAGTTCCAAAGATTTATTCGCAGATCATCAGCAGATATAAAAGTTTCACCGTCACTACAAAATGGAAAGGAAATATGGATCAATAAAATGTAATAAAAATGAGACAAGATGCAATTCATCAAACATAACTAGGCAGCAAACCCAAAATGAACATGATATGCAAGAAAGATTTCATGGTGATCTTATAGATTCTCAACTGCCTCAAAAGATAAACCCACAACCAAAGAAAACAGCGACAATGATAACAGTATTACACCTGAACATGCAAATTGCAATCACACCACTACTACAGAGTATTCTTATAGAATAACAAATTTTAGAGAATGACAAGCAAATACCATGCGTAGAGAATAAGAAGCTTTACATCATAAAGCTTGCAAAAAGGAGATTAAATTTGCGTTCTCCAAGAGTATAGTCCTTTACTTCAATGGAAGTGCAATAAGCAGAAAAATAAAGTCAAGATGAAGATGTAGAATCTTCACATGTATAAGCTCCGACAAGGATGGATAAAAAGCATCAATCCAGCCTTCCAGGATATCAAAGGAAGAATATGTTTGTTATATAATCTCCTTTCACAACTCCAGCTCAGTTATTCGGTACCTCGTCAATCCACTAGATATGATGAATTACTCTTATATTATGACTCTCAGACACTGGTTTTAGTGCAAGTGATGATAGTGTAAGCTGACCAAAAGTTGAACGGGTAAAATCTTCTACAAGGTAAGATCAAAAGCTTATACTCATAAAGGAGGTGAAACTCGATCTTATGCTGGCTAGATAATCCTTTATGACTTCAGAAGTCTCATAATATGATCTTCAAGGACTATAACTCCTAGACCAAATCGAAAAGACATCTCAATGGTTTAAATGTTTACATTTTGATAAGTTTGCCAGCACATGAGGTGAGTGCATTTTCAGGCCAAAGACTTTTTGAGTATAACCAACAATCAGTAAAAAGGCCACATCTACGCAGTGCATGAGAGAGTCGGAATTTAAAAGGTCCCTCTAAAAAAAGTTTCATAAGAAGCTCATTTTTATATACAAAGAAATCTATAACACCACTACAAAAGCTACCAATTCTCCATGCATGTTCAGAACAAATCTGCTGGATTAAGCAAAAGGTTCTGCTTTTGCAAATGCATTTGTGCAGAAACTACTTCTCGCATCAAGGCAATTTCAGAAAAGATTCAGGATTTACAGCCTCTGAGTTATGAGAGAGAGAGAGAGAGAGAGAGAGAGAGAGAGAGAGAGATCTCATAGAGGATGATTTAATATGCTAGAGGCATAGACACATGAAACTATAGCACCCCAATCAACAGGACCCTCAAGAAGATATGTAAAGCCAACTCCTATTTCAACTTACTTTGAGGCTGTCTCACATTTTTGAATTTCCAGTCCCCCCCCCCCCCTGCAGTCTTCTTTTTCAAAAAGAAAAAGGGTATATAGTGCAAGCAACTGGATTCAAACCCTTGCCGGTAGCAAGATGAAATTGTGCTTAACCCACTGGCCACTTATCATCCTTCTAAAATTTTCCTTCGCCTACCCAATATGCAAGTCGCAAAGACATCACATGTGGGGTAAACTACTAGTAGTAAAGGAAAGAGGGAATAAAAACAACAAGGATCTGTATGCACATAGTTTGTAAAATTAGTTTATAATATGTCTTAGCAATGGAATTGCGGCCTCGTGTGTTAATGTATTGAATAAGATGTGTTCAGGAAGTTTGAAGTTTCTTGAGGTTTAATTGAACACTAACTTAAGGTTAACTGACACAAAACAGAATAGACAACTTTAGTTTAACTAATATAAGTAGGAGAGCTGCATCCCCCCCGGCCCCGCACAGCCCCCACACAACAACATCAACAAAACGAAAAAAAAATCCACACAGAAAACAAAACAAACAAAAAGATAAACACGGAATAATTCTTTATTTCCTTCCACTGTCTTTAAATCTAGAGGATTCTCTATTCTTCTCTTCTCTCACCTCCCCCTTTTTCACTACTCTCCCTTTCGTCTTTTAAATTCAAGAGGTACAGTAAACATTCACCTGTATGTAAAAGCTGAAGAGAAGACAGACATACAAGAACAGACGAAAAATACATAACACAAATCAACATGTATTCATAGAAGACGTGAGTTGACCTGTTATTCGAGATAGAATTAATATGATAGTCATGGGCATGAGCGTAAATTCTTCGACATCTAGCCACAAGGCTTGTCTCTAGACTTGTTACCTAAGTATCAAAAGTGGAACAAACATTAGTGCCATATAAAGCAATCAGAACAAGTCCCTAGATTAGTCCAGAATCCATAAGTCCAAAATACAGAAGAATCAGCGACATAACTAAACTACAGTTCTTCTAAATCACAAACTAATATTCTTGGTCAACTTGAAGCTAACCGAGTGTTTAATTCCAAAGCATAATTTCTGCCAGAGAAAAGAAGAAAGAGAAGGGGGGGGAGGGAGAGAGCGAGAGAGAATAATAAAGCTGAGTACAACTACCACGGGTAAACGTATGGATGAAATTCCCCCTGGTGGAGATTGAAGTTCATTGCTTGAATAATTGAAAGGTTTGTCGATGCATCCTCCATTTACAACATGCCTTTTGGAGTTTGCCGATACACTTGAACCACCAATTGTGCCGTTTCCGAAAGATTTTGGATGGTCCACATTCATTTCACATACTTTCTTGACCTTCTTCTCTTGGACCTGGTCCAAGTACCATTAGAAGCGTGAGCAATATGCGTAAGTAATAAAGGCATCATGTGGTTCAACCATTCGTTGCCCAAATGGCTGACATTTGCAGCAGCAAAAATGTACCTTACTAGTTCGTGTGGTGACAACACATGTTTCCAGAACAATAAGATGTATATCATTTATGTGAAAAAATACAGAATATTGGGCAACAAAAGCCACACAGCAAACACGATTTGGGAAAAATAAACAGATAACCAGTCAAAAGAGGATATTGATGACACAGAACCCAATAAATCCCCTTGCAATTTTTTTTTCATTCTTTACTTCTATTAATTTATTTATTGTTTCATTGTTTTGGTGGGGAGGGGGGGTGGAGTTCCTTTAAACAAACCATATGCAATAGATAAATTGTCCTACATCAAAAGAAAATTATTCGTAAGAGCATGCGCAACCTAATCTTTTCAGTTACCAAGAAAATGGAGAAGATGGGAGAAAACTAGGACTTCCAGTGCACCCATAGTTGTCAAAAGCTCAAGGCGCACCAAGGCGCCGAAGTCCCTGGAGCCTAGGCGCAAGGCGCAGGCGCGCGCCTTTTCGAAGTAAGGCGCACCCTTATGCAAAAACTTAAAATATATTATTCTACTCATAATTTGCACCACCTACTCTAATGTCATACAATCTAGAGCTAAATAAGTCATCAAATTAAAATCTAAATAAGAAACATTATATCATTTATAATTTAATAATTCTGTAATATATATATATTTTTTATAATTTAATAATTCTGGAAAAAAATATAATTCTGGAAAATGTATATATATTATTTATAATTTAATAATTCTGGAATATATATGGATATATATTATTATAATTTAATAATTATGAAAAAAATATAATTCTGGAAAATATATATATATATTATTTATAATTTAATAATTCTGGAAAATATATATATATAACAAATTATCTATATCACTTATCTATAAAAAAGGGACATATCATACCACGTGAGCAGAAATATGTGAGGTGAGGGTGTAGAAAAGGGCAAAACAACGTGAGCTGCATAAATTAATTCTTCTGAGGAAAAGAAAAAGAAGAAAGAAAAAAAAAATAGCAGCGACAGAAGAACGAAGAACAGGAGAAGGAAGAAGAAGAAGAAGATCGGCGTGAAACGATCGACTGAACGACGGGGTGAACGACGGAACGAGCAAGAGAAGTGTGAGTGAGAGTGTGAGACGGCGTGAAACTAAGGTGAGTAGTAGGGATTTAGGGTTTTTTACGTCTTGTTTCAGTGGAAGTTCCCAATAAACGAAATGGCTCCGTTTAGATCCAAAAAAATAAAGTCAAAACATTAAAAAGAAAAAAAAAACGCCTAGCTTCAAAAATCCACGCCTTGATGCTCCTGGAGCCTGGAGCCTAGGCGCAAAAAGCCCTCGCCTTTTCAAATGGGATGCGCCTAGTAGTAAGCGACTCCCCACTTCTGCGCCTGGAGGCGCCTGGAGCCTAGGCGCGCTTTTGACAACTATGAGTGCACCAACTATCAAACAGATCAGCGAACCACATAGAGAATGATGTCATCGAAAGGAGTAGCAGCAGAATAAGCATGTGGTAACACCCAAAAGGTACCTTTTAATACAAACAGACCTCATTGGTATGACTTGATCAAATAATACTAGGATCCTATCATATTACCAGATTAATCAAATCAATAAAACATCATAGTTAGCAATTAAAAACATGTTATCTTTTGTGTGTCTAGATTTTTTGGAGGAATATAGTAGAAGTATTCCCCCACTCAGTTTTAACAAGACAACAAAATTGTCATAGTCTCACGTCCCTTAATGGTGTAAAGTCTTCCAAAGAAATTCAAAGCTTTCGTCTAAATAAAATGCCCCTTTTCTTGATTATTAAAATTCTAACCAGCTTATATGGAAAATTTTCTCAATTTCCACTTCTTTTTTTTTGTTTATTTCTAGCATGTCTCCAGTACGACTGAAAATTTTCAGGCATGCAGCCAAAATTTCTTAAATACTAAACAGGTATTACAAGTCTCGCACATTAAAATGTACTTTACCAAGAATTTTGTTGAAAAGCAATTTATTTTGACATGATTAAGCCAGGTAGATAATGAAGAAAAACAATCTCAAAACTTGAAATGTGATAAAACTCAATTCAAGAAAATATATGTTTCCCCACCTTCCAAAATTTGATGGTTTTATCATTTGTGGAGAGCAGAAACAGGGCACTATTAGCAGTCTGGCACCATCTAATCTTGTTAATTTTCTCCTCAATTTCCAAGCTCTTGAGATAGTCAAACTGAACTCAAATATAAAGGGAGCAGGGTAAATTGATAATTGAAGGGTAGTATCAAGACAAAATTAAAAAAAAGCTGCAAAGCACATATACCATCTAGAGGTCTAAATGTCAAAATATATCACATGCCGAACATTAATCTTAACACATGCAACAAGTCAAAAGAAAATCCCTAAGATGCTGGGGATGTTAGTTACACGTTTTGGGTCCAAGATGTAATTATCATTACTGTTTTACAATTTGATTTTTCCGTAGCCTTTTACTTCTGTTATTTTTATTATGATGGGTTGTTGCACTTTATATTCAAATTTACATGGCATGGCCATTAATTTATGTAATCAAAGTTTAAGGGTATGATCTTTGAAAATGATTAAATGGGACTTCGATGATCAAAAAAATAAAATAATTAGCATGCATGATGATTAGGTTACTTGGCCAGTTTGTAATTGGGCTTGCCGGAACTATGAGCACAATCATATACTTGTGAGGTTGTAACGAAATTAGACTCCCTGAAACTCAAACTTGGGATTAAGGATTCATGAATATAACTTAATATTATTGTAATTATATTAGGTCTGTTTCATTTTAAATTAAACGGTGGATTTTTAATATTTTGAAACTTCAACTAATGGTGAAATTATCGTTCTTGTTATCAACTTATTTTTACACTGTATAGTAAATATCTGGGATATAGACTTATTGAATGATTGAAATGAAGTGGTGGAATTCCAAGGATATCCCTTCTATATTGTGATTTTTTTCAAATTTACTAAAAATGACGTTAATGTTGTGATTTACTAACAATATTTATCAATATATTATATACATATATTTTAAATGTATCCCAAGTGTTTGCCTGTACAACTTTGTCAAAAAATACAGCAATGAGATTCAATGTCTCATAATTTCAAAGTTCCAATTGTATCTGAGATTTGTACAATTTAAGAGAAAATTTGTAACCTCTGGTTCATGGCTCTGAAATTCAGTTTTATAACGGAACTCAGGCTGCCGATTGCTCGAACAATCCATCCTCTCTAGATCTCTTCGATGACCAGCATGCTACAAGTTAAATGTATATATTAGAAAAAAGCAAAACATTAGAGAAACCTATCAACATGCAAAACTAAAATAGGGTAAGCCTAATAGCACTCCACACGGATACTCTAGCACTCTAGAACTATACTAAGTGACACTTCATCTGCATCTTTTTGGACACTTTTGATGCATGACGACACTTTTTGAAGTGCTAAAATACTCATGTGGAGTGCTAATAGGCATACCCTTAATGAAAACAAGCAAACAATGAACAGACGTACATCTCTTTTATCAGTTCTTTCAAATAAAACAACCCGACCCCCACGATCTCCAGTGGCCAGATGGTCCCCAGTTTTGTCAAATTCGATGGCTGAAATAATATCAACTGCAGAACAGAAAAATGAGCAGTTCAAGTAATAGGAAGCAAACTCAAGGGGTGCACAACAGTGTTTATTGCAAGTTCTATGAAGTACATATAGGGACACAGATATGGATATGACAACACTGACATGCTGAAACACGATCTTTTTCTTTTAAAAAAAACAATTAGGGACGCAGAAACTTTCGATAAATATACTTTTTGTATTTAATAGCTACAAATTATGAATCTTTCAAATCCAATCAAATTAAACTAGGAAGCAAAATCCCACAAGTTTCCAAAACATAAACATATGGACCTTGGTGGATATTCTTTTTTATGAGTTGTTAGGAACCATCTCTCCCAAAAGCTTAAGTTATTAGGTAGTGGGCTAACAATATATATCATGCTCTTCAACACTCCCCCTCACGTGCGACCTACTCGCACGTGGACAGACAAACAAGACAAACAAAACCAAAGGAGCACTTCGTGCACAAACAACAACGTGCATACTGCACAAACACAAAGGGGGAAACAAATGCAAGCGGGAGGATTCGAACCCGAGACCTTGCAGAATCTGAGCTCTGATACCATGTTAGGAACCATCTCTCCCAAAAGCTTAAGCTGTTAGGTAGTGGGCCAACAATATATATCATGCTCTTCAACATGAGCAATGGCAAAATCGTTTCTAAGTGTGTTTCCACCACTGCTTAGAACCTTAGCAGAGGATCTTTTGTTGTTTGTGTTCAAGGGGTAAATTCCTTTTGCTGATGTGTTGATGCTGTATTGGGGCATGTAATGTTCGTAGCGAAGTGTTCTTGTGTCAGATGGATAACGAAAATACCTCAAGCTGTTTAACCGTACACCTAGATTTTGCGTTGCCCGTGCTCCAACACGAGGGAGAGTGCTAGAGAGTATAGGATGATTATTATCACGGAGTGAATTGAGTCTTTATTTGAAGGAAGATTATCTATGCAAGTAATGTATGCCATGTGAAGTTACCATCTCGCTAAAAGTTTAAGCTGTTAGACAGCGCCACAATGTAAATCATGCTCCAATGTGTATGTTCTTTTTTATGAGTGGTGGAAAAATCCTTTTTTGTAGGTGTTTACACCACTACTTAGAACCTTAGCGGAGGATCTTTTGTTGTTTGTGTTTGAGGCAGTACAAAAGGAGGCTTACAAGTGTATTTTGATCTTTCTAGAAGATGTTAGAATTAGAAGAGCAATCAAGACTTTTAATTTATTTTGGTAGTTTCATAATTAGTTTTATCATTATTAAGTCTAGGAAGTTTAAGGGTGGTCAAGAGTCTTCCTAGGCATTAAAACAGTTTATGTTGGAAATAGTATGCAATTAAGATGAAGTTTGACTGTTTGGTAACTCTCAAGGGCCAGCTTTGTTATCTATAACTAATATTGTAACAAGAGAATAAAAAGTAGACTTGGTTTTTCATCATTAAATATTCTCTCAAGCTGGGACTTTTCCCAATTATCCATCTTATTTGGGCTTTTCCACTGTGCTCTCTGAATAAATGCGCCTTCTCGCTACATCAGGTTCCACTGTGCTCTCTGAATCACAGCACCTTCTCAGTGCATCAGTTAAGGAGTAAATTCGTTTTGCTGATGTGTAGATGCCGTATTGGGCCATGTTTGTGGTGAAGTGTTCTTGTGGCAGATGGATGACGAAAATCTTCTTGCTGTTTAAAAGCACACCTAAATTTTACATTCCCCTTTGTTGATGGGGTGAGATGGCTTCTTGGTGACATGGCTCTGGCGACTTTTGACATTTTCTATTCAAATTGGTCATTGTTATAAGTTGTAAATATTGTATTAGGAAGGTAGATGATTTAGGAATCCTAATTAGTAGTAGTTTCCTTATCTGTGTAGGAGACTCATGTATATACGTGGGTAATCTTCTCTCTAATAATAAGCAATATATTTTTTCCTCTCATCTTAGATTACATGGTATTAAAGGGATTAGGGTTTTGTTTCTTGGTCTGTTATTTGACAGCAGTTTGCTACGCAATACGCTAGGGTTTCCAATTTCGATTTTTGGTTTAGCAGTCCAAAGTGCTTGTTTAACCTCACCTCCGGCCTAGGGAGGATCAGCATCCACCGTCTAGGACTCGCTCAAAGTCCGGCATCAAGACGAGCAGTGCGTGGCCCTCACGCGCCACCACAAGAAGTTCAATACCTGTCACACGCGCCGGCGCGTGACGCCTCCGTTCAACCTCCGGCCACCGCCGTTGGCTTCGTCTCAGCATCTACAGTACATATATGTGCTTGGTTTGGTTCAGTTCATCTTTATTTTGTGTAGATCTGAAGTTGGCTTGCGTTTTAGCCTTCCTCGTGTAGTTTCTGCACATCCAAATCTGAAGCAAAATTGTTTCCAGGCCTGAAACAGTTTCTAGCAGCTGTTTGTTCGGGTTTCGTGCTTTGTGGTTGCTGATTAGTTTGTTCTTTGCTTTATTCGTGCATTGCAGTTTGTGGTTGGTTCGCTTCTCACTATCTACTATAATTTTATTTCTTCTTGTGTTCTTTACAAATAAAATTATTTGAATCATGATTGATAAAAAGGCAACCATTGTTTCGGATGTCATTTCGGTGACGTCGAAAATCACTGACCACAAGCTTAATGGCTCTAATTACCTGGATTGGAGTAAAACAGTTCAAATTTATTTGCGAAGTATCGACAAAGATGATCATATGACTGATGATCCACCCTCCGATGACTCTAAGCAGACATGGTTAAGAGAGGATGCTCGATTATTCTTGCAGATCCGAAATTCCATTGAAAGTGACGTCATTAGTTTGATTAATCACTGTGAATTGGTTAAAGAATTACTAGATTATCTAGATTTTCTATATTCTGGGAAAGGGAATATTAATCGCATTTATGATGTTTGTAAAGCGTTTTACCGTGCAGAAAAACAGGACAGGTCTATTATTCGTTACTTCATGGATTTTAAGAAAACTTTTGAAGAACTTAATATGTTGCTGCCATATAGTCCTGATGTAAAAGTTCAGCAAAAACAGAGGGAGCAGATGGCTATCATGAGCTTTCTAGCTGGGCTTCCATCTGAATTTGAAACTGCAAAGAACTAGATTCTTTCTAGTCCTGAGATCTCATCTTTAGAGGATGCATATACTACAGTTCTTCGCACAGAAGGAAATCCACCAGTTCAGACTCCATCTGTTCCGTTCAATAGTGCTCTAGTTAGCAGAAATATTGGGTATGAACTTGGGCAATCACAATATAGGGGAGGCAACCAAAGGGGGGGATCGAACAGTAACAGTTTTGATACTCGTGCACATGATTCAGGAGGTAGTGTCACTCGAGGACAGGAATCCGGTGGAATTGTATGTCATTACTGTCATAATCCAGGGCATCTTAAGCGGGATTGTAGGAAGCTTCGGTCCAGGACTCAGAGAGCTTACTCGGCCCATATTGCATCCTCTAATGAGATGGTTGAAAAATCAGTCTTTATCCCTGCAGATGAATTTGCCAAGTACTCTAAGTACCAAGAATCTCTAAAGTCTTCATCCACTCCAGTCACCTCTGTCACTGCAATTGCTGATTCAGGTAAACCAAATACATGCCTTGTTTCCTCATCATCCAAATGGGTCATTGATTCTGGTGCCACAAATCATATGACAGGTAATTCTAGCCTCTTTTCTACTTTTCAGTCACATATATCCCCTTCCAGTGTTACTTTAGCAGATGGAACATCTTCTTCCGTTCTGGGATCTGGAACAATCACCCCAACCCCTTTGCTTCCCTTATTATATGTTCTACATTTACCTCAATTGTCCTTTAATCTAATTTCTGTAAGCCAGCTTACTCGTAAACTTAATTGTTGCATCTCATTCTTTCCTGATTATTGCTTGTTTCAGGATCTTATGACAAAGAAGATTATTGGTAAAGGACATGAATCGGGAGGCCTCTACATCCTTGACACATCGATACCTAAATCCGTTGCATGTTCGGGTGTCACATCTGCTTTCAAGGCCCATTGTAGGCTCGGTCACCCTTCTCTTCCTCTGCTTAAGGAGTTGTGTCCTCAGTTTAATAAGGTGTTCTCATTAGATTGTAAGTCGTGTCAATTTGCCAAACGTCACCGTAGTAGTCTTAGTCCGAGAGTCAATAAGAGTGCAAGTGCTCCGTTTGAATTAGTTCACTCTGATGTTTGGGGTCCATCTCCTGTTATGTCAAAAACTGGGTTCAAGTATTTTGTTACTTTTGTTGATGATTATTCTCGTACAACTTGGTTATGTTTAATGAAAAGTCGTTCTGAATTGTTTTCTCATTTTGTGCGTTTTGTGCTGAAATTAAAACTCAATTTGCTACTTCTGTCCATATATTACGCAGTGATAATGCCAAAGAATATTTATCTTCATCTTTTCAGACTTACATGATTCAAAACGGTATCCTTCATCAAACTTCTTGTGTTGATACTCCATCCCAAAATGGAGTGGCAGAACGGAAGAACCGACATCTTCTTGAAACTGCATGAGCCCTATTATTCCAAATGAATGTTCCAAAACCATTTTGGGCTGATGCAGTTTCCACAGCATGCTTTCTCATTAATCGAATGCCCTCATCTGTTCTTCGTGGTGAGACTCCTTATAGTATTCTCTTCCCAAATAAATCATTGTTTCCTATTGAACCCAGAATATTTGGTAGTATTTGCTTTGTTCGAGATGTCCGTCTACAGGTTACTAAGTTAGATCCCAAGACTTTGAAGTGTGTTTTTCTTGGGTATTCTCGTCTTCAGAAAGGATACAGATGTTATTGCCCTAATTTGGATTAGTACCTTGTTTCAGCTGATGTTACCTTCATGGAAGAAACACCATATTTTCCTTCTTCCACTTCCAAAAGTCAGGGGAAGGATGATGATTTGTTAATATATACGATCACGTTCCCTGAACCCGTTGCTGAACCAGCACCAATCAGACCTCCCATCCATCAAGTCTACTCCAGACGCCGGCCTGCTGATTCATGTCCTCCACCAGCTTCTTCATCATCAGATTCCGTGACGAGTGATGATCTTCCTATTGCTTTACGCAAAGGTAAACGCCAGTGTACTTATCCTGTTTCGTCTTGTGTCTCTTATGATCACCTATCACATTCATCTTGTTCATTCATTGCATCTTTTGATTCTATATCTGTTCTTAAAACTGTTAATGAGGCTATATCGCACCCTGGATGGCGTAATGCAATGATAGAGGAAATGGATGCTTTAGACAAGAATGGTACATGGGACTTGATCACTTTACCTGCAAGGAAACAGGCTATCGGATGCAAATGGGTGTTTACCATCAAGGTCAATCCTGATGGGTCTGTTGCTCGTTTAAAAGCCCGTCTCGTTGCTAAGGGTTATGCTCAAACATATGGCGTTGATTATTCTGATACTTTTTCTCCTGTTGCTAAATTAACATCTATCAGGCTATTTATATCTTTGGCAGCTACTCATCATTGGCCTCTGCATCAACTAGGCATAAAGAATGCTTTTCTTCATGGTGATCTTCAGGAGGAGGTCTATATGGAGCAACCTCATGGGTTTGTTGCTCAGGGGGAGTATGGGAAAGTCTGTTATCTTCGTAAATCTTTGTATGACTTGAAACAAAGTCCTCGTGCTTGGTTTGGAAAATTTAGTCAGGCTATTGAGACGTTTGGCATGGCGAAAAGTAAGTCTGACCACTCTGTGTTCTACAAACAATCTGAAGCAGGCATCATTTTGTTGGTTGTGTACGTAGATGACATTGTCATTACTGGGAGTGATACTATGGGAATCTCTTCTCTTAAGTCCTTCCTTCATGCTCAGTTTCATACAAAGGACTTAGGGATGCTAAAATACTTTTTGGGTGTCGAAGTCACAAGGAGTAAAAAGGGTATTTTTCTATCTCAGAGGAAATATGTTCTTGACTTATTAGCTGAGACAGGGAAATTGGGGGCAAAGCCGTGTAGTACTCCGATGATTCCTAATATACAGTTGACAAAAGATGGTCAACTATTTGAGGATCCTGAGAAATATAAAAGATTGGTGGGGAAGTTGAACTATCTTACAGTGACTCGCCCGGATATTGCGTATTCTGTCAGTGTAGTGAGCCAGTTTATGTCGTCCCCAACAATTCATCATTGGGAAGTGTTAGAACAAATTTTGTGTTACCTGAAGGGAGTACCTGGACGTGGTATCTTATACGCCAATCATGGACACACTCGTATTGAAGGTTTTTCAGATGCAGATTGGGCAGGTTCCAAGGAGGATAGAAGGTCCACATCAGGCTATTGTATCTTTGTTGGTGGAAATTTGGTCTCATGAAAAAGTAAGAAACAAAATGTTGTGTCACGATCCAGTGCAGAATCAGAATATAGAGCTATGGCCCAGTCTGTGTGTGAAATAACGTGGATATGTCAGCTTTTAAATGAAGTAGGGATTAAGACTTCGGTACCAGCTAAATTGTGGTGTGATAATCAAGCTGCCATACATATTGCGTCTAATCCTGTGTTTCATGAACGAACGAAACATATTGAACTCGATTGCCATTTTGTCCGCGAAAAGATCCAGCAAGGCTTAATTTCCACAGGATATGTGAAGAGTGGAGAGCAATTGGGTGATCTCTTCACGAAAGCCTTAAACGAGGTTCGGGTTGATTATCTTTGTAACAAGCTGGGCATGATCAATATCTATGCTCCAGCTTGAGGGGGAGTGTTATAAGTTGTAAATATTGTATTAGGAAGGTAGATGATTTAGGAATCCTAATTAGTAGTAGTTTCCTTATCTGTGTAGGAGACTCATGTATATAAGTGGGTAATCTTCTCTCTAATAATAAGCAATATATTTTTTCCTCTCATCTTAGATTACAGTCATGTTTGATCACCGTGCTCCAATGTGAGGGAGAGTGCTAGAGAGTATAGGTTTTATTATCACAGAGTGAATTGAGTGTTTATGTGTTTATTTGAAGGGAGGTCATCTATCTAAGTAAAGTAATGCCATGTGAATTACCATCTTACTAAAAGTTTAAGCTGTTAGGCAGGCACCACATGTAAATCATGCTCCAAACAGTTTTTCACATCAGTTGACTCTAGTTTTTAGAAAACCACGTAATTACCTAGAACTAGAAGATTCAAATGTAGCAGATTGAACGCATACGAGATGGAAATGAAAAGAATGTAGAGTGTTCTCATTAAACTTACAGAACAATTAAGGTCTAAAACTTTGTGGAGTTCCCAATCAAGGCATCCACCATGGGCAGTAGTCACCACTATAACTATAACCACGGAGATCACACAATTCTGCTACTTCAATTGAATCATAACTTTAACTAAAGTGAAAACAAATGCAGGTAAACAATTAAAATAAATGGCCAGCAGAATTTAAATCATTTTCATCTATGCGCAAAAAGAAAATATCAACAAACAGATCAGCTTGATGATATGAACCAACAGAATGAATTTTCAGCGAAGGATTCAAGACATGCCGGTGCCTGAGCCAAACTGATGGATTAAGAGGGAGAAAGAACAATGCCAAATTAAAATCCGAAAGAGATGACAGTTAATAGAGAGAACAGATAGAAGAGATTTTAGAAACATTGAAGGGCACAGAATCAAATAATATTTACAAGAATGTTAAAAGGTAAGATATAAAGCATGTAGAAGAGATCGAATAGGTAATGCTGGAAGCACAGTAAGAGAAAAGTAGGGGAACACAGCACACAAAAGCTCACACTTTTACTTCCAATACTAATACCCAACTCTGGCAAACTTACGAGGAAACATCACTCAACTCCAATCACAACCCTGATCCTAAAAGGAGTCAAGGACTAAACTAAGCTTGAGAAACAAAGTACCAAAATACACAATGGGTTGACCAAAATACACTGAAATACTTATCAAACCGAGCAGCGGGTTCCAGCATCAATTCTCCTCCACTGAAAAATAACTTAACTCTGACGAGTTGAAGGCACTTCTAAAGAATACATATCAACCTCCAGTTCTGTTGTCTCATATCTGTTACCTACTACCTACCAACAGAAAATTAAATGTGATAAAATCATAGAACAGTAAATATCAACCTTCGGTTTTGTGTCAATTATCCATTAGTAATTTTCTCAACTTGCTCAGTACCAACATAAAGAGGACAAATACAACCCATCAAAGTCTCATCCTTTGCACCCTCTACAATCTACATCATTCAATGGGCTGAATAACATGTATGACATGCTCCAGTATTGAAGACTCGGTTGATTTTGTTTCAACCACTCCAACTAATTAGCAGATGTTTATTTAGTATATACATTCAAAAGAGTGATGTCCAATCCCATGATAGTTAAAGTGCCTTGATTTATTAGTCGTAGAATGACTTGATTGAAAAAAAAGGGGGTTCTTAATTCTGGTCAAATTCTCAGTGGATGCTCCCAAAGAACTATTTCTCAATTCTTCCTCCATCTCAAAGCCATTGATACCGTAAAATATGTTATCACAATGATCAAGAAAGTTGTGGATTTAGTTCTACCGGTAAATAATGAATTTGTCATCTTAATTATATGCAAACGCTAAACCCGTAGCCAAGCTATAGAAATGCACAGAGTACCCTTCCGCAAACTAAGTTCCTTATCTCAATTAGGTAAACTGCCAAGTCTTCTTGTTTTCCATTTTGTAGTACAAAGTAGCAAATCATGGCAAGCCTTATGTTTTGTCATGCTCTGATGGTGGCCTAACAAATTTGTTGGTAATTTGACCATCATATTTTTTTCACAGTTTTCTTTAATTCATCCTCAGAAGAAAATGCACTTATCTATGAATGGTACCACGATAAGAGACTCCCTAAATTCTCCAAACAATCAATAAAGCATTGGGGTTGTGGTCCCCATGGAAAACAGCAACCATCAGCGTCTAATTTAGCACCTCCGTCCATGTGCGAGTATGGGATCGCACGGGAGGAAGGGTGTTAAGCATGATATTTTTTTTTTTGATAAGAAAAAGAGCTTCATTAAAAAAGAAAGAAGAGTACAATCAGCACAATCAGAGAAGACATTGGATGAGAAATCCAACTGAGCACCTAGAATCTAACAAAAAACAGCAACAAAACAACAAGAAGCCTGCTACACTGAAAGGAAACAAAAAGGGTCTAAACAAAATAGAAAATTATCCAAGGAATTAAAAATCTTGGCAGCTTTAGCCCATAGACCGACAATGCAGCACACCATTGACCAAATTTCTTCCACATTACTGAAACGATCTTCAAAAATTCTCCTATTCCTCTCGATCCATAAAAACCACGCTATAGCATGAACAAAAAGCTTCCAAATAACCTTATGGACCCCATTGCTGCCTATCAAAAACCAACAGATACCAATAAAATCAGACCATGAACTGGGAACAGCCCCTTCAAAACCAAAGCAAGTAAAAGCCTTGGCCCAAATCCTGCTAGAGAATTCACAATGAAGAAGAAGATGATCTGCAGATTTGCCAGCTTTCTGACAAAGAACACACCACGAAGGAGAGATGGACAAATGAGGTCTTCTATTTTGTAACCTATCAAGCATATTAATTTTGCCAAGTACTGCAAGCCAATTGAAGATCTTAATCTTGGTGGGAACACTACTTTTCCAAATTAAATCAAAGTGGGGGAATTTCAGCTCCTCGTTAGAATCTAGTAAAGATTCTAAAAAGGATTTACAAGAAAATACTCCAGAAATATGAGCCTTCCAAACCCTTTTATCATCCATAATCTGATTAAATTGATAACTCTCGAGTCTGCCCGTAAGAGAAAAGACTTCCTCGCTCTCTCTATCATTCAAGTTTCTGAAAAAATTAAAATCCCAGTTAATACCACTAGCCGGATCCCATTTGATAAAAGCTTTAATCAATCTTCCTTTATTACGGGATAACTGAAACAATCTTGGATAAACACTACGCAGAGGAGGATTACCAAGCCAACAATCTTCCCAAAATCTTACTTTATCCCCTTTCCCAACTGTCAAAGTTGTTCTTTTTTCAAAGAGATCCCACACACTAACAATAGATTTCCAAGGAGATTTGAGAGTAGCTTTAGGATCTGCCTTTAGTACTGAATCATTGAAAGAAATACCGTGTCTACTAGCTATTATAGAATGCCAAAGGGAGTTCTTCTCGAGAGGGAATCTCCACAACCATTTACCAAGGAGAGCAATATTCTTATTAAGCAAATTACCCACGCCTAATCCACCTTGTTTTTTGGACTTCGACACTATTTCCCAACTAACAAGGTGATCTTTATTACCTTCCCCTTTGCCTTCCCAAAAGAAATTACGCATCAACCGTTCCAACACCATTGCTACTTGACGAGGCATTTTAAAGATTGACATGTAATATAAAGGAATACTACCCAAAACTGATTGAAGAAGAGTCAATCTACCTCCTTTAGAGAGGTGACTTTTAAACCAGTTTTCTAACCTCTTAGATATTCTCTCTACAACAGGATCCCAAAAGGCTAAAGATTTTGGATTGCCGCCGAGTGGAAGCCCAAGATAATTCAGTGGCCAATTCCCAACCGAACAACCCAAACAGCTTGATATTACCTCCTTTAGGTGTTAAGCATGATATTCATTACGGTTCCTTCTCCTAACAGCTTAGCTTTTGGGAGAGATGGTTCTTAATTGACAAAATGTTGAAGGCCAAGAGGAACGATCAAAGAATAGTGTCTGCTTTGCACAAGGGGGAAAGGGGTCAAAGCCAGGTTTGAATGGATCGGTTCTAATGTTCCTTAGTGCTCTAAGCTGCATTTCAGCTTTGGGGATGTTGGGCGGCCGAAATACAAAAATAAATTGGGGATTCGTTTGGTGAGTTAGGTTGATTGGATCTATTTTGGTTATAGTGGGCCAAAAGTAAATCGATTAAACGGATTTCATTAGTAATACCTAGATCAAATCAAGAACTCCAGATTGGGAGATTATGGATTTGGGCTTGAATATAGTCTTCTGTGTTGAGTAGTAACGCAGAATCTGGCTTAGATCAGACTAAAAGAATTACATCTGGATGTGACTTTTCATTATCTTTTATTATTTTTAGCTAGTTTGCTACAGTTCTTGATAGATTTTTTCTAGCATACTTCCAAATGTGCTTGGGTTGTATACCCTTCGTGCTTTATTGTTTATGTAGAAGTGCTACAACAATCAACCATTAATAAAGGCATTTCGAAGAGTAGTGCAGAACTTATATTGTAGATTAAAACGCTGCGCTGATGGGTAATTTACATTCTGATGCTTATGAGGCAGGTAAGGTGGACGATTAATGCAGAATGTGGCCCCATAACTGGGCAGACCGTGCCATTCAAGTTATGTCAACAGGTACCCATATCTAAGCAATATTTATGCATACTAGCATAATATAGAGTTTTGTGTTATTAGGGCAGCATGCTAGTGAAATTATACCAATCTTTAGATTTTGGATACTTTCTAGCTCAAGTTCTGTCTAGGAGATGCCAAATCCAAGTTCTTTGGTTGTAAGGTCATTTTCACTTTCAGGTGTAGTGAAATTTTCGCGATGATCTGTATGTGCTATCATTATAAAGGTTTTCTTGTGAAATCAAAGGGGTTAATACATCTCAGGCTTTGCTTCAAGTTTAGTCTTAGCAAGTCGTATATTAGGGTATTATGTGATGTAATGTCACTATCTTATCCATGCATTAAAAATGAACTTCTCTTCCAACAACAACAATAATGCAATGCATTAGTGCATCCCTCTTAGACTTGGTTGAGATTTTCTAACAACAATGTCGTCAAACTCTTTTCTTCATTTTTGTCAACCGTAGATGAAGATTCAGGAAGGTCAGCCTCAGTTATCACCTGTTCTGTCTTTTATATTATTCAATAGCCTTTTAGCTCATCCAGAATTCCATCACTCATCTCTTCACCCAAAAGGCACTAATGCGAAACAGGTCACTCTAATTAAATCAACATTCCACCTACAAGCTTGAAGTGCTCGCTAATACTCCCCTCATGTGCCGTCGTCCCTCCTCGTACATGGAGAGACAAATCTCATACAAAGAGAGAAATTACAGTGCACATTGGGAAGGACCATAACAGGGTGCGAACTGTTCGAAGAGAAAGGAGGAACTAAATGCAAGTGAAAAGATTTGAACCCAAGACCTTGCTAAACCAAAGCTCTAATACCATGTTATTTCACCATCTAGAGCATACGCTTTAGGTAGAGGGTCAATTATGTATATCAATGCTTATGGCTAACAATAAACTAAAATTACTATTTTAACAATTAACCCCTATTCAAGAATTGCCCTTCAAGCAGCCTCTCAGAGGTGAACAGAGAGCCTTACTTATACTTTCAATACAATGCAGCATCCTTTAAATGATTGTCCTAGATAACGAACACCATAGAGTTACATTTTAAAGATTCCCCAAAGGCACTTTCACTAGCACTTGCGGGTGTTTCCTCTGTCCATACTCCGTACTGCTATTACTCAAACACTCAAATATAATATAATGCTAGAATATAAATAAACTAACTATTTGCAAATGGTTTGATGCAATCATTTCCTTCTAGAATACATAATTGAGATGCATGCAACTCCCAATGTCCTTGGCCAGAAAAGTAGTTAACAAAGAGTTTGATTGACCAAGGAACCATGAATATCAATAACTGGCAGTTAAAAACCCAACCAACAAAAAAGAAAAAGACCTTTTTGTGTCTGAGTGATTATATTGCCACTCCATCAACTGTTTATATAAACAGTCAGAAACCATTAATCCTATATGATATGTAATGGCATTTGTAGTTGCTATAGCTTAATGCAGCATATAGAGGAATAGGATTAACATTTAGTTAATAAGCAACAATCACCAGTTTACTCCCTTAGTTAATACCTTTGGTACATTGCAACTTCATACTAAAGCAACTGAATAAGTTCTGTATGAACCATCAGTGGTCAAATATAGAAAACTTCAGCTGTATCTTTTAGTACTATCAAACCAACTACATTGTTTAGCATCCCATCTCTAGAATTTAGAGTGAGATGGCAATCCCTTGTCACATAACTTAGGCTTAAACAACTACTGAATTGGAACTCTTTATTTCCCATCTTTTGATAACGTGAACTTGCCGGAAATTGCTAGGTTAATCAATTTTACTATGTGGTACCACTCAAATGACCTGATGGGGGCACACCTTTAATGTATTGTTTGCATTTCTTTTTATTTGATTGATGCCACAACTGTTTATATTAAAAGACTGTACAAAAAATTAAGTAAATTTAGAACTACAAAAAACTTGCCATCAATTCCCACCCAAAACCAAGTAGTGTCAAACATAGTAATAAATTGTAAAAAAAATTTATACAGACGGCTGTAGCACCAATAAGATTAAAAGAAAGGAAGACAACATATTAAATGTGTAGCCCCAACAGTTCATCTATTTGTACAAAAATAAAGTAAGCTTATCAGTTTCCTTCGTAAAAAGATTAAAGACAAGTTCACAAGAAAGCATCTATTGGCAACTGAACAAACAGTAGAATAAATACAGTTCATCATATAATAATCCGAATAGAAACACCGGGCGATAAATGAATCAGATATATTACCTTCCTGAACTTCCTCTCCGGCAGACCTTTCACCAAAAACCTGAGAGAATTTCCACTCCAGTGGCTCTGGTGGCGAGTCTTCAACCGCAGCCATGACCTCATCACCACTACTATCCATTGTTCCGATGAAGTTAGGGCTCCAACACTCGATCCTTATCAAATCAATCGATCCGATTCTCAAAATCGCATTAACATCATCACGTATTCGATTTTTCTGTGAATGGAAATGTAGAATCTCGATTCATCCATTTGAAGAAAACACGAATCGTTAAACCATCGGTGAGATTTTCTTTTTCTTTTTTGGTTGTTTTTCAGTCACCTCCTTTATTCTCTCCTCCTCCTCCTCCCTATCTAACGAGACACATGTCGATTGAACATCGATCAGAAAGATTGATTGACAGTCTCTCTCTCTCTCTCTTTCTCTCTCTAGAAAACTTGCTTTTTTCTCTCTCCAGGACTAAACACACAAGGATTGAACATGGACGCGATTTTCACACTCTCTCTCTATATTTCTCTTCTTTTTTCTCTCTCTTGTTTTGGCTGTTAGTGCCTCCCTCTCTCTCATCCTGAAAAAACAAATTAAAAAAACTTTATCGCAAATTTTTTTAAAATTTTTTTTATACAACCGATATACCTTTTGTATTTAATTTATTTCTTTCTTGTTATTTTTATAAGAAGGGATAATAAATAGATTTAATATTATCCGATGAGATTGTCATGAGCTATTTTGAAAAAAAATTATTAACATTTTTATATATAAAAGTAGTTATAGAAATTTTAAATATGACTTTTTCATATAAAAATTGGTTTAGAAAGTTTCATTATAACATATTTTTTCATTTTCCTTCTCTAACATAAAAATTTTAATGGATAGAATCGAGAGATAGCCTAACTGAGTATTATTTGGCAAAGTTTGATTGACTTGGAAAAATTTTAATACTTTCTCTTGGTGGATGGTCGTGCTCACTAAGTTTTATAATATGTTCGATCTTAAACTGTGGTGATTTTCCCTCATTTAAACTTTTAAAGAAAAAAAAGATGTTCTTTAGTAAGAGTAGCTTCCACACCAATCTAAACCCGTCAAACCTATGCATTAGCGTTGTTGCAGTGAGAAAAAATCAAATTTGGGCAAAGGGTTACAAATAATCTTTTAATATTTGGTAAATTTTTTTAATACAAACAATACACATGCTCGGTGTTCAACTTCCGAGAAGAGGGGGATAAAAAATGGGGATCCCAAAGAGTTCAACTTTAGTAGAGTAGGAAAACTTCTCCCCTCTTTTCTTTTTTTTGTCTTACCCACAAATTGTTCTGGTCAGCTTTCGCGGTTATTGACTAATCTCCGCTTGCAGTTGGTGGCTACCGTTAGCCAAGCATTATTTTGACAATCCTAGAAATCAACCTGGCCTGGGGAGCAAATCCGGTCGATTCCAAGACTGTCTCGGGAATCAACTCCTACCCTCTTTACCAAGTTTACTACACCTTGGGCGTTTTTGTGAAATTAAAGACTTAGTGTTAAATCTTTTAAACTAGCTACTTTAAAAAGTAACTATGGCACGCATGAGTTAAAGTTATTTATTTATTTATAATATACTTAACATAAATTTGTAAATACAAATTAATATTTTTCTAAAAAATATTAATATCCTCCACTTATTCTC
Organism: Lonicera japonica; assembly: GCA_021464415.1. Taxonomy (NCBI): domain Eukaryota; kingdom Viridiplantae; phylum Streptophyta; class Magnoliopsida; order Dipsacales; family Caprifoliaceae; genus Lonicera; species Lonicera japonica. The sequence continues at coordinate 29,907,579 of CM038469.1, read as the reverse complement.
ATTCTCAAAACACTTAAACATATATATAACTTTTCCGCAAAAACATGACCAAAACCACCATTACAAATAGAAATTTATTTTACACAAATATTGTTGTTCCTCTTTCTTCTTCTTTTATGCGAGCGATGATTTGATAACTACCATAACAAATGTTAGACATAGCTATTAATACAAGTTATGATTCTACGACCACTGCATAATATGACATGTAGTGATTTACGTATAAAGTTTTGTTGTTAAGTGCTCGCTTTATTCTAAATTTAAAATATACCTTAATTTTCTCACTTTTTTATGAATATTATAATTTCAACGTAATCAAGTGCTAAAATTTAATTGTTATTGTAAGAATTTGTGTATTAGCTATGTCCCAAATAATAAATTGCATCCTACATAAGAAAAAAAAAATGAGAGGAGTAATATATTTTTAATGAGAAAGAAAATTATTCCACTGTAAATGACCAACTGAGAAGGAATCTTGGTTAATTATTGAAATGCCGACAACTTGTTTGTATTTACGAATTAAACCTTATTTTCCTGTTTCTTTTAACTTAAGGATGAGGCTGATGACATGTTTGGCGTAAATTACAAAGACCTTTTTCTTTCTTTAATCAAAATCCGTGGTTGTTAATGAGTAAGCCAATCTGTCTGTTTTTGCATCCACTTTTTCCTTTTTCTTTTTTTAGTTCTTCAATTATTACTTAACTACTCTGATTTTTACTACTAAAATCTCTCTTAAAAATATATAATGACAATTGATGATTAAATGTGTTCTTCAGCCAAACGTCATGGCTTCAAATCCTTCTATTAGCATTATTTAGGGTGTGTTTGATTGGTTTTTTTTTTCATGGAAAATACCCACTTTTCACTTGATTTAATAACTTAAGGTGTTTGATTGGTTTTTTTTCTAGGAAAAATATTTTCTCACTATTGCTCACACACTTACATTTTCCACCGAAACAAGGAAAACATTTTCTTTGGGGGGGGCTTGTATTTATTTTTCAGGCAATTGCACAGTTTTCGAGACAATATTTTACCCATTTTCTACATTAAAAATACTATAACTTAAAATACAAAATTCAAAATTTAATAAAAATTTAATATTTAAAATCTACTAATCAAGATCAATTAAACAAGATCCATCATGACTATAGAATTATGAAAAAAAAATATCTATAATTTTTTCTACATTAAAAATGCCGCAATACAACCACTATTTTTCAGGTAAAAAATTAAGGCAATCAAACACATTTAATTGAATTTTCTATGCAACTCAATTATAGGCAATTCAATTACCTATAACTTATTTTATTTCCATGCAAATTTCATGCTTGCAATCAAACGCATCATTATAATAATTGTTCGCGTGAAATGAGTACTTTGATAATTTTGTATAAATGCCATAATTACGGATTGATTTTATTATTTTGTGTACATGCCAAAATTAAGAGTGGATTCGGTAATAGGTACATCGACCTGGTTGATTGTTAGGGCATCTCTAACGAGGCTCTGTAAAAATAGTCAACTCAGCATTGTGTAAAATTTACACATTGTGTAAATTTTTTGTTACTTCAATAGTTGTGTAAAATCAATGCCAACTGAGTTCTTGTGTATAATGGCCGTGTATTTTGCACATCCAATTTACACAGCCAAGTAAGATTTTCTCTCCATCTACTCATTTTCTCTCCTCAAAGCATCTCCAATAAACATGTGTAACCACATAGGATTGGTATAAAATTTACACATTGTGTATAATTTTTGGTGTTCCAATGGTGTTGTGTAAAACATGCCACATCATCTTTTGTGTAAAATACACATCCACCTTATCATTTTCTCTCTCCAACTTTTTACAAAAACTTTAAAATAGTATAATTAAAAATATATTTTGTAATAGAATTTGCATATTTGAATTATACTCATCAAGATCTTTAAATCAATACCTACTTTGACTATTTAATTATAAATAAAAAATATTTATAAAAAATGTTGAATATTATATATTCCATGTGTTTCCATATCATTGGTGCATCATAATTTTACACAAGACTATAAGTATAAATCATTTGAGCAAAAATGAGAATGTATATAATTTATGTGTAAAACAACTTTTTATCAATCAAATGTCAATTATTTATTAGTCCGCATGTTTTTACACATCAATTTTACACATTGCTATTTGTGGGAACATGATTTTAACGTTCTCTTATAGGCCGAATAGAAAGGGCGAGGTCCAACTGTCATGAAAGATAGCAGATTACGAATGAGGCTCAGCAACCTGAGAGGCGATACAGAATGTTCGCCTAGCAAGAGACAACATTGTGCCGAGTAAAAAGAAGAACCGTCGAATAAGAAGGAGAATTGCCGAGTAAAAGATAATCGACCTAAGAAGAATGCCAGATCTATAGATGAAGAGAATACTGACATAAGCATCTCAATCAATAAGACAATGACACCTGTAATAATATATGGTATGATAAATGCTTACTGCAAGAGCAAATGACAAAATGACACGTGTAAAGTGCAAAGAAGTTAGATATAACAGATGTGCTCTCCTCACATGGAAGAGAGATGTGAATATCACAAGGATCACAAGGTGTATCCTGGATGGTCATTTTACTTGTAACCTAATCTAGCTTGGGGAGCACGAAAAAGGGATATATAATTAGAAGAAGGGACTCTCTAGAAAGGGAGTAGTGAGAACGGATGAGAGAAATCAATAGAAACCCTATCATAAAACTAAATCCAGTTATCATCTCTACCAACTTGAGCCCGACCTTGACTCTAAACATATTTTGATTCGTTTTAATAATGAAGAGGACTATCATCGTATTTGGCTGAGAGAAATATGGTATTTAAAAAAGTATCCAATGAGAGTGTTCAAGTGGTCAACTGATTTTCGAGTGGATGTGGAATCGTCAATAGCTCTTGTGTGGGTGAATTTACCTCATCTACCAGTACATCTATTTGCTTTGAATAGCCTTTTTTCTATTGCGAGAACTCTTGGTTCTTCTCTCAAATTGGATGCTGCTACAGCTATGCTAGCTCGTCCTAGTGTGGCGCGTATCTGTGTTGAAATGGATTTACTTAAGAAATTTCCAAATAGAATATGGATTGGGAGTGGATCTACAGGGTTTTGGCAAGCTGTTGAATATGAGAAGGTGCAGAAATACTGTGAGAAATGTAAACGCCAAGGTCATGATCAAAATGATTGTAAGGTTAATATAGGTCAAGTTATCCCTCTAGAGGGACACAAAGAAGTTAATTAACCTGTGTTTCAGTCAGTTGAGCAACAGGTTAAAATGTCTTCTCATGAGCAATTTGAAATTCACGAAAAGAAGATTCATGAAGGTAAGAAATTATCTACTACAGTTACTTCTCCTGCCCTTATTTTTTATGTGAGTAATACAGCCTCTTCGTCTAAAGTAGAACTGGATGAAGTTACCTTTGCAGTTGATGGGGATACTGATGTGTTTAATGGGAGTGATTTAGATGACTCTCACTCAGTTGCTCATTCTGATATTATGGAAGGGTTGAAAATGAAAATCGGTATAACCCCTAGGAATATGGCTGAGTTGGGTGTTTCTCCTAAGGCGTTGGATTATCCTCAATTCAATTATGCTGTATTTGATAAGCAGGAGCTTAAAAACAGGTTGATTAAAGAGCAAGGTATAATTTCAGATCGAATCAAGGCAAGAGAGAGTCTCATGAAGACGGCAGTTTTGGTGGATTCTAGTAATAAATTGAAATAAGGGAAAAAGAAGAGAGGGAGAAAGAAGAAGATGGTTGATAGAGATAAGAAAGGTTCTCAAATGCCTATTCCCAAAATTTTATTATGATTAGTGCCTTGTTTTAGAATATTAGAGGTATTGCTAATGCCTCTTTTATTGCTCGGTTGAAGAAAATTATTCAGTTACATCGTATTAAGTTTGTCGCTATAATAGAACCGATGATTGATCAGGCTCAATTAGTTGCTATTCGCCTTCAGTTGGGGTTTGATTGTGCTGTCAGTAATGTATGTAGTAGTGTTTGGGTTTTCTGGAATTCTAATTTAGATTGCACCGTTCTTTGCAATACTTCGCAGTGTATTTCGGTTCTTTGTAAACATGGTATGATAGAGAATCCGTTTGTGGTCTCAACTATTTATGGAAAATGTAGCAAAACGGATAGAAGAGAATTATGGCAATGTTTAGAATCTATTGCTTCTGTTGATAAAGCGTGGGTTTTAGGGGGAGACTTTAATATTGTTCGTAATTCTAGTGAGCGTCTGGGTGGGAATGCTATTGATTTCAGCGCGGCTAATGAATTCAATGACTTCATTTTCTATGTGGTTTACTTGAAATTGATGGTTTGGGGAGTGCATTTACGTGGCAGAAATCGGGGCAGAGAATGTGGCAAAAGCTAGACCGAGTTTTATGTAATATGTAGTGGAAAATGTTTTTTACCAGTAGCTCGGTTCTCCATCTTAATAGGTCCTGTTCTGACCATGCTCCTCTAGTCGACAGGTTTGATAGGGCGCAAGAGAAGAAACAAGGGTGTTTTAAATTTCAAAAAATGTGGGTCAAGCATTATAATTTTTTAGATGTGGTTTGGCTTTGTTGGCAAGAGTCAGTTCATGGGAATCCTCTCTCTATCTTTTCTTCTAAACTCAAACGGCTTAAGCATGTTCTTATTGAATGGAATAAAAGCACTTTTGGAGATATTTTTCAGAATGTCCTAAAGGCGGAGAATGACCTTCAACTTTCTTAATTAATAATGGAATCTGATGACTCTAATGAATGTTTGGAGGAGTACCAAAGGAGGAGAGCTCAATTTGATAATTGGTTGGCTTCTGAGGAAACCTTTTGGAAGCAAAGAGCTAGGGCCAAATGGCTACATGAAGGCGATAAGAACATTCGTTTCTTTCATGCTTCAGCCATGATGAAGAGACACAAATCTCGTATTTTTTGTATTTAAACTAGTGACGGGGATTAGAAAATGGACCAGAAGAGTATTGCTGAGGCTGTAGTTGAATTTTATAAACAATTATTTACTAGTACGCGGCAAAATTTCGAATTTCCTTTGATTCAAAAACTTATACCTCAGTTGGTTACTTCAGCTCAAAATGTGAATTTGATAAAAGTTCTGAATGAAGAGAGATCTTTAATGCAGTCAGAGCAATAAATCCCGAGGGGTCGGCAGGTCCGGATGGATTTGGAGGTGTGTTTTATGTTCATTGTTGGGATATTGTGAAACATGATTTGTTGAAGACAATTCAAGCTTTCTTCAATGGGTATAACTTGCCTAAGGCTTGGAGTTGTGCTCATATCATTCCGATTCCTAAGGTTAGTAATCCAGCTACGTTTGGGGATATGCGTCCTATTAGCCTGTGTAACTTTTGTGCTAAAATTATATCTAAAATTCTTATGGTTCGTATGGCGGATGTATTACCTCTTATTATTAGCGCAGAGCAAAGTGGTTTTGTGAAAAATCAAAATATCATTGAGAATGTTTTATTAGCTCAAGAGATAATGTATAAGTTGGATACTAAAATCAGGGGTAACAATGTGGTGGTGAAACTGGATATGGCCAAGGCATGTGATAGAATGTCATGGCGTTTTATTTTGAATGTGATACGTCAATTCGGTTTCGATGAGCGCCTTATTGACATGGTTTGGAGGTTGTTGTCGAACTGCTGGTACTCGGTTATTATCAATGGTACAGCTGAAGGATTTTTTCACTCAAGTCGTGGTGTTAAGCAAGGTGATCCATTGTCACCTTGCTTGTTTATTTTAGCGGCAGAAGTATTAAGTCGTGGGCTAGTGGATTTAGTCACGACTAAGCAAACTGTTGCTTTTTCTAAGCCTAACAAATGCCCTTAAATCTCTCATTTGTGCTTCGCGGATGATATGATGATTTTTACAAATTGAGCTAAAAGATCATTGGAGAATCTCACTCAGTTTTTGGCCCTTTACGAAAATGAGTCTGATCAATTAATAAGCAGGAATAAGAGTTGTTTTATAGTGGGTGAGAAAACTAGTAATGCTCGCAGTCAAACTATCGCAAATATTACGGGTTTTCAAAGGAAGAAGTTGCCAATTAAGTACTTGGGTTGCACGGTATTTAAGGGTAGGAAGCGGATAGAATATTTCTCGGATATTTTAAAGAAGTTCGAGAAAAAATTAGCGGGTTGGAAAGCGAAACTTTTATCTTACGGGGGTCGAATTATTCTTATTAAACATGTGCTTCAGAGTCTTCCTACTTATAATTTGGCTGCCTGTGATCCTCCTAAGGCGATATTAAATCGTATAGATTCGATATTTGCTAATTTTCTTTGGGGAGATAAGGAAGATGGGGCTAAGTATCATTGGGTGAATTAGAGAAAGTGTTGTCTCCCGATTCAAGAAGGGGGCTTGGGTTTTCAAAGTATGTGTGATATTACAACAACTTTTTCTATGAAGTTATGGTGGACTTTGAGAACTACTAATTCTTTATGGGCTCATTTTATGAGAAGCAAATATAGCTCCAATCATCACTTAACTATGTGTGATAATAAAAATGGTGTGTCGAATAATTGGCTCCGTTTACTTACAGTTAAAGATGTTACAGAAAAGAGCATGAAGTGGATTATTGGAGAAGGAAAAGTGGATTTTTGGTATGATAAATGGTGGGGGGAAGATAGACTCGCCAATGACGGAAGTTATCGTTCCTGCATTTCAGTGAAAGAGGCCTTGTGTGATAATTTTGTGAATATAGATTTACCTACTAATCAAAGGCTTGCTATGTCTGGAATGGTTAGGCTGCTTAATAATGAAGCTTATAGATGTGTGTGGGTGAACTCGATGAATGGGAATTTTCGATTAATACAGCGTGGGATATGGTGAGAGCCAAGGGTAGTTTTTTGGGCACCAGTCGATATATTTGGCATGCTTGTGTTCCTTTAAAGTGGTATTTTCTCACTTGGAGGGTTCTGCAAAATAAAGTTCCTCTGGACGAATGTTTAATGAAGAAAAGGTTTAGCATGGCTTCCAAATGTGGGTGCTGCATTAAGCCTAAAATGGAATCAGTTTCTCATGTTTTCGTTAATAGCCCAACGGCTGTCCAGGTATGGGATTTTTTTGAGCAAATGCTTTCCCTTCAAAACTCAGCTTCGCAATTACAGTTAAAGGTAAACACTTGGTGGTTAAGCAAGATGAGGTCTCCTTGTTATAAGGCGATATTATCTCTTATCCCTAATTGTATTTGTTGGGAATTATGGTTGCATCGTAACAAGGGGAAATACGAAAATCTTATTGGTGGAGCTTCTCAAGTTATTTCCAAAATTAGAAGTTCGATTAATACCATCCTCTCGGATTCTCCAATTCTTCTTAAAAGGAAACCCCTGGATACCCACATTCTGCATCGGTTAGGGTTGAAGGTTTTTTCTCTTGCTCGAGAGTCATGGATTATTACTCAATGGTTATGTTCAAGGGAAGGTCGGTATAAGTTAAATTCTTATGGGTGTTGTAAGGGCAATCCCGGTGAAGGGGGATGAGGGAGTATCCTTTGTGATGAGAGAGGTCAGGTGCGTTTTGCTTGTGCAGAATATTATGGGAGTACAACAAATTCTATTGCAGAAGCTAGAGCTCTCCTTCAAGGTTTGCAAATCTGTAAGGAGATGAATGTGGATCATATAGACATTGAAGTGGACTCGTTGATGTTGAAGAATATTATAGACAGGTCTACAACTGTTCCGTGGAGTATTGCTTATGAAGTGAGGAAGATTAATTATCTGCTGAGTAACATGGATTACACAATTAATCATACTTATCGGGAAAACAATCAAGTTGCTGACTTCTTGGCTAATTGGGGGTATCAAAAAAAGAGATTGTATATTTTGAGTAGAGAGAATTTACCTAAAAAGCTTATAGGTATAGTGAGGCTTGATAGAGAGGATTTGAAAAATATTAGATATTCTAATATGTAAATTGTGGAGAAAAATAAAAGATTGAGATTAATAAAAAAAATATATTTTTATGCTTAAAAAAAATAAAATCTTTGACCTTGATTTTTGTGGTTCTTTGCAACTTTGACCTTAATGTTTTACTTTTCGCAATGTTGACTCTAAAGTTCCCTTTTTTATGCAATGTCAACCATCCATTAACTTTCGTTTGAAAGTTCATAATGGAGGATTACATGGCGAGCTGACGTGGATCAAACATATGACATGGATCAAACATATGATATGGATAAATGATTTGACAAATTTAACCTTAAAGTGTATAGAATTTTGCAATTTCAACAATGAAGCTCCTTTTTTTTTCTTTTTTTTGAAGAATGGAGTTTTAAGTTTCTCTCTTTAATTATAAATAAAGAAAACCCACCCCGACCTCTTCGTAAGACTCTATCATGAGATATCTCCCAGGTTCGAATGAGCGTCTCCTCAACCAAGATAGCCCACTTGCTCGTGCAATCTCAACCCTCCGTCTACTGATGTTGGAGAGCTCTTAATAAAGGCCTACGTGAATCCGACATGGACAAAACGATAACACCAAAATACAATAAAAACCACATGAATTCGAACGACTAGACCCATTTTTAGGTCTAATTTTAAATATACAAATTTTCTTATTTTAGTAATCCAAAAAAAAGCATTTTAAAATAGAATAATCTTATATCACTATAGAAATAGCTAGTTCATGTTTATATGAATCAATAAAGAGCTCTTTGGAGAATAATAAATTTTACAAAAAATTAGCATTTAGATTAAAAGCTATACAATTATTAATTTTTTGTCCACTCTCTCATTTGCAGTTCATATGTTTTTATTGTATTCCGATGTTATTGGTTTTTTATGTAAACCTCCGTTAAGAGCTTTCAAAAAAAATGTAGATAAAGGGTTGACATTTTCTAACTAAAGAAATTTTAGGGTTGACATTTTTATGAAACATCAAGGTTAAAGTTGCAAAATACCCCATATTTCAAGGTCATATATGTCAATGTAATTATCCACATTAGCTGCCACGTAAGCCTCCATTAAGCGCTTTCAAATGGAAGTTGACGAAGAATTGAAATTGCAAAACTAAAGACATTTTAGGGTTGAGATTGCTAAAATTAAAATAGGGTTAAAGTTGCAACGAATCTTAAACTTCAGGGTCAAATTTGTCAATTCGCCGTTGGATAATGGTATTTTTTTAGATTAATGCATTTGACATCTCCGTACCAAACTAAGTAATATAAACAAGAGGGTCATGATTTCAAGCCCTTCTCCTTCCCTTTCCCTTATCCTCTCTCCTTTAAGCCCGAACCATGTATATATATAAAAATCTAACAAATCATATAAATCATAATAAAGTCCAAAATTTATTTAATAAAACTAATGATAATTAATTCAATATCTTGTTCAGAAATATAATCCATCAAACCAACATAAATTTTAAGACAAAACCATAGTCTAATTAAAAAAGATTCTTGCCACTAAAGTATGTGATTGTCCAAAAGGTGCTCAGGTGATTCAACATGGATAAAATGCATCATGTTAGCACTCCTATGACCGGTTAAAGTTTGGATCCAAGAAAAGATCAATTACGTCCAAAGGAACATGACACTTAGCTAAGTGTACTCGATCAAACATAACATTCTCAGTGAACTTGTTAGCTAGATTTAGCTCAGCGCCAACACAACGTCACTGGAATAATATCAAGAATATTTTTCGATATCTAAAATGAGCCATTGACTTTGGACTATTTTTTCCCTACAGAGAGGCAAAAGGAAATGAAGATGGCATGGTAATTTCTAAAGTAAATGTTGGTGTCGAAAAGGTTAGTCTCTACATTGAAGCCCCAGGTGATGTTGTGGTTAGTTTGCTGATGCTGGGTACCTTTATGACCCACATAAAGATCGTTCCTAAACTGGTTATGTATTTACTATTGCGAACACAACAAATCCTGGATATCAACTAAGCAAACCCTTGTGGCTACCCCTTCGAACCACTTTGAGATCAACGTGCTACATGAGGCGGTTCATGAGTGTATATGGTTAAGGGCTATCATTACACATACTCGAGGAACTAGTGGTTTAAGTTCTACCACTGAAGAGTCTACTTGCATTTATGAAGATAATGCAGCTTGTATCGAACAAATGAAGCTAGGTTATATCAAGGGTGATAATACGAAACACATATCTATAAAGTTTTTCTATAATCTGCAACAACAAACTTCCTCAAGATTCAAGTGAATCAAGTAAGATCCGAGGAGAGAATATGGTAGATTTGTTTACCAAATCTTTACCTAAGGCTTTATTTGAAAAACATATGAAAAGTATAGAAATGCATAAATTTTTCAAACTCCCTTGATCAATATAAGGATTAGGGGGTGTAGACTTAAAAGGGAGTTTATGACTCGGCGAAAACAACGCAAGTTATTACACTCAGGTGCAGGTGGTCGATCAAGTAATAAATACTCGGTAAGTCCGACGTCGATCCACGGGGAGGAGGGTAGTTATTTGAGTTAGGAAAGTCTCTTTCAAGAGGAAGATGAGAAAAAAAAAGAGATGAACTATAGAAAGAAATGAATGTAGATTGTTAACTAAACTAACATAAAATGAACATGCAAAAAAGCTCAATAAAATTAATAATAAAAATAGCGTACTAAATTAATTAAACACGTGAAAAACTTTTACTAAAATTAAGAATAAAAAGCACTAGGGGTATTCATAAGTTCCAGGTAACACAACGGGCAATTCGGTGGATCGGGAATCATTTTCTAATTAATTTTCCTTTAAAATTCAGGCTACTTTCCAAGAGCTAATTGATCTCATAAATTCGTATTTTTCACAATAATTCATACATGACATGAACTATACGTACCAATACTAATTATGGAATCAATTTGCATTACTTAATTTTACCAAAAACATTTGCTTATTAAAGTAGAATATTGCTTGACACTACAAAATCTTTTATTAAAAATGAATTTAGAAAAATTAAGTCATTACGACAATTTAATTCAAATAGATTAAAACGTAATTGAAATCAAGGGTGGGTGTATTCAATTCAGATTTTAAAAAATTTTAACTGACTTTTTAAAATTCGTAGATTCTGTTAAGTCCATGGATTGTTTTAAATCATTACAGAATCTAACATATTTTAATGCATGGATTATTTTGGATTTATGCAGATTTTAATAAGTCAATGTATTTCTGCATATTTTAATAAATTCATCAAAAAAATACAAAATCAAAATACAAACAATAAAATAAATTAATTACGATTATCAAAAATGTAAAGACAATTAACAAAATACATTATAAAAATTCATACTGCTCCATTTTTAATATCATTATAATTATCATAACCTTCTTTATTTTCATTGTTGCCCCGTTAATTTCCATTCTCATTATGTTCTGACCACTTATTTACTAAAACAAAATTAAAGGCAACAAATTTTTATGATTTTCTTACAATTATTAATTGAATTTTACACTTGATTCTATGTTTTGTTTATATGTTATTATTTTTATTTCATACTAATTATTCAATTCTTAGTATATATGTACTCATTAATGGACTTAATGACATTTGTCAAGTACTACAACCACGTGCAACACACGTGCAAAAAAACTAATTATAATAAAAAAATCAAAATCAAAAGATAAATAATAAAAGAATTTTGATTACAACTTTAAACTAATAAGCAAATTTTAAATCCACCACAAACGATTCGGATCAAGTCTAAAATCCCAATGGATTGGGAGAAAAAAATTAAGGGGGCAGCATCTCTATAGTTTCGAAAGAATATGACTAATTGGATAATTAAACTTTTGAAAGTAGCAATATCTAAATCGAAAAAAAATATTTTAGATAGAGTGAATGAATTAGAGGGATTTAAATAGATTATAGAGACGAAGAAAAAATAATACATAAGGTTTGGGAAAAGAAAAAGGTTTTAGATAGAAATAATGGAGTGGGAGGGTTTAATAAATTATAGAGACACGAAGAAATAATACTGAAGGTTGGGAGAAAGATGGAAAAGAAATCCATGTGAAATCTTTCGCCTAAAGAGAAGATTTGTTGGTGGATTTGTTATTCATAAAAATACTCTAAAATTCATCAAAATCTATCAATTTATAAAATCCTTCAAAGTTTATTGAGTTTTGAATACCATAAGATTTTAAAAGATTATTTTTAATCTTAATTGAATAGCACAAGATTTTAAAAGACTTTTTAAAATCCTAATTGAATACTATAAGATTTTAAAAGACTTTATAAAATCCAAATTGAATACCCATGGACTTTCAAAATTCAAAAAAATCCTTTAGAATCTAAATTGAATACCCCCCCCCCCCCCCAATTTGAACTAAAACGGGCAGTGGAAATACAAAATTAGTGATCTTGGTATCAAAAAGTAAGTATTAAAACAAAAATCAAAAATAGCGCACTTAAGTTTAAAATTGTAAAGATACACAATTAATTAATTTAGAGAGCATAGACCGCTCTCTAACTCGACCGGTTAGAGTTTAGCGCAAAAACAACGATTCAAACTAATTTGGTCATTTTATCAGAAAGATTTTATTAAATTTATTATAAAAATATGTGATAAGCATACTAGAATAATAATTTAATAAAAATCATATTTATAATGACCTATTAACCAATAAAAAATTAATTCGAATTTAATTTGGGTCCGAAAAATTATCGCGTAGGCATACCCGGTTCTTATACACCCCTAACTAACGAACTAGCCAAATCTATTTAATAAATTTATGCTCAATAAATTAATTAAACAAAACAGCGTATTTATATTCAAGAATGAAAATTTAATTAAGAATATAAGCATATAAATGTACTCAAAATTTTAAAGCAATAGGAAATTAAGAACATGCACAAAATAGAAATTATGGGCTAAACACTTTTGAAAAATAAACAATCTGCCAACAACACAAATGGCCTATTGAGAGCTAAGCATGAGTAGAGAGCTATTCACTTACCATCTAGGCTAAGGACTCCATTTGGTAAATATTTGCATCATGATTTATCTATTATTTCGCGCTTAAACCCGATCTATTGGTGCACTGATTGTATTTCTGCCATAAATTTGTGCTCTGAATTTCGATTGATGCAAGATTTTCACATATGCGTAGCTAACTTAGATTTCTACAACTTCTATTTTTAGATTTTTCTTCAAATTATGCACGGATAAATACCAAAATTGGATGAAATATAAGCATTGCGCGCGGTGAATCTCTTCTTCATCCGAAAATGTCCCGGTTTGATCCAAATGACTCTTCTTTACTTGGGACTACACTATTGGCTTCTATTAGTCTCTTCTATCCACTTCCTTCATGCTTGAGATGGGGATTTGCTTTCGGTTCACCTCTTGAACTCAATTTAGCTCCGAATTTGATCGGCAATGACTAATTTTGGGGGAATTTGCTTATGGATTTATTCTTGTTTATTTTTAACATGTAAAAAGGTTATATTGCACTAGAAAGAAACATACTATCCTATTTCATGATTAAAACTCAAATCTTTACAATTTAGGATAATTATAATCAAATTCATGCATGTTAAACCATCTAAATATGTATAAAAATGCAATATTTTGGCTTAATCAGTCTAACACATACATGTCATCAATTGCGTTATACTATTTTCCTTCGATAAGGTTATTTTTTTCACAGGATTTTTGTTACTTGGCAAGGTTTTTACCAAGACAATAAGTCATGCACTATTCCATTTTTGACTCGGCGCAAGGGGGACTGTTGAAGAAAAATACATTATATGCTATCGTTAAGCTATGATAAATTAGTTAAGATTTACTGTTGTAATTACTCATTATGGGCTATATTGGGCTTTGATGTAAATCTTATGTAAATTATTATTTCTACCCTATTTAAAAGGTATCATCTAATGAGAATTGTGAATTGAAATGACATTCTACTTCAATAGACAAAGTTTTAAGATATTATAAATTGAAAAATTACCTTTTAAGGTTGTTTAACTTTAATTTTTTAGCTACATATATACAAAACGAAGGATATAACTATGTCTAAAACTATATATAGTCTCGGGCATAGTATATATATATGAAAGAAAAATTATATATTTAATATATAAATGAATAAAATACAATATTGTTAAAATAATTTTATTTTTTTAAAAGAAATGAGCGGTTTGTTTTAAGTCGGATTTTATATTTGATAAACCAAAGACCGAAATAAAATTTCGAATCTCGATTTAATTATTTGACCAGACTGATTCGTGATCAGAATTTTTTTTGGCAAAAGTGTATCAATTTGGATTGGCCCTCTAGTTTTGTTGGTCATGTCGATTTCATGTATCTCATTTATTGTGTTTTAGGTAGTTTTGGCAGTTGATACCGTGGCTCGAACTCTTGTAATTTGCTTCACGCCAAATAGGTTATATGCAGAGCCGGTTATAATGGCATGCAACCTAGGCATTTGCCTAGGGCCCCACATGGGGAGGGGCACCAAAAAAAAGTTTAGGCAGCGAATTGTAAGGAATTAAAGTTGAAGGGGGCAGTTTGAAAAAAAAAAACTATGTCAAAAGGGAGCCAGAGAACAGGCAGTGTATCATTTCCCGTTTTATTCCTTTTTATTTCCGCTGGCTGCTCTCTGTTCTTTCTCTCCTTTTGTTCCCACGGCTCCTTCTTTCTCTTCTCCACGGCTCAACCGGCCACCTATTCACCTCCAAAGCTTTATGCACGGCTCTCCCACACCCATTACCCACGTGATTAAGCCTTCAAAAGTCCACCAAGGGCACCAATTTTATCAACCAAGGTTAAGATTCTTAAGCCCTAATTTTTTAATTTTTCATTTTCTCTTTTCCATTTCTTTCATATTTCTTGATTTTTAATTATTTAGCAATTAGTATGATATTGATTTGTTGATTGTTGATTATTTGATTATTTATTGATTTTATTCCATATTTCTTGATTTATAATTATTTAGCATGATATTGATTTGTTGGTTTATTTTTGCTAAATCTAGTTTAGACTTTAGTTTAATCAAGTTCTATACTAGTTTTGCCAATAGGTGCATTTAGCATGATATTGATTTTATGATTATTTAGGATTTAGGATTTATGATTATTTAGAATTTATTATTTATGATATTTCTTGTATAATATTAAGTGTATTTATTGTCATTGATGGTAATTGTAAATTTTTTCTTTAATTAGTTTTACAATGTCGGGCAAGCGGATACAAGATTCGGGAAGCAAAAAGAGAAAAATTCAAAAAAGAAAAGAGTTGGTTATACAATATATTGCCGGTTCCATGGATAGGTATGTTCAGAGCCGGCTATGATGGCATGCAACCTAGGCATTTGCCTAGGGCCCCACATGGGGAGGGGCACCAAAAAAAAAGTTTAAGTAGCGAATTTTAAAGAATTAAAGTTGAGGGGGCAGTTTGAAAAAAAAAACTATGTCAAAAGGGAGGCAGAGAACAGGCAGTGTATTATTTTGTTGAAGAAGATAACAATGATACAGGGTCCCATTTTTCGTAAACATTAAATTTCGCTTGGGGCATCACTTTTGCTCCAGCCGGCCCTGGTTATATGTATATTCAGTTTTCACCAAAAATTTACTTGAATATATGTTATTTGATTATAGATTGATTTGAATTGCTACACTAACATAATAAAATAAAAAACATGCAACTCTTCATAACTAAGAAAAATAAGGAGAAACAGCCTAGTAATGGTTAGTCTGTTAGTAATCCCAACGAGTTAGAAATTTCGTTGTTATTTTAATTTCATTTTAAAAAAATTTGAAAGGTAGTACTCCTAAAATGTAGCATCACAATTTACACATACCACTATTATTTATATAGTGTATACAACTATGACAATACATGTCTATACATGGGCCAAACCAGAATTTTGTTGTAGGTGGGGCACTTGGAGAAAGTAATCGTAAATAAAAAATAATTATGTGTTTTGAAAATACAAAAAAAATAATGTTAGCTTGTTTAATGTCGTAAGCACAAATGATTACAACAAATACAATTAATTTTCTTTAAACTTTGTCTAGATAATGTACATGACATATGCATAAATAATATCATATAAATAAGTGAAGGGTTTCGCTAAAATTTTCTTTTGGTACTCCTAAAAGAAACAAGCATACAAAAAATTTGGAAAAAAAATAAAATTAATAAAAGTTGATGAGGCACTAAGTAAATCAGAATAAATTATGTATATATAAGGTGGGTGTCTCTTATTTTAGGTGGGGAATTCCCCTAAATACATCTGCCCTTGTGCATATATATGCTTCTATAATCACCCTTAAATGTTTAAACTTGAAAAATGATTAAAATCAGTTACCATTTTTTCATCAAAAAACTTATCATACAACATGGGCAGGATTCATCAGTTACAGTTTGACGGGAAAATTAATTAACTCACTATGAGATGGGATGGAGTATTCCACGACAAAATCCGAAGCAAAAATGCTCAAGGGCGACATTCCACGCCAAATTTCAAAGCGAAAGAAAGTCAGAAAAGAGCTCGAGGTCGGCGGAAATATAGGCTCGAACTATGTCGGACAATGTCAAATCCCATTAGGGCGTATTTTGACTAGTGGCAGATCCATAATTTAGAATTTGTAGGGAGGGGGTGAGAATATACAAGCATAATTTTATTAAGAGTAGCAGCCTAAATGGTCAATAAACTTTCGATCTTGTATCACTTTGATTATTAAACTTTAAAACGAAGCACTTTAGTCATCCAACTTTAGAGTGAGTACCACTTTGACCATTCCGTCCAATTCTTTGGTCATCTAACTTTGGAGTAAGTTCCACTTTGACCATTCTATCTAATTTGACTGTTAAATTTAATGCATTTTTATAGCACATGACTTTGTGTAAGGTCATTTTAGTCATATTATAACAAAACGACCATTTCCTTCCAATAATTTTCGCCAAAATAAAACACACACAATATGTAAAATATAGCAATATTTTCAACAAACAACACAACTTGGGTTATTTTATAACCAACATGATTAAAATGCGCTTAAATGAAGTCATTTGCCTTGCACATGATTTCATTCAATTCAATTTAACAGTCTAATTGGAGGAAATGACCAAAGTGGTACTCACTCTAAAGTTGGATGGCTAATTTGGTTTGTTTTAAAGTTTGATGACCAAAATAGGACCAGATCAAAAGTTTAGTGGTTATTTGAGTTGTTACTCTAAAAATAATTAATATAAAAATATACTCAAAATAAGCTTGTCAACGAAAACCCGCAATTGTTATGTGTTGGTTTTTTAGCAATTTTATAATAATAAAGCCCATTATATATGAGATTGTAATTTAAAAATGTTATAAACTTAGAGAGGTCAATAAAGGGTGACTACTCAAATTTTCAAAATCTTACCCCTCTATATCTGCCACTGTGTTACTTAGACGCGTCAGATTAGAGGGTTGGATATGATTATTTAATCTCATTCGGAGGTAATAAAACAATCCCAACTCTTAGATGAGATTTGTTAAAAGTGGGATAAAAAGTTGTAATAGGATAAATATTCCACCCTCAATATCCAATCTTGACGAAACCAAACATGTGATAAGATAATTTTATTATATCCTATCATTTTATCTTGTACGTCGAACACAGTAAGAGATAGCTTGATTGTGGAGTGTTGCCCCTATTTGTGTATCTTAATATCATTTCTTAATGAGAAAAAAATCCAATTCATGCTGGTCATTGACAATATCTTTTCTATTTTATTTTTTAAATATTGATAAAAAAAAAACTCTGAAGCTTAAAGGTAACTTCATTCTTTTTCATAGTAAATACTAAAATAGAAATAAACACTAAGAGTATTCACAGTGACAGATTTAATTGTATGATAAATATTGTCATCTAAAATAAACACAAACATACTAAAGTATTATTTGGTTGAATTTTTTTTTTAAAAAATTGAGTTTTAAAAAAATGTTTGGTTTACCCATTTTAAAAAAATGATTCAAGTAAAAAAATATATTTATTTTATCTTTTGTATTTTAAATTTTTTTTAAAAATAAATAAATAAATAAAGATTATAATTTTTGTGAAATTTATAAATATTATACTATATACAAATCGAATTAAAAATCAATTTTTAAAAACTATACTTAAAAATAAATTTTAAATTAAACATTTAAAAATTTAAACCAAACAACATGTCCCTCTAAAGTTTTTATCTCTTTTTGTTTACTTTGCATCGGCTCCACATCATCCCTATGACAACGAACAATCACACATTTATTTTGGGTGGCACTTTTACCACACCCAAAATTACTCCGTAACACTCCTTATTTCTAAAACACTTCTCTAGTACATCATTTTTCTTCCTATTACTCCCCAATGTCTAAGAAACACTCACCTCTAATTAATAATGATAATAATAATAATCTAGAATAGTAATAATAATTAATCCTAATAATAATAATATCAAACACACAACCGTTCCCCTAATCAAACACTCCCTTCGTCTTTATCTCTCTTGAATTCAAACACGCGCATCAGTCACTTCCCCCTGTTTCCTTCTTCCTCCATAGTGTTACCATTGCATTCAATCATTGTTCCCCCAATCTCCTACGACCTGTTCTTCATCTTCATTGTCATTAAAAACCCCTTTGCTTCAATTGAAGCCTCCCATCTTCATTGTCATTAAAGACCCCTTTGCTTCAATCGAAGCCACTCATTCCCCCAAGTAAGTTCTTCATCTTCATTTTTATTTTAGGTTGGATATGAAAACTACCGCTTATTTGTTCTTGTTTGTTTTTTATTAAGCTATTCATGGAATGTTTGGAACTTCTCTATGAAGATTTTTACGCCATTGGAGCTTCTTTAAGAAGCTTTACTCGGCTTAAGGTAACCTAACCAGATCAATTGAACTCGTTCCAATTGAGCCAAGCTAGTGATTTATTTTTTTCCAAAATTAAACCCCTACTTGGCTATAGAGAACCTAATATTGTCACTTTTGTTTGATTCTGATGCGCCGGATTATTTTTGATTATTTTCGGTTGAACCCTTCATGGAATGAATGAACCCTTACGCATTGGAGTTCCCGTATGAAGACTCGGCATCACGTGACCAAGTAGATCAAATGGACTCAATCCCAGTCCAATTGAGGCGAGCAAGTATTTAATTTTTTTTCCAACTTTGAAATCGTACTCAACTATAGAAAATCAAATATTGCTAGTTTGCTCTGTTTTGATTAGCCGAGTATAGTCAATTTGCTCGGTTCTGGTGCGCTGAGTATGATAAAGAAAAGCAAATTATGAGTGTTGTTTTCAAATACAATACTTACATACATGGAATGCATGGAGAATATTTTTTCCTTTATTTTCAGTTTTGGTTGAGCAATGAGTTAGTGTATTGTAGTGTATATTATTACATTTCATTGCCAAAATTTGACTTTTACTTTTTTCCTATAGTTAAGCAAGACAATACAAGCTATTCATAATTCTATTACATGGACGAATTGGATTAAATATAATATATTATATGTTGCAACTATTTATGTTTTGCTACTGTTCTAAGTTTGATCATGAATTGTTTACCCAAATAATTGAAAGATATTTTATATAACTAATGTTTGATTTGCCTTAAATAAAGTATGACTAGAGATCATCTGATAAAAGCCTTTGAGAGGTAAAGAAAAAGAGAAAAACATGTAGTAACAGGCTTAGAGCAGTATGGAAAAAGAAAAAAAATCCAACACCATCTGCACCAGAGTTAACAATACTAGTATTACCACCACAAAAGTTATATGCACTTCCTGCAGCACCTGCACCTCCTGCAGCACTTGCACCAGAGTCAGAGTCACTGGCATCACCACCACATGCACCAGCTAATATTTAAACCGATATAGCAACTAAAGGAGAAGATCGTAACGGTCCAGGCCTAGAAGATGACGATGGAGGTCCAATTGATAAAAGCGTGCTTATATCATTTAAGGATCATATAGCATATGCCATTTGGAATAGGGAATATGTATTATTTACTTTACTTATGTTATTGAATTATAAAGGTATATATATATTTACTTTACCTTTTGTTATTTACTTTACTTTACAAATACTAAATGTAGGATGCTGATAGAAAACTAGCAACTATATATATGCCATTAGCCCAAATTGAATGAATGAGACTTATTTAAAGAGGTTGAGGGTGTTCAAAGTTGGGTGAGGGCGAGAGGATTAATACACTTGATAGACAACACCTATCGCTATATTAACTATGTCGCGGTCCAAGCGTTTATTGAGCGGTGGCAACCAGAAGCAAACAAATTCCATCTTCTATTCGGGGAGATGACGATTACGTTGGACGACGTCAGACAAATATTAGGTGTGCCAGTTGAGGGTAATTGTTTGACATCTTATGAGGGAGTAAAGGAAATATAACCGAAGGTAGTGATAAACATGGCCTCGGAGTTGTTGGGTATGACTGAGACCGAAGTAGTTGAGGAAACAAAAGATATATACGCTATTAGGCTACAGTGGTTAAAAAAACGGTGCATGGGCTGAACCACTACTGAATCAACTCCCGAGGAGTTGGATATTTATGCAAGGGCCTATATCATATTCTTGCTCGGGTGTGTTGTCTTCCCTCACAAGTCAAAAACAAAGATTTCTATATACTTTTTGGGATGCTTGAGAGATATATCAAAGGTTGGGAATTTAGGATGGGCAATGGCGATACTCGCACATACGTATCGTCAATTAGGACATGCTTATAGATTTGGATGTTTAACCTTGGTTGTGGTATGTCTCTTTTATTGACACTGTAATTTTCTTATCGTTAATTTCCTTGTCTTTTTATATATTGTGTTTCTAATATATACTTTAATATATGTAGGCTTGGATGTGTGAGCACTTTCCCGAGTACGTCCACATAGTTCCTAATATGGAATACACTGAAATGGAACTGCGAATGTGCCGGTTGAAACCCCAACAATTAGGTGGGGATATGTGTCACACCCGAACAACAAAAATAATACTTACTTTAAAAAAATACTATCAAATTAAGAGAACATAATAATATTATCATTTCCAAAATCAACATCATCCCATATCCATATTTTTTTAAAACAACATTGTCTCAAAAAAAATAATACTAACAAATATTCATAACTCACACACATAAGGATGTCTAGTCAAAATACACAAAACAAGACTAGTAAATATTTACATCTCAAACTCATCGTAGGTTTGTATTTAACTTATTGACAAAATATACAATAAACAAAAATGCCGTAGTGTCTTTTTCTATAAACATTCGTACCCATCCTAGACCTGGCAGTGGACATCCCTTCTTGATACCTGTAAAGAGAAACATATATAAAGGTATGAGCTATAGGCTCAGTGAATGCACCACTTTCCTTAACAGAAATCTGTAAATGTATATATATACACATATCATATATAATCACATTCAATTCCTATCATCTAGCCATCATATAAGGCATCAGATGTACCACATACATAACCGCTCTATAGCCTCAATTATTAGGCATCAAGCATCCATTCCATATACCCATCCTTTAGCCCTATATATACTGGGCATTAGATGTATCACACATATAACCGCTCTATAGCCTCAATTATTAGGCATCAAGCATTCATTCCATACACCCATCCTCTAGCCCTATATATATTGGGCATCAGATGTATCATACACATAAACGCTCTATAGCTTCAATTATTAGGCATCAAGCATCCATTCCATATACCCATCCTCTAGCCCTGTAATACCCCGTATTTTAATTTGTTTTAAATTGAATTATATTAGCTTATTTATACTCATGTGAGTGATCGTTAGGTGATTTGGGTGGTTCGAATGGATTTTGGTTGGTAAATAAGAAGTTTTGGTCTTTCGCGATATGTTATTTCTAGCTATCTTTGAGCTATCGTAATTTCTTTTTATTTATCGGAATGAGATTCCGTTTACGATGGTATCTAGAATTTGTACTATTCTACAACTGTCGTGTTTTGGCCGAAGTCCAATTCACACTCCTCGTGGGTCAAAACAGGGCGCAAAGTAGGCCCATTGCAAAATTCTGGTCATTCGGCAGCGCTTCGGCAGAGCGCTGTCTTCGGTGAATTTTTGAGAAAAATATATCCAGAATTTGGGAAAACGTTCTCTTAGAAAGTTGTAGACCTTTGAAATACCTTTCCGTGGACATAAAAAACGTCGCAATCGGAGTTCCGAGTCAAAAGTTATGGCCAAAACAAAAACAGTACTTCAGGGCCCAAAACTTAAAGCGCGGACCGGTATAGTGTTTTTGGAATACCGGTCCGGTACCAAATTTTTGGGAAATTTGTGCTCCGCGGACCGGTATTCGGTATTTGGCATACCGGTCCGCCAGTTAACTATTTTCACCGACTTAAGCACGTTTTTAAGCCATTTTTGATCATTTTCCAACCCAACTTCGACACACACTCTTCCACACTCCTCTAGGGAGTTCTAGAGGGTTCTAGAGAGAGAAAGAGAAAGATTTCTACGCATCTTTCATCCACGATCGAAGATTCAAGCTTGAAATCATCCAAACCACCTTTAAGGTACTATTCATCATCTCCTACCTTGATTTTCTCCTATAAAAGCTCAAGTATAAGCTTTGGCTATACAAGTTGGAGTTTATACATCATTGATTTGTGGGTTTTGCTAGCCTAGGAACGTGTTGACGCGAGAGCTTGAGGATTTCACCGAACGGGGCTTCGGTTTATAACTTTCTTTCCTCTTTTGGTCTATACACTTGAGGTAGGGGTTATATGTTTTCCAAACTTGATGATATGATTTTATTTATATAAAGATGAGTGATTTTATACATATATGTTCGATATGAAGCACATACCTTCTTGTTATTGATTATACAAGAATGATTTTATACATATATGTTAATATGTTGATTATATTATTAGATATACATAAGTTTTGCATGATTGAGTTATGATATTACGATATGAAGTAAGATATGCCATCTAAGCTCCATAATTACATGTTATTGATTCATACGGATGTTCTTTGGATGTATATGTGTTGGTTTAACAAGAAAATGATTAGTAAATGATTTCGTATACACCAAAGAACATGGACGTGAATTGGTTAGAGTTTATATGGCATATGTGGTTTTTATTGTATCTATGATGCATGAGTTGAAACAAGATATGCCACTTGAACTTGACATTTATGTAACATAGACTTGTAAGTGATGTTCCTTGGACATATACGCTTGGTTGAATCCAAGTGGATTAGTAAATGGATTATGTATGCGCTAAGGAACATGGATACATAATGAATGAAGTTTAAGTGGCATGGGTTGTTTCTAGTTTACAATAAAGAGCATGGATTGCACGTTATGCATAATTGTTGTGTCAACCCGGCATTTGGATGATCTCATGGCAAGCTCAAAGCATTCCTATGGTATATGGTGCGAAAATTATCTCTTGGGAGAATTATATCTCTTCTCCATGATATGGAGGGCTATCTATGCTCTTGTGGCATTCTGAAACAAGTGATTATCTATCTCCAGGAGTTTCTTATGATTATGGTATCGTTCTGGATGTGATATGATCCTGATATGGATCTGGATATGATTCTATTGTGGCCATTCAATTGTGAAGGGATGATGTATTGATCTGTGCCTACCGGGATGGAAAACAAGTAGGGCTTGGTGCCTTTGGGTTGAAAATCCCTAAACCTCCGGAGGGCAGTAACGCATCGACTGTCTAGAGCCAGCGGTGTGTAGCCCGAAAATTTAGACAACGGTAAGGCACTGATGGTTCTGTGGTTATGTTACTATTGGTGGACATGTGGTCCAATTGATTATGATTAAATGATATGGCCTGGGGCCGATGGGCCAATTTATGATTATTGTCGGATTTTCTCTCGGACGGTCTGGCCCTCGCTATACTCCGGTTCGGTGTGGATATATTATGGCTACGTGGATCTGAGGTTGACACAAGGGAGGTAACTTGCATATGCATGAGCATGTATAATTTTCATATGATGATGGTTTTAAAACTAAAGCATTTGTTATAATATGAATTGTTGTTGAACTGTAAATTGTATTCTCGTTAAGTTATTATCTGCTTGCCCCCCTACTGAGTTGTGAGCTCACCCCGTGTTTTATTTATAATTACAGGTACATAGGGGGCGAATGATAGTAACAGGACTACGGGTTTGGGAACGAATTAGATGGCTCTGATACAGATTTATTTTGTTATGTATATGTTATCTCGGGAAGCCATGGCTAGCCGAAGTGTCATCTATTAACTTGCACCTGCTTAGCTTGGTTTTGTATATTGGTTTCATGTATGCATGATTTTGTACAGTACTATCTACTTCTAGCTT
The DNA here is from genome assembly GCA_021464415.1 of Lonicera japonica. Taxonomy (NCBI): domain Eukaryota; kingdom Viridiplantae; phylum Streptophyta; class Magnoliopsida; order Dipsacales; family Caprifoliaceae; genus Lonicera; species Lonicera japonica. The sequence goes on along the minus strand of CM038469.1, from coordinate 29,883,263 downwards.
GCATGATTGACATGTGTGATATTTAGTGTTTAAATTTCTTTATGTGTTTTCATATATACCCATTTTAGTCAATCTAAGATGGGTTAGTAGCACTCCAGGTCTTAATTACGGGTGTTGTCCTGTAGATTAAGGCGGGGGTGTTACAAGCCCTATATATACTGGGCATCAAATGTATCATACACATAACTGCTCTATAGCTTTAATTATTAAGTATCAAACATCCATTCCATATACCCATCATCTAGCCCTATATATATTGGCATCAGATGTATCATACACATAATCGCTCTATAGCCTCAATTATTAGGCATCAAGCATGATAATATCAACATACATATTCCATACCACCCTTCACATTTATACATTCAAATGTATATAAATTCCAAGTTAGTACACTCACCTCAAGTCTACACCAACGTAGTTCCAAGTTCTATTTTCTCGGTGCGTTAGAAGTATCTATTCCTTTACCTACCAATCTAACATAATTAGTATTCCAATTTTACATAAATATAATCATTTATAAGTGTGCAAAATACACTAATAATTACACAAATGTATACTCTTTATGCACTTGTTAATTTACAACACATTACAACCTTTCAGAATTAGGTGCAGTCCGAATCCCCTGCACAGACTGGGTACTTTTCGTTCTCCGATCATTCTCAAATTTTTATAGTAGTTACACAACATGTTTATAAACAATATTCCAAAATTTGAGCATAATCCAACGGATAAACATCGAATATTCACAAAACAACTCAGTACAAACATGTTGTCCAGAATATAATGTATGGCAATAGTCCAACTTCACGGATTAAACTGTACTAATTGGCTGAGAGCTAGGTGCTCTACCATATATTTCTGGAAAGCTTTGTGTGTCTACTTTTTAATGCAATTTACGGTGCATAAATCGGAATTTTCTACAAGGAGTTATAGCAATTCTCCCACAGTGACACCAATCTGCCAGAATTATAAACTTATAAATTTTTAGCATGATTTCTACTTATATCATCTATTATTATCTCTTCATAATCAAGAAAATCCAATTATATCATCACAACACACAAGAACACCAAGAAACAAACTCAAAACAATGTTCTTTCATTTTCAATCATAATTTTTCAATTTCAATTACTATAAACACAATAAAAGGATGATAAAAAAAAACATAAATAGCATAATTTAAACTTACCCTTTAATTCTCTAATTTTCCTTATTTTTCTCTTCTTACCCTCTTTTTCTCTTCTTCTCCTTGTTTTTCTCTTCTTCTCTTATTTTTCTCTTAATTTTTCTCTTATTTTTTAAGAATATCAATTGATTCAATCACACACATATTATTCCATTTACACACTACCCCCTCAACTTCTATTTCACACAACTAAATCTACTTACATACTTTATTTTCAAATAAGTTCCTCATGAATTATTATTCTAACATGAGTTCTTATAATATAAACAAACCTAATTCACATTCTTCTTACAAAATCAAACAAAATGGCAAAATACACAATTCCATTATTCCCCACACATTAGGAATAAATTGATATTATCAAATGCACAAACATGATTGTAAATACTAATAAATACTTAAACATGTTTAAATGATACTAAAATATTTGTTTTAAGATTCGAAATGTCACAATATGGTTGCGGCCCTTATAAGTTTAAGGGAGAAGCTAGACGACTTTTCCGCTATAGATGTAAGTTTTTATATTCTTGGTATATGAATTAGTGAGTAATACTATATAAATATTTGAATGTATAACATGTTTAATTATTTATATCTCAGTTGTGTTAGGATCTATACAAAGACCATAGGAATGCGCGCCCATTCCATGAGGTGTCATACTATACAGGATTGCTAATTTATTTTGATGTTGGTGAGCTATACTATCCTAATCGTGTCCTTCAATAATATTGCCGAGTGCAAACAATCCCCACAACGCCAATCATGCAACCCCTGAGGAACAAGCGAGGAAAGACAATACAATTTATAGGTGAATTTGGTACAATACCGTACCATATTAAGTATACCGTGTACAGTACTAAAAATTCGGTACACCAAAATTTATTACCATTGCCATACCAAAACTTTTGGTATACCAAAATATCGTATGGTATGGTACATTACTAAAAAATCAATCCTGTAAAAAAATAAAAAAATATTCACAGCTAAAAATAAAATAGAAAACCGGGCAAATAGTCAAATACACATCAACAATAGCAAAAACAAAATAGAAAGCTGCTGGGGAAAAACAATTAGCTATTCAACCCTATAGCTTCCACCTTTGTCATCTCATCTTCTCTAGATTGTGCCCACATCACTCCATAAAAGCCAGCCACAATCACTATTGCTCCAATAACACTGTTACAAAATAAAATAACATAAATCCAAAATATTATATATATATATATATTGTACACTTTTGGACCAAAAACGTGTGTATTGTATTTTTAATTTTCTCATTTGGTTTGGTTGTATATTTTCAACAGAGAAAGAGGCAGAAGTTGAGTTTGCTCTCCATAGTCCATGGTGCCCACGTGGGCAGAATTATCTCTGCTATTTTTCTTGATGGAGAGAGTTGTTACCTTCCAACAGAAAGTGTGTCACCAAAAAGATGAATATGTTACCATGCTTCCAAAAATAACATGCATAAATAAATATATAAAACAAATATAGTACAAAGTTGGAAAGTTCCTATTCAACCACAATAGTTGGCTCATATCAAAATGAGAATAACAAGCTGCTCATATGCTTACCGAATAGATTATAGAGACAAGCTCAATGTCGGGATTATTTTTTCAAGCATTTGGGTCCTCTTGCTTCGCAATTAAAGAAACCACCGTGTATTGAATGGTCCAAAACAAGCAATAAAATGCCACTATAGTAATCTATGATTGGTACCCTTTGAGAATTGCTGCCTTCATCTCTAGTTAAATCTTTTATAAAGAGAAAGAGACTGCTAAAATAGATCTGGACCCTTCATCTCTAGTTAAATTTGTGGGCTGTGGGGGTACTGGTAATTAATTTGATAATTTATTTTAGTATTTGGTATAATGGCACAATTGTTACGGTTCGGTACAATATACCGTTGTAATACAAAAATTTCGGTATGGTACGGTATACCGTTAGTAATGAGTTTGAGCATCGATGCCGTGCCAAATAAATTCAGTATTGTACCATTACCAAATTTTGGTAATGGTTTAGTTTGGTACATATTGGTACGGTATTATTGGTATATTTTCCCACTCCTAATACAATCATGCAAGGTTGTATATAATTTGAACTAGTGGCAACAGCAGAATTGGAGCAATCACTTATTGAACGAAAACAAACGTTCGAGGCCAATGACATATTCGTGGGAATGTGAGAGCAATTATATGGAATGGTACTTGAAAATTACCCATCCATACATACAAGTCCCGAGCCTAAGAACGAAGCCTAGAAAGACCCATGGGAAATAAGAGATTGCAAGTGCGAAGTTGGTAAGATTACCTTGTTTACCTTTGAACGATGTATCTCATTACCTTGTTTATATATTATATTAAGTGATTTATGCATGTAGGAAGTTATAGCTGAGAAGGCAATATCATTGCTAGATAGAGCAATTGAAAGGGTTGAAAGAGGAAATATTTCTTTACTTGTTACTCAAAGTGTCCGAGACATGCTTTCCAGTGCAATAGTGGAAAGCGTGCAAGAGGATAGGAGACAAAAAAAGGCACGACACTTGAATGACTCCCTCTGCTTCTATAAGCCCCTTACTACTACTCCAAGAGCCCCTTCTGCCTCCACAAGACCTCAAATTGCCCATACAAGAGCCCGAGTTACAAAGAGGAGAGCCTCAGCAAAAAAGAAGTTGAAGAATTAGTTTAGGGCTTAAACTTGGATTTGCTGTATTATATTTTTGTTTGGTTAAACTTAGATTTAACATGCTTTGTTAGTAAACTTGATTATCAACTTTTTTTATCATGGTTGATTATCTTTATTATTATTTTAGTTAAACTTGGTTAAACTTATTACGTTTGGTTAAACTTGGGTTTGATTATCATGTTAGTTGGTGTATTTTGTCATGTTGGTAGAATTTAAATTTAATTGTTTGATCAACTTGTTTGATGACTCATTCATATATGACTAGATAATTAAGAAACTTATTGGCTTTATGATTCATAAATTTGGATAAATAAGAAAGTTATTAGATTTGTGATTCACTCGGCCATAGCCAAAACGAATTATAGCACTATACCCTTTCTCATAAACCGAGTGTTGTAACATAACTCGGCTCTAAGGGACCGTTTGAAGGTCCTAAGAGTGTGAAAAAAAAAATGGATTCACTCGGCTGTAAAAAAGTAAATCATTGGGCTACATTAGGTTCATTATAACCGAGTCATATTGCTTTACTTGGCCCTATAGGACCGTTTGAAGATCCCGAAAGTTGTTTATTTGCCAGGATTGATTTGGCCAAAACCCATCGAGTAATTTGGCTATACTCGATTCCTTATAACCGAATTCTATTGCTTTACTCGGCCCCATAGGACTGTTTAAAGGTCATGAGAGCTACTTATTTGCCAGGATTCACTCGGCTAAAACCCATTCCTTGTAATCGAGTTCTATTGCTTTACTCGGCCCTATAAGACCGTTTGAAGGTCCTGAGAGCTTGTCATATGCCAGGATTCACTTGGCCAAAACCCATCAAGTAATTTGGCTATACTCAGTTCCACAAAATCGAATATTGTTTTCTAACTCGTCTTTAAAGGACCGTTTGAAGGTCCTGAGAGGATGCCATAATCCTTGGCTTCATTCGGTTATAACGAATCGATCTCTATGATTTGTTTCGGCTTCACATGGTCGAGTTTGGCTTTTGAACTCGGCTAAAAAAGGATCGAATGAGTTCTTGAGAGCATGGCAAGATACTGATTCATTCATTAATATATATTTGATTCATTATACTTTTTAACCAAATAAAAAAAATCAATTATTACCAAATATAAAAGAAAAAATCAAATGTAACACAAACTATTTGATTCATTCATATATTTGACATATCATATATTCATCTTGCCAGCACTTCATCTACAAAAAAGGTTATTTGTCTACTTTTTACAATTGGAAAAGTTTCGTTAATCATTCACAAAAAATCAAATGTGCATATATAACACTTGATATGCAACATGTGTATGTACAAAAAACAAAAGAAGAACAAAAATACTTTATAATCAGTAATTAGTTGATTATGATTGATGAGTCTTTCTTTTTTTACTTCGCACAATGACAAATCTTTAAACAATTTAATTATATCGGCGAAATCTAGTATCCACTTCTTTTCATTTCGAAGAGTCTTCCACTTTGTAGCAACATAAGAAAATGGTGCACCATCCTTCAAAAAGAGTTTAACAAAGTGGCTTCCATTGACAAGTGTTATAACCATTTGACGAAGTTGCTTTCCTTACGGTGGCGGACGAGTGTGCGTGAAAAAAAGTTAAACATTGAAGTTGTGAATAAAAAAAAACCCACATAATTGTATGACAACGCTATCAAGAACCCCATGTCAGGCATGCTCATCCAATGATCTTCCGTTTTGCATTCGTTTTCAAAAAAAATAAGTGTTTTAAATCAATCATGAGAGTACAAAAATCCCCAAGCATCTTCATATTTTTTCTTATACATCTCTAGGACTTTTATCAAATCGATTCTTACACTTTCCTAACCTTGCATATCATCAAACCACCCTATGTGTTCCGCAATGCACCGAAAACCACAATGACCATCACTGTGAAAATCTTGTATATCTTTGATAAATGGAAGCATGAATTCAGGGATGAATTGCATATAAGCTTTGAATTCTCACTTTCTCTTATCTACCACATTTTTCTTTTTCACCACTTGCTTCCTTCGCTTTGAAACATGAGATAATTGAGTTTCAACCAATTGTTGCTCTTCAATAGTCTTATCATATTCAAAACCAAATGGATCCTTCTTCGTAGACACCTTGCGTTTCTTCTCCTTTTGGCTCAAACTTTTTCTTACTGCCGTAGGATCTACCATTCAGAATGACAGGAGTAGGCTCTTTAAGTGACGTCGTACTTAGCATAGCAATATCTTTTATCTTTCTCAAAAGAACCTTCTTCTCATCCTCCGTTGATTGATCATAGAATTTTTTTAGTAAACCAAGCTCAGTCGCATAGGAAAATTCATCTTTTTCTTCCTTATTTGGTAAGATCGTGAGCTTTGCCTAATGTGCATCGACATCTGTGTTGTGTTAAATTTTAATACTCACAAGCACACGAATCAATTTATAGTGTAGGGTGTAAGTGATGTCAATCCCACAAGGACTCAAACCGTATGTTTTATAATTATCTTATTAATGTTTCACTAAACTCCTAATCTAGTAAAGAAAGTTTATAGAAATCAAACAAATTAAATAAAGTAAATAAAATAAAATAAAGTAAAGATAATAATTAAATAACTAAATAATATTAAGTAAGATAATAAAATTAATGAATTAATTGACTAGGGTTTTGTAGTCATATATTTAATATCATCTTCCTAAGTATTCGTGCGCATAAACTGTACTCTTATCTTGCACTGATTTGGTATCTTAACTCTATTAGATGCGGAAAATAAAATCTTTCAAGTCCAAGTAATTAATAAAATCCAATTGTAAATCTTTCACAGCCAAACTTATGTATAAAGTCAAAACACTCACTATATCCGTCAAAACACACCCTATATCCGCTTTTAATAAATCATAAGGTGAATCCAACAAAAAATAATAAGAATCCAACTTTATTTTTTTTGTTAATTAAAACGGGCATCCAATAGGAAGAACTGTATTTAACATTAAAGTATTAAATTAGTAGAGTGAATTGGTATGAATACGTGCAAGAAAATCAATTAAATATACTCATTCTAATTCTAGCACAAATTTACGCTAGCATAATAAAAATTAAATAACAAATAAAGTTGAAAGAAAACTTACTTGATATTAATTAAACTGAAGAGTAAATAAAAATCCAAATCTTCAAAGTCTTCAATTAAAAAAAGAATAAAGAAAAATAAAACAAAATAATTAAAAAGAAGAAGGAGGCTCGGCTACTGTGTTACTGTGCATGGCTGAATTGAATTGTTGCAAGTGCTTCGTTATTTATAATTGTGAGATGGCTTTAGGGCTTAATTTAATTAAATGGGCTTTGAGTTGGCTAATGGGCTTGAGTTATGGCCATGAGGCTTCATGTTCTTTGAGCTAGTGGGCTGCCAGTTGAAAGATGGGCTGAACTTGTTTAATTTAAATGCCAAATGTATGAATGGACCCATAAATAATTATAATGAATTTTTGCCATTTTTAACTTCTGCATTTTACGTCACAATTCCAGACCATGAGACGATTGAATTTGGAAAAGTGCTAAATTGAAAAGTTTTAGCTCTCGAAATTCTCTTCAATTTAGGCTAAAAATTCGCATTATTTGGAGTTCCGAGTAAAAAGTTATGCGTTCAAAAGTATTATCACTAATTTATCATGTTAATTTAAACATTAAAGGATATATATTATCACTAATTTTATAATTTCACTATTTTTCTCAATTTTTTCAACTTCTTTACTAACACTTGAAAAATATTAAAATTATAAAATTAGTGATAATATATATCCTTTAATGTTTAAATTAACATGATAAATTATACCAATTTCTTGGTACATCAATCCGCAAAAGGTATATGCCGATTCTCAAGACTATATTGAAGCAACTCATGGGCACAAGGTAACCCATACACCGTACGCACTACATGATTACATACCAATGGATCAAGACCAATTTCAAGCGATCTATCCCTTTATTTTTTGATCACGTCTAACGTAAAATGCGAAAGTTGCCTCTTTAATTCTTTGAACAAGAAACCTTGGTGTATTTCTTTGACCGAAGCAAGACTCATCTCGAAAACGGCTTTCACCTCATTAATTTTTAGGCTCAACATATTGTCCATTCCAGTAAACATTGAGGCAAAAGTTCCAACCCCGTTGTCAAGGTGCTTTTTGAGCTTGCCGTGCGACCCTTTGGCTCTATTCGTTGTTCGGTTGCCGCGGTGCTTTATCCAATTTGTCCATGCAAGTACGAAGGCCTCTCTAGTTCGTACTACATAATCAATGGCGTCTGAAAATTACTACCAATCTTTCCGTAATTCTTCCTATCTAGTGAAGAACTCTTTTTCTGATGCTGACTTCGTAACAACTCACCAATATCAAAAAACTTTGTCTAAACACCCTCGATTTTAAATAGAGACTTGCAATGTTGTTTAACATTCTTAGCAATATGAAAAGTGCACAACATGTGATGGGTATCAGGGAAAACACTATAAATGGCATTTATAACTGTAAACTCCCTATTCGCTACAAATACATTAGGGATATCTTGGGGCTCAAACAATATTTTCAATTTAGAAAGTGCCCATTGGTAATTATCCTCCATCTCCTTATACAAAAAGCAATGGGCTATAGAAAATGTTTTAGCGGTTGATGTAATCTCCACCATTGCAAATAATGGCATTCTATACTTGTTTTTCTTGTAAGTGCAGTTGACGATCACTATAGAAGGGAAACACTTAGCTAATAAAATGCAATTGGGATGTGCCCAAAATAGGTTTAACAAATCGTTAGTTGTTTCATCAGATCTAAACCAATACACGTAATGTCTTTCCACCAAAACTTTTAATAGTTCTTGTATTGTCGTCCTTCCCTCCATCTCGTGTATTCTCATTTTGGACTTATCATTATAAATTGTCTTCCACATGGAGGCATTATCTTTATGGCACCGTTTTAGTCCACAAAGAATATCTTTTGGTTTCACCCCAGTAACGGACAACTCTGCAACCAACTTTTTCTCCTATTTGCTCAATCTTCTAGCAAACGGATGACCAACTAAAGTATTAGGTAGGTTTTGGTTATGAAGTCCGCATCTTACATCCACCTTTCATCGATCACCACCTAAATTTACACCACATATTGAGAATGGGCAATTGCATTTTCTTGTTGCACTATCTCTTTTCTTCTTCTTCTTCTTCACTTTTATTCCTTGATTGCGACGGTCGCGATATATGCCGCTCCTTTCACAAGCCAAATATACCCTTGGCTTCATAGTACCACACTTTTGGTTGAATTTCGCGGTAACAACAATAGTTTGGATCGATCTTGTTTTACTTTGACACCAATCAACTAAAGCATACTTTGAGTGGAACACCTACAAAATAAATATCAATCAAATCTTCTACTATTTTAAGTATTCTAGGACAATATTGCCAAATTGAACTAAAATCATGTGTGTACTTACTTCATCAGTTGTAAAAACCGCTGTCACATCAACAACTTTTACTTTATTAAACTCATCATATTTTGAAAGTGCAAGCTGAAGAGCGAGAGAGCCAAAAATAATATTATCAGCATCATCACCACTATCGGAGTTGAGGTCAAAACTCTTTGTTTGGCTTGAAGGCTTTATGTTCACTCTCTCGTCATCACCACCTTCAAAGTTGAGGTCAATAAAGTTCTCTATGTTCACTCCATCACCACCTTCAAAGTTGAGGTCAATAATGTTCTCTATCTTCACTCCCTTGTCACTACCATTACCACCATCGGCATTAAGGTCAACTAATTCATCACCACAATCGACGTTGTGGTCAATACATTTAATTGGTGTAAGATAATCTATTGTCATAGGTTGTTCGTCACCATTGAGGTTATATGGACCCTCTTTCTCGACGATATGCTCACATATTGGTAAGCCAAATTGTGTTTTGGAGTTTCATTTGCTATAATTACATTTAAATCAATTTTGTCCATAAATGCTCAATCAGCCCATATAGAGGAGTCAAGTGACCTCGCATCCTGCAAAAGTAAAATCGACAAATTTAGATTACAATATTGTTCATACTCAACCACAAGGAACCGAATAAATGCTTTAACTTCGGCCATATATTACCGAGTAATAACAGTAAACTCGGTTATGTGAAACCAAGTAACCTTTCATCAAGCAGTTGGACAATTTTAGTACACTCGACCATAAAGGAGCGAATAAAATAAACAAACTCAGTTATATGTAGCCAAGTACAATTACAAACACTTGTACAATGCTCTATTTTCTAGGTTTATGTTTTTTCTGATCATTGGAACTAAAATAAAACAAAATGATGTAACTAATAATGTAAAATTTACCTCTTTCTTATGAGCATTATCTTCATTCCTTGTTACATTGTCTTCAACTTTCTCTATCTCATTCTCTTTCTCTACACTCCTCTAACCCTATATTCCCTTTTGTCTTTAATCAATTTGATGCTTTGATTATGTTCTTTCAACACTTCAAAATGTAAATGAAAATCGAAACGAAAATGGAAGCGAGAATGTATGTAATTTACTCGGTTAGATACTGTTAGCTTAGATTGAAGCACGTGGGTTTTGAGTTTTTTGGGGTTTTGGAGTTTCGTGGGTTTTGGAGTTAATGATTGGGTATAAATAATGTGTAATAAATGAAGTGTTAATAACAAATGATTAAGCTGAAATGATGGAGTAATTAATTTAGGGTACAATAGTTATTAATTATTAATAATTGTAGTTCGCAAATAAATGTGGTGTGTGGCAATAGAAAAAAGGTTTTACTTTTGGAGGAGAGAGTGTTACAGAGTAAATTTGGGTGTGGCAATAGCACCACCCATTATTTTTCAATCAACTGTTTGTTTATTGTTTACTAGGTGAGTAGGAGAAAGTAAATGAATAGGAGATAAACAAAATCCAATATAGCAGGAGAGGAGTTGTCCTAGTGACAAATAACTTTGAGGTTAACGGTTTGACTTATGAAAATAGGAGGGGATTTTATTTATTTTTAGGATCAAAGGAGATACTTAGATCTTCCTTAATTTTATTTTATTTTTAAAAAAATCCAAAACCGCACCAACGTACTTGGCAGGAGGCTTGTCCTCTCAAGTAATTTGGCTTTTGAGCTGTCTATTAATTAGTTTAGCATTTATGTTGACTCCAAAATTTGTTTAGCGTTGGATTCTAACTTATTAGTCATGCATGACCTTCTAGCGCCAAATTCATTAGAGTACATGAAGAATTTTAGTTAAACTCAAATTTATTATACATTTATCTTATATAAGAGTATTTTATGCTACCTTCTTTATCCATTACGTGATCTCATAAAGTAAATATATCTTATTTATCCTACTTATACTACTCATTGTACATGCTCTAACATGCTATTTTACTATTTGCAATTAAGTCATAATTAGTTAGATATGCCATGACAGGACATGAATCAATCAGATAACGATTAAGTCGGATCGAATATGGTAAGAACTAGTCAGATAAGAATTAAGTAGGAGCATACATGATAGGGACTTATCGAATAGGAATTAAATATAACTACCCATTTAATGCAATCTCATATTACAAATCTAAATATGACATAATAAAACGCAACTTGCCTTTGCTTTAAATTAAAGCACACGTAATTTTAGATTTTATTCACAAAAACAATTTTTTTTTCTAATGAGATTTTTTCTATTCATGATTATTAAATAAGCTTCATAAAAAACTCTTCTTTTGAAAAGAGACAAAATCAGCATATAATTTATGATAATAAATAAAACTCCATCTTTCAATTTCATGATGCAATGTGGCATTGTTATACATTCACTTATGCACTTACCTCTCTTTTATTTATATTTATTTAATAATTAGTGGTTTTGTTTCATATTGTTAACCTCATTTTTTTGGTCATTAATTTAATGAAATAACTAGTATAAATAATATTTATTTCTTATAATGAAATATATAATATTAATTATGTCCTAAAATAATATAATTATTAAATTAAAATATCTTAAAATAATATCGGGATTATTAATTTGACACATAGGATAATTCATACTCACCTTACTTCTTTCACTCCATTATCACCTTCCGACACTTTATCAAATTCCTCATTTCTATAACCATTCAACCAATTTTAATTTATCATACCTTACACTTAACATTTACCCATCAATTTATTACCACCTCTTTATTTTCTCTTTAATATATTGAATTTGTAACTCCCAAATTAATACTCACCCCCTATTATTTGTCTTTCTCGCTATCTCTAATGTTTTTGTACTTTTAGGGTTTCTTCATCCGTAATTTATTTTTGTACTACAAATATCTACAATCAAATTGGTAAACTTTTTCTTAATTTTTATTTTTGGACGTTCAATAATGTTTATCATGCAAAATCTTTAGTTCAATATTTTTACTCTATCTTTAAACTTGCAATTTCCAATATAACTGGTATTGATTTTCCCCACCTTTTTAATTTTTTAAAGTTTTGATTTTGATTATTAGTAATATCAATTTTTTTTATTATGTTCACAAATATTAAGAGCGCGTCGAATATTAAAGTTTGACTGTCAAGATAGTATGTTCCTATTTTTTTTTACTTGTAGTCATAAACTAATTTTAGAGTAACATATATGAATTAATGGACTTCTTAGTTACTTACAGATTTATATTTGTGAATCTTTTATTACAAAATATAATTTGATCCTATATAACAACTTTATTTTCCATGCAATTATTTTTAAATGTATAATCACAAACTACTTGATTTAAAGATAGCTTACTAATTCTTAAATTTAAACTATACATTGTAGAACTATGGTGTTCCATATGGACCATATAAAGGATTCTGAATATATTGAGACTTCAAATATCACGTATCATAATTTGAATAATATTACCATAGTATGATTCTTATAACTTCATCTATATGTATAATCATTGAATATTAATTGAGACTTTTTTCTACTTTTAAATCATGCCAAAGTATCAAGTATGTAACTCATGAGAAGAATATGAATATATATGCAAATACATATCAATTATATTTTATTATGATAATAATAAATTGTTTGCGTATCGCTCAGTTTGAAAACTAGATATATAATATTTAAAGACTAGGCATTAACTACAATTTCAAATTTTAAAGTAAATTTGAATTTTTAGTAAAATTGAGTAAAGTTTCGTATAAATACCTTCATTTAATAAAAGGAAAATAGAAATACAATATCATACAAAAAAATGAAGTTCATCAGTTGAGATACTATGATTTTGGATGCTCGAATTTTTTTATTAATCAATTTGATTAGTTAAACGGCATGAAGAAGAAGATCGAAATAAAAATTAAATGAATTAAAAATTTATTTTTATATTTGTTTTGTTATCCGTTAATCACGGTATAAAACAATGGAAAATTAGTATATAATCCATTTTCATGTGATTGTTTTTACTCAGACCCAGTCCGTTTCATAAATTAGGATTTAACCCACTTTTTTGTATTTACCCCAATTGTTTTGCATTTGGCCCGGTTTTACTTTAAAATTAATTTCATTATTATTATAGGGTTTTAAGCATCAAATGACCCTTTTGTCCTGGTTGTTGAATGGATCGATTGTGGCTCCTTATTTTTTACTGCTACTCTCACAATAAATAGATTATGGTAACCACCTAAAGTATAGGATAATAAGTAGTTGTTTTGGAGTATATCCATTATTAAACAAATTAGTGGATTAATCCTTATCATTAAATTTTGTACTTTTATTTTATTGGTGATATGTTTTATTCTCAAGCCATATGTAAAACAACAGTTTTTCAGCTTCATCATTTGTTTTGGTCTACACATCATTTTTTACTTCTTTGCTACAACGGTATTCTTTGGTTAGAGGTACATTTGCATTTTAGAAAGTTTTTTTGCCATTCGGTCAAGATTTTTGTCACATTATTCCATTATTCATTAGGTTTTTTATCATATGTTGCATTTAATTTTTGTTGATCGATGGTTAAGTAGGTTTGTGTTTACAATATCAATTTATTTTGTGGATGTATATCATTTTCATGGAATAATCAGGGTGTATCACACTAATATACCTGCTTATAGTGTATCATAGCACCAACAGGGGTGGTATAGTTTTATATGCTTTTTTGTGGGATAAAATGGGATTAATCTTGTGTGTAATCCTGTCCAGCATTGTACTAAATGTGGGATATAATACTAAACACATGATAGAATTTATTAATCCTATTATTTTTAATAACAAACATATAACATAATTAATTAATCCAATCAGACCATCAATCCCGCCCAATAAGCACTCCTAATGATAAGGGATGAGATTACGAATTAGACACCTTCCTAAAGAGGCAATCTTTGAACAACTAGTGGAGTGCATAAGCTTTTCTTTTTCCCCTCTAGCTAAAGTAAGGTTGATGGGTCTAAACTCAGTTATTTTGAGCATTTTTAAGAGGTTTTTTATATGAGCATATCCAACTGTAGTGTAAAAATTATTGCGTAAATCTTATATGTCAAACCACGTTTAAACAAATCTTGAAGTTTAAAAAATATATGTTCCAATTGTAGTTTTGTAAACTTTTGTGTAAAATTTGAATAAACCAATAAGATACTAAAACATGTTTGATTTTTTTTGTGCAATTATTATTATTATTATTATTATTATTATTTTGAATTTTTGTATGCATAATCTTATAATAACAATTGATCTTTATTTATTGGTTTTAATGAGTATATTTAAAATATATAATTTTTTATTAAAATATATATTTTATATTAAAAATTATTACATTTTAAAGTTTTATTAAAAAAATTAGAGAGAGAAAAAGATGAGGTGGTAATGTAAACTTGGAGTGTATTTTATACTTTCATTTCACAAAAAAGTTAAATTTAAAAGACTGCTGGAGATGAAAACTTTTACAAGTTACATAAATTATACACAAAACCATAATGTACACTATAGTTGGAAATGGTTTAAGTTATTATTATTATTTTTTTAATTGTAGCGTGTAGACTTGTGTAGACTTATGTAATGACGAGAGTATGCCCGTGCCCGTATAATAAGAAAAATTAACTCATACAAAAAACGAGAAGCATTTTGATAACTCTTTATTATTAATTTCTTCAGTTTTTTTTTATTACAAAAAAGGAATTGAACTCTTTGGAAAAGTGAAATTAAAAAATGAATAAACTTGGGATTTTTTTTATTGCAAAGTTGATTGAAGAGTAAATGAGAAAATAATTAATTTTTAAGGCATTTTTTTTCTATGAAATTTAACTCTTTGGACAACAGTGGTTAAGAAAAAAAGTTTAAGTTATAAATAAACTAGAGTACGCTTGGCCCGTATAATAAGAAAAATTAACTCATACAAAAAACAAGAATCATTTTGACAACTCTTTATTTTTGTATCTAAATTTTTTATTGCAAAAAAGGAATTTAACTCTTTGAAAAAGTGAAATTAGAAAATGAATAAACTTAGGATTTTTTTTAATTGCCAAGTCGATTGAAATGTAAATGAGAAAATAATTAATTTTTAAGGCACCCCTTTTTTTAAAAAAATAAAAAGTTTAAGTTATAAATAAATAAATATGAAGAATATTTCACCAAAATATTCATCTTTTTTAAAATATTTCATAAAATTAAAATTATTCTACTGACCCTTAACATTTTCTTGCACATACAATAAAAAAAATTGTTTAAGCAACTTTATGACGATTGCGATTAAAATTACATACAAATTTTTTCTAACAAAAGTTGTGGCACTTTCCGTCAATAATAAATAATTCTCCTAAAAAACTATCACAAAAAGGCCTACTTGTATATGTATTTTTATTTAGTTTACAAAAAGTGTGTGGTACTTTAGAGACCATTGGATTTTTTCGAACTAATTTGAACTTTTAGATTCAAAAAGTTAGTTGTCATTGTCAAGCAATAGTAAATCCCTCATTTGTATGTTACTTAGATAAAAATAAATTAGGTCTTGTAAAAACAATTCATCGTTCATCTAAAATAATAGCCGTTCTCATCTGAAATAGATCTTCCTGGTGCAAAAAATATAATATTTGTAGATCTTATTGGTATATGTGTTTTTATTTAGTTTACAAAAAGTGTGTGGTGCTTTAAAGACCATTGGATCTCTTCGAACTAATTTGAACCTTTAGATTCAAAAAGTTAATTGTCATTGTCAAATAATAGTAAACCCTTCATTTGTATGTTATTTAGAGATTAGAGATTACTTACAGATAAAAATAAACCAGGTCTCGTAAAAACAATTCCCCGTTCATCTAAAATAATAGTTGTTCTCATCTGAAATAGATTTTATTGGTACACAAAATATTATATTTGTAGATCTTACTAGTACAAAAAATATTTTATTTAATGAGAGATAAATGTTGTAGAAAATTAAAGAGATGTAAGAGTTATGTTTGTATATATGTTTGGTGTGCGAGTAATGTTGAGTTGATTTGACATCTTATTACGGGTATAAGAGTGATTGAATGGTCCAAAAGTGTTAGCACCATTAAGAAATAATATGGAACATTGGATTGATTTATTATTTATGTAAAAATTCCTTATTTTATAATATAGATTTTTATTTAGTTTACAAAAAGTGTGTGGTGCTTTAGAAACCATTGGATTTGTATGTTACTTAGAGATGAAAATAAATCAAGTCTCTTAAAAACACATATAAAATAATAGTCGTCCTCATCTGAAACATATCTTACTGGTACAAAAAATATAATATTTGTAGATCTTACTGGTATTTGTATTTTTATTTAGTATACAAAAAGTGTGTGATACTTTAGAGATCATTGGGTCTCTTCGATCTAATTTGAACATTTAGATTCAAAAAGTTAGTTGCCATTGTCAAGCAATAATAAATTCTTCATTTGTATGCTACTTAGAGATGAAAATAAATCAGGTCTAGTAAAAACAATTCCCCGTTCATTTAAAATAATAGTCGTTCTCATTTGAAACAGATCTTATTGGTACCAAAAATATTATATTTCTAGATCTTACTGGTATAAAAAATATTTTATTTGATAAGAGATAAATGTTGTAGAAAATTAGAGAGATGTAAGAGTTATGTTTGTTTATAGTTTAGCATGTAAGTGTAAGAGTGATCTAATGGTCTAAAAGTGTTAATATCATTAAGAAGTAACATGGGACATTGGAATGATTTATTTTTTTATTGTAAAAAAATCTTATTTTATAATATAGATTTTTATTTAGTTTACAAAAAGTGTGCAGTACTTTAGAGACCATTGGATATTTTTAAACTAATTTGAACCTTTAGATTCAAAAAGTTAGTGGCATAGTCAAGTAATAGTAAATCCCTCATTTGTATTATAGATAAAGATTATTGCAAAAAATCCTTATTTTATGATATAGATTTTTATTTAGTTTACAAAAAGTGTGTGGTGAGGAAGATCATTGGATCCTTTTAAACTAATTTAAACCTTTAGATTCAAAATATTAGCAGTCATTGTCAAGTAATAATAAATCCCTCGTTTGTATTATAAATTATAGATAGATAATACTATTTTTTACATTTTCAAATAAGTTGAAGTGTCAATTTCACACTTTATATTTGAAAAGTCAAAAATTTCTTTTTAATTTATAGAGTTGGTTTGAAAAGTCTTTTAGGACAAAAATCACAATGTTACTATAAAATTTTTACAAGTTAGTCATTTGAAAATCTACTTGGAGATGCTCTAAATATCTATCACTATTGGCTATCATTTCATTAAATATTAATGTAATATTTTTTTTCTTATTTTAACTTAAAATTTCAGTTTAACTTTCACTTTTTTCTTTAAGAAAATATAAATTTTAACATAAAAATGGACACACACAATATTTTTATGTACGTATAGATGTAATTTAAAATAGGAAAATATAATATAAAATACTTTTGGTTTAATGGTTAAAATGTACAGCTTCCCCAATTGGAGAGTTCCAACGTCTCGATGATAGGTTGGTGGAATTATGTGAGGTCTCAGTACTCAAAGGAGGAGGTGGAGAGAACTGCTGTAATCTTATGGAGTTTGTGACTTAATTATAATAATAAAGTCTGGAACAATAAAACTAACACACCACACCGAATTGTTTCTAAAGCTCTTGAATTGTTGTAGCAGTGGAAATCGGTTAATATGATTTGAGCCCAGCCTATTTAGTTAGTCCTGAGGTATGAAGACAAGTGGACGAAACCTCCCTTAGGGTGGATAAAATGTAATGCGGATGCTAGCTCATTCTCTAATGGGCTCTTTATTGCTGCGGTCCAAGGTTCATTTTTAAGAAAGCATTCACCCCACATGGCCGAAGCTCTGGGCGTGCGTTAAGCTTTGAGCTGGCTAAAGCATATGGAAAACAAAAAGGTGAAAGTGGTATCTGACTCGCAAATCGTCATTAATGCATTAAAACAGTGATAATGTAGATTCTTTTTCGTTTGGCCTTATTATTTCAAACTGTAAGTCTTTAATAAGGGACATTGGTCAGTGTAATGCGTTTTTTTCTTTTCAATTAACGAATACGGTTGCTCATTATATAGCGAGGGCGGCCTATTCTTGGTCAGGAGAGTTGGGTGGAGGAGTCCTCCTCTTTTTATTTATGATTATTTGAAAGCTGATTTAATTTAATAATATTCTCCTTTTTATTTCAAAAAAATGAAAGAATTTTGTTAAATATAAAATAAAAGCAATAAAAAGTAGTTATAAAACAAAATTCCGATAAATTTATTACTTTACTCTTATATTTATTATTTTATTTATTAAAATTATTAACTAACAATATTTATATGTTTTATATCCATTACATATATGCATTTAATATATATAATAATATAATAAAGTTTAAACATATTCAAAAAACTCACCCGTTACAAAATTGGCCCAAAAGCTTCCTCGCGCGCTCTGATCACGCAAGCCCCCAAAATTAGGGTTCCAAATTTCTCACCTTACCGTTAAACCAAACCCTATTCAACTCGGTTTCCAAAATTAGGGCTTCCAAAATCCACCAAATCTCACTATGTTAAACTCAATACCTCCAATTCCTAACCAAACCATCACCACAAACGCCCCAATTCCACGAACACCACACCCGGAAAGCTACACATCAATGCTAAAAGAGTCAGTCGACCACTTCCTCGCCGAATACCGGCGAGGGAGTTCCGATTTCTCAACTTTCCGGTCTATTTTCTTCCGTTTATTTCAAACAATGCCGGACCCACCACTCGAAATCATCTGGTTTTACTCCGCAATTACCTATCACAGCTCCAAATCAGCTCTAAAAGACAATTCAAGCGAATTGTTGGTGGCTAAAGACATGTTTCAGTTATTAGTTTCGTGTTCGAGTCCGTGTAATACTTTTAGAAAAGTAGCCGTACTTGTTCCGGTAGTATACGAATTGTTTAACCGCCTGTGCGATTTTTCTAGGAATTTGTCTTTGAGGAGAGAGATTGAGGGTTTAGTAGAAGGGATTATTAGTTACATCAGTATTTGTTGTGGTAATTATGACAAGGAATGTGGAAATTTGTTGGATAATCATATGGCATGTTTTTCTGATTTGATTAGGGTTTGGACAGTGGATCGAGGGGGGGATAATTTGGAGATTTTTTTCCCGCTCGTGAGCGAGGAGATTTGTCGAGGGATTGGGGACAGTGGAGTAGGGTACTTAGCTGGAGTTGTTATGATTGAAGTTTTTCTACTGAGTTTGTGTTTGAAATTTGGGGCTAGAGTTCCGACGGATGAGTTAGAGAAGGGTATTCGGGATTGGGCAGTTCAGATTATCAAGGGGTTTCATAATTGTTACTTTCTCGGTGAGTACATTGAGTTTTTACTTGAATGAAAGATTTTATTAGTTTCCTCTTGCTCAATTTGGAATATTGATGTTGTTTCATTAAGTTGGAAATTGTATAAACAATAGTTATTGTGTTTCCTTGCAACTGATATTTTTACTTATCTGGACAACTTGCATCTAAGTTATAATCAAATGTCATTTGTTAACTTTTTTTTACTAATTAAACGAAGTTGTAATTTATGTGATGGAGCTAAGTTGCATCATGAGAGCTGAAATTGCGAATAAAGTTTAGGGTTATTTGGTTGATGGAGCTAGTAATTTGGTTTTTGAGACTCTGGTTTGATACTTCTCTTAGTATACTAATATAAATATACTATACAAACTTGCCTTCAACCATTGCATTTCCTGCAAGCTACAAACTTGCCTTCAAGTTGAACTGTAATTCTAGGGTTTTGAATTGACCTATATCCAACACTTCCAACTCTTCGAATCCTTGATACTTAGCACACTAATACTTGTTCCACTCAAGTTTATTCAATGTAACTTGGCAGTAAAACTAATATGCTAAATACTGGCTCAGTCGTTGGGCCTACCGCAACGGATGGCTATAGTGCTGTGTTGAAAGAATTGATGATCACTTTTTTAAGGCGGTTCAGCAGTCGTCGGGCCTACCGCAACGGATGGCTATAATGCTGTGTTGAAAGAATTGATGGTCACTTTTTTAAGGCGGTTCAGCTCTCTCCACTTTTGGATCAAGTATCATTTGGCTAGATCAAGGAATGGCTGATCCACCCTTCAAAACCATTTGGTTTTACTTCAAAACTCTAAATAATCCTTCAATTCCCTTCAAAGAAGTACTTGATTGCTAGAGCCTTGTTTCAGGTGTCAGGTCTCTGTTCAAACAAATCAATGCAATGCCTTAAAAAATGTTTCTGTACTTGCTCCAACTGCATTACATTTTCATCGTTTATGTATGGATTTTCAAAAGTGTACTTCAAGAGAGATTGGAGATTTACCAAAAGGGCTTGTTAGTTACATGAGCATATATTGCACTAGCTACTTTGAGGGTATTTTTTTCTTCGTGTAAGTGACGAGGTTCTTTTTCCGTTTTTTGAGAGCAGCGATAAATCAAATGGCCCAATTTGAGGGGAGTGGGCGTCCCAAACCGGAACCAAACCACAAGCAAGTAGATGGTACTACCAACTCTGATAGGCCACTGAGTTTTTTGCAAGTAAGGTTTGATGGGGGTTTAGATTGAGGTATGAGACTAGGTACCTAGCTAGGGTCTGTTTCGAAGAGTTTGTTGATGAAATTTTTTTTTTTTGCTTTTTTTGGGGTGTTAGGTGAGGAGTCGGAGAAGGATAAGGTAGTTGGCCTATACTACATAAGGCAGTTTTTTGGGCATTTGATAAATGTTTCATATGGACTACAAATCAGTATAGACCAAATTACCTCTATCCTAAACTGTTTCTAAAATTCCTTAAAAGAATATAGGAATTGTATAGGTCGTCGGCACATGATGAGAACATTGTTAGGAATCTAATGGGTACGAGAGTGCTGGAATGTGTTTCTTCTGTTTTTGTTCCCTCTCCCAATTCAGAGGCAAATTAAGTTTAGCTACACTCTCTTTTAGCCGACCCATGTCTATCTTACACATACTAATTTCTTTATGCTGCATTACAGATATGCTTCTCAGAGTGCTTTTGGAGCCATATTTGCCCGTCACCACCCTATTGGTTAGGCAGTTCTCAGCTATACTCATGTTGCTCTAAAACTATTTGATTCTATACTGTTGATTGCTATTCATTGGCCATGAATAGGGGTAAATGGATTGGATAGGGAGCAGATCTTATACTATCCATTTTCTGTTTCATATTTTAAATAAACTATCCAAATCCTTATTCATATCACTTCGGATAGTTGACTCAACCATTCGTATCCAGATCCATTGGATGACTTGAATTTGGATGATCCACATCCGTTTGCCTTTTTAGTATACACGTCCTATTTTAGGTCAATCTATGAATTACCCCTTTTTGAGAAAAATATTTGACTACATAGTACTAGAAAAATGACCAACTTTTTGTTCTTTATACAAGCGGTACATGGCTAGGAATTCTCTGAGAAAAAAATAGGGGAAAGATACAAATTTATTTCTATCTTTTAAAAAAGTTTGGGATTTTTACTTGGATTTGGACCGACTCCTAATGGAACTGGGTTTCCAAGATGCGAACCGGGCATGAGGCCAACTACTTTGCCAACTTAGATGCACCATGGGTGTTAGGGTTTTGTAAGCTACATGAAAAAAAGGCTCTGATACAGATTTTCTTTGTCCGATACTATCTGTTTCCATATCCATTTTCTCGAATATTTAAGAAGGCATCCAAATTCTCTTTTCGAATATCCATTATTATAAATATTCGCAAAATTCGGACTAAAATATGAAACGAATTTGGAATTCAAATGTCCATTTACACTTTACACCCTTAGCCTTGAATCTTCTTGTTAAAAGGGTCCAATAACAGTCAGCCCTTTCGTTGTTGGTTGTTTTAGCTGTTAGTTGTTGAGGTTTGTTTATTATTCATTGAAAAGAATAGATTAAATTCGATACAAATACTAATGTTCGAATTTATTTCCCAATTAAAAAAGTGCCTTGTTGCTGCAGAAATATGAGGATGAAGTTCTTCTTAGGAAAGTGTTGTATGATGCTGTACTTTTGGAAGAGTATTCTTTCCTGAATTCTGGTAGTTTGGCTCAGCTACTTGGCTGCAATGACCTAAAAAATCTGTCCCTGCTATGGTTGCTTGTTGCAGACAATGCCATGCAGTTTGTTAGGTAGGTACTTCTACATATTTATATATTTAAAAAAGAAAAATTAAGAACGTACTCTCTCTCTCTCTCTCAATTAAACGTGGAATTTGTCACAACAGGGAAAATGGTGACCATATCAGAGCCACTTCGTATGCAGATGCATTTTCAATATCCCACTTACCCAACCAGCTAATGAAGTGGGTGACTAGTCAAAATGGCATGGAGGAGACATTAAGTAGACCGAAGATTTCCACCCCTAAAGCTCTTATCAGTGAGTTGCTAGTTGCCTTCATTGATTCTTATTTTTACACGCCACATAAGCCAATCACATGGGCTTTTGCCCTCTGCGTGCATGGTGGGACCACTTGGGGATTCACTTTTGATTTCCTGTACATCCATGTGGCACAACCGGTTATACTAAATATTTTCTCCGGGTGTTTTTGCCTATATATCTTAGCAAAAGCTAGATATTGTGAGAAAAATATGCTACTAACCAGGCGCAATGTCACATGGTACTCTAGGCCAATTATGATGTGCCACATGAGCTTCATTATGTTGGTATTGTCCAGGTCCCCTGCATGCATATCTGGTGTCCATCCAGAGCTTCATTGTTGGCCGGGTACCACAAATGGGCTCGTGAAGTGTTGTTGGTCATTGAGAAAAATACTGTGTTTATCGTACTTCACGCTTGAAGGGAATTTAACTATTGATGGTGTATTTGCTTTCAATGTTGTTAACTATAAGTTGATCTCACTGACATTTGACAGAGTGGTTATTAGTCCTTGACGATCAAGGGATCAGAATATTTGATGATAACGTTTTCAAATTCCATGCTAAAGCTGCAATTAGCAAGCTGACAATGGACTATGAGCTCCCCGAATTCAAGTCAAACAATGAAAACCAGATCGCGGATTCCTTCTTTCACATTGGAAATGAGGCAAATAGGGATAATGAAGTCAATGGGGACCAAGAAATGGTCGATTCATTAGACCACGAATTTTCAGTCGAGGTTTCACCAGCAACAAATGGGAGAAGAAAACGAGAAGAAGGGTTTGTAAATGAAGGGCTACCGCGTATTAAGCTTGTCAAGTATAACATTGACTAACATTCGACGTTGGGACATGAACCAGAGGCTTTTGTTTTGCCGGTCAAGTAGTCTATAGAAAGGTAAGTTGCTGCTGTCCATTTTTACTTGGATTCTTGCTTGTCTTAATATGATGTATCCCTCAGTGTATGTCCGTTTTGTAGTCTTGTATGTTAGAGATTGGAGGATATATATATATATATATATGAATATATAGAATGTTATGCGTTATCAGAATCTAGACTATCACTACTCATCGAATTTTGGGATTTATACACAAATATTTTTAGTTCCGTCAGATAGGAATATGGAAAATGATAAAAAAAATTGATTTATGTAGTAAGTTGAGGAATGTGCAGAGATGCTCTCTAGTCATGCTTATTTTCGTAAGTACATATCTTCTATCCTTTTATTTTTTGTGAAATTTTTTTTCTCGGCGCCCAAAGAAATTTTTTCTATAAAAGAAGTCAAAGAATAAGAGGTAATATCACGACTCAACTATTTTTTAACTTCTCATACAAATTAATTGTTTTTTTTACCGCTTTTCACGTAATTATCAAACAAGCCTAAGAGACGGTGAAATTTTGGGATTGGTGGGAGAGTCATAATTAGGGGTGTGCACGGTTCTGTTAACCGAACTGTGCGGTTTGACCGACAACCGAACCGACCACCTTGGTTTCTCAACATCAAAAATTGAAACAAAACCGACATGAAAGAAAACCGATCGGTTTCGGTTAAGGTCAGTTGCGGTTCGGTTTCAGTTTTAGCAAAGGGAGATTAGAGATGAGGATTTCAATTTCAAAACTCAATTAATTTGTTAAGGAAACCTTAATTTGCAGCATATGAAGTATAAATTGAAGCTTAGGGATTTTTTATTAGGTGAATTTATATGTTCGGTTCGGTTTTTGACCGGTTTACTTAGTCGAAACCGCAAACCGAACCGAGATCAATCGGTTTCTTAACAAGCAAACCGAAATTGAACTGCAACTGAACTGCAACTAAAAAAGACAGATGGTTTCGGGCTGGGTCTGTTCGGTTTTCCGGTTTTGCTGGACACCCCTAGTCATAATATTGGCCCATTAGTATTGGATTATTGCCTTGAAGGCTTGAACTGATAGTTGAGAGGAGCACTATGTGGTGGGCCAATAAGTTGAATAAACTATTTCACTAAATTGACATTAAAAAAAAAAAATTATCTTCTGTCAAAAGAATATAAAATAAAAATTCTCATTCATGATTGGCACTGTTTATATTCACATTTTTCGCACATAATTTCGCAAAATTGACTTGTAAACAAAGTTTCTCTCATTCAAGTTCACGAAGTGACAAAATTCAGATAAAATTCACATATCAACCTAATAGACAAGTCTTTGGTAGGAAGGTTGGCACTTTCAGCATGAGGTTTGGCTATCACATGACTCAACTATTTTTTAACTTCTTATACAAATTAATTATTTTTTCTACCGCTTTTCACGTAACTATCTAACGAGCCTAAGAGACGGTGGAATTTTGGGATTGGTGGGAGAGTCATAATATTGGCCCATTAGTATTGGATTATTGCCTTGAAGGCTTGAAGCGATAGTTGAGAGAAGCAGTATGTGGTGGGCCAATAAGTTGAATAAAGTATTTCACTAAATTGACATAAAAAAAAGTCTCTTCTGTCAAAAGACTATTATAAAATAAAATTTCTCATTCATGATTGGCACTGTTTATATTCACATTTTTCGAACATAATTTCGCAAAATTGACTTGTAAACAAAGTTTCTCTCATTCAAGTTCACGAAGTGACAAAATTCAGATAAAATTCACATATCAACCTAATAGACAAGTCTTTGGTAGGAAGGTTGGCACTTTCAGCATGAGGTTTGGCTAAAAGGCATTTGAAAAGGATTTTACCACTAATGTGCCAAAACTTTATGAATACACCACACACGTATATTTAGATTAATACATATATATATAAATATGTAAGGTCAGATTTTGGTACAGATTGTTTCTATATGAATTGACCTTTTGGCAATGAAATTTTATCACCGAACATGGGAAGATGTTTTTGATGACAAAAAATCATTTTTATTGCTAAACGATTGGTCTGCATACTGTCAGTCCGCATCTAATTCTAATACCATATATATATTTGAACTTCTAGTAAAATATGTTATAAATTATCATCACTTTCTACCATGGTTAACATGTTATACAAATGACAAATGATGCTTTGATGATAAAATAAAAGAGTACAATTAAAAAAAAGGGTGATATTTCTGAATTTAATACATTAATTTTCTTACGAAGATATAATGGGCACACTCGTGTATAAAGAAGTTCTAATATTACGTAAGAGAGAGACGTGTACATGTTCATTGTTTTCACTTTTATATTAAACATACTAGATGGTCTTAATTAGATTTGGTAGGCAGTAAACACCAAACTTAGGAAGAAACAAGAAAAGAAGGAAGAATAATTACATTTTAAATGAAGAGTCCAATATTTTTTGTGGAACAATTAATATATCGAGTTTTCATGATAGTAAATTGGTTTTATTCTTATTCATTGACTATGTTATCTTGAAATCATGAGGTGCATTTAATTCAAATTTTAAAATATTATCACAAACTTTTTATAATCAGTGGATTTTGCTAAATTTATGAAGTCCATGTAGAATCTAACAAATTTTAATACATCGATTCTTTAGTATTTGTGCAGATTTTAATAACTCTAGGTTTTTCTAATATCAAAAAAAAAAAATAATTTGCGAGAAGGGGCTTTTGTTAAAGTTGGTCTTAATTTAGATTGGATTTTGGTGGGCCACTGAACATTTGATAAGAATGTAAAACATAAAAAGGGGTTGACAAAAATTGTGAGAAGGTATATTAATAATGGTTTATCTTTGATGGGGCAGACTAACTTGGGTGAAAAAAGTGCCCTCTTGAGCCTCGGAATGAAAAACATATACATGACGCCTAAATCATTACCCAAAAGGGTCCCCGGTGTCATGGCCTCACAGGGTCACCATCCTTCCTCAGGCGCTTGCGATTTTATATTTATAACGGATCTTGATATATATATATTGGTTAGTAGATTTTTAAAGTAAATTTTTTATTAAATCTCAAGTTTTGAGTTAAAAGGTTGATAGGAGAGAATGTATATAGAAAAATACAGATTTGAGTGAATGTTTTATGTGTGAATGAAATAATATCGATTTTATATTTCAATGCAAGAAAAAAATATATTTAATAGCTAAAATTGATTATACACAATTCAAATGGGGCATTTGCCTTTAAAGTAGATAGTTGATGAAACTTTATATTCTATAGCATAGATTTGTTCATTAATTATATTTTGGCATACTAATTATATATTTTTTATGTCAATTTCATATGGTTGTAATGATTTGCCAGCTCTGGTAATTCCAATGGTTAAAGTAGAGTTTTTTGTATGACTAGGGTATTTTCCAAACTTATTTTGGTAAATAGGGTCCTTTTGATCTTATTTAGTCAAATAGAGTAGTTTTGACTAGGGACCGCGTGGACCACTTATAATTACAAGTTCTCACCCTGGACTATCTTAATTTAACTCTGTCTATCCTTATTATTCTAAAATAAGGAATCTAGTCCGACCAATCTATGTCGTCTATGTCTGTATTTCTGTTATCGTCTGTATAAAAATTATCAGACGGGTCTCTTGCTAGTGAATCACTATCTGGTTCACTTGGTGAACTTGGAGGAGGAGGAGGTCTAAGAATTTCACTCCAGTTCAATCCTTATGGGCACTGATGGAGCTGTGAGGCTGTCAGTGGTCTTCACGGAAAGTCTATTAAATCTAAGGCTTCTAGCCTAAAGTCTGGGATATTCCAATTTATATCGTATACAATATCTCTCACAGGGGTTAAGATATTGTTTTCTATATACGAGTTTAATTCTTGGTCTCCGTAATTGGATAATAACTGTCTGTAAGCACGTAGATTATACGTACTAGCTGTCTCCATAAATCTGAGACGTCTAATTCCACCGTTTTCACGTAGGAATTATGCAGTCTCTGCAAGTCTTCTTCTCTACACAAACTTTAGTTTCTCTAAAGTTTCTTGCAGTATACGTCTGAGATCGTGGATTCCTCCACAAACGTCCACTTGGGCGTTGTCTCTTCCCTGAGGAAGGTCTCTTCGAGGATTATTTACTTCCTCTTCGTCTATATTTTCAACTAACGCTTGGATATAATTATCCGCAGCGTTTTCTAAGTCTGGAAGTTTCCTTACTTCTTTAGACACCCACTTGCAAACGTGGTGTAAATAAGGAAAAGATCCTCCTGATCTGAAGTGTGCTGTATGCACTAGTCTTTGTTCTTCTGGGTTTATTAGACCCCACCTTAGTATAGGCTGGGTACTTCTAATGTCTGTCTGGTTTACGAAATTCTCGTAATCACGGTCTATATTGCTCATAAATTAATTATGTGCAGATTCTTTATGTCTTAAATATTTAGCTAGCAATAAGTACTCACAAATAATTATAACAATAATATACCTGAATAAGATGTCTGGTCCACCTTGCTTCCGATCGCCTTTCTTGCCTTCTTCTTTCGTCTGTAGTTTGTTCTGTCTTGTCTGCGTTTGTTCTCACTATTCATCCACCTGCAATAGGATCAGTTGTTCGTTTCCTGCCTACGCCTCAATCGCCTAACGCACCCTTGCTAACGGATTTACGGCTACGGCACCTGACGACAACAACCTCAAAACCGGCCACTCACCGATCTTGTATAAATCAGGAGAAGGATTCTTACGGGGAATTCGCAGATAAATAGGTCTAATTTTTTGGAAAATTTCAACAGAACTCGGAGATCAATGGAAGTTGTACTGAAGGAGAAACATAATTTTATTCAAGTAAAATTATTATTACAAACTATTTGCTTTCCTTTTGCTAACTAAAGGATGCTTTTACTCACTCATGCTTTCTAGAATAAAAATTCTAAACTGAGAATGAAAAAAACTCGTCTAGGTTGCTAAAACAACTCGTACTTACAATTGAAAACTCCTTCTCCTTATATAGAGAGGATACAGACTCAATAACTGACTACCGGTTGCTAAAAGCAATCCGGTTAACAAGACAGGCCCCACAGCTTTAGACGCACTAGGCGAATAGTGAGTGAAGGAGGCTTGCTGACACGCTTACAACAAACAACAAATTACATATAAAAATATAACAAAAGGACGATTACACACAATAATGCACATCGGGTGCTGCTTCTGTGGCCCCATCGACATGTGCGAGTACAGTACTGCAATCAATCTCTTTTTCAAAGTAGAAATAATTACAAAAGAAAGATTCGTCTGGTCTGTTAATAATTTACAAATTCAAGAGGCGTCATTGCTTACGTTTTTGTTGGCTGGCGTCCTTGAGTCGTCATTGCTTACGATTCTGCATAAGCTGCTGTCTGTTTTCTTTAGTCGTCGGCGGTCACCTTGATGTAGTCGTTTGGGCTAGGTGCTCTACTGGCGACGTCTTGTTGGTAAGTCTGGATGGAGCCTTTAATGGTGCTCCAGTATTCTTCTATATTGGCAATATTGGAAGTGGTGGTTGGAATTATCACTTCCGTGCCCTTGGTCTGTCCTCTAGTCATCCTCCCTCCAAAGGATTCTTGAGCTTGGATGATTAGGTCTTCTTCTTGGCACACTGTGTACCATTTTTCTTCACTTAAAAGTTCTTCCATAATCCTTATGATTCCTAAGGATCGGTTAACTTTTAAGGCCGTAGGGTTCTGTCTTCCTTCAATGGGCTCAAGTTCAGCTGAACAGAGTCCTTCTACATCTGAGCATGGTTCTTTTGAAAATCGCACAAGCTGGAATCCCCCAATTTCATGGTTGAACCCTGCTTCTGGTCCAATAGAATAACTTCTTAAATATAAAGGAAGGTATTCTTTAACTGTCTCAATGTAATTGGCTATTTTTTCGCCAAAACAGTCTGCATCTGTGGTTTCCTGTACAAAAAGACCAATGAGTCCTTGGCTAGCCAAGAGCTCTATAGGAATGTCTGTCTTTCCCTAAATATTTATCTGAGGTACCTCTTCACAGAATCCCTTCATGAATGAAGCATACCCTGGGATTGTTCTGTTGAAGAGATAATTGCCGATTTCCTTTAAGGTTTCAGCAATGTCTAGGTTCAATGCATCTAGGTTCATTGCTTCATTATTTTCTACCTCTTGTTCTTTTCTTAACGGGGTAAGAAGATTGATGAAGAACCTTTTCTTTTCATAAACAAGATATTTCTTCTTGTTTTCCTTTGGTGGTGCTATTTGACATGTGGCTCTAGCATAGGTCATTTCTTGGGGTCTAGGAGCTTCTATCAAGTTCCTGGGAGGAGCTAGATTTATCTGGGAGATAGCAATCCACTGCATTCTCATAAATCTGGCTACAGCAACCAAATTTTGTCTAAACTCTATTTTGAGGTTATTGGAATGATTCCAACATAAAGCGTCTATTAGGGTGAGAGTTTCTTTAGTAAATTCTTCTCTGAATTTAGCTAAGTCTAGAAACCTCTGGTCTGGTCTGTATTCGGGGAAGAACATTCCTCCGATTATCTTGTTCTGTCTGCAAATTTCTTCACTCCTTCTTCCTGGAGGAATGAGTATCTCATCTAGACTTTCTATAATAGGTCTAGGCATCTTCAGCTTGCTTTTTTCGCTAGCCTGAGTCTGAGGGTCATATGCACCTTGCAGGTACCTGGCCACCTCAACTTGATCAATGAACCTGGTATTTCTGCTGGAGTTTCCTTTTGTCTCCATTGGTCTAGTCTGTCTGTCTGTAGATATCATAAAACAAATTATTAGATTTTCGGCAAATACAGGTTCTCTTGAAATGATATCAGGAACTGTATTCTTTTTTCCCTTAATATGAATTATGCTAAAATCATAATCACTAAGAGATTGTTGCCATCTAATTAATCTATTAGTCTTTGATCTATTCAAATTTAGATCTCTAAATCCGACAGCATAGCTGGAGTCTGTATACACCGTAAAGTGCTTTGGTCTTAAAAAGAGCATATACTTTTCTATAGCTCTTACAATTGCGAGAACTTCATTCTCGTGGGTTGTATATCTAGTTTCGGGATCAGTAAATGTCCCTGAGCTGTATTTACACAACTTTTTCTTCTTTGTCTGATAGTCTAAAGCATAATAGATAGCGCCCCATTATTTATCTGAAGCATCTGTTTCTACTATGAAGATGTCCTCTACATTAGGCATCTCTAATCTAGGGATATTTTTGACTTCTTCTTTTAGTTTAGTCATTATATCCATGTCGTCTTTCGTCTAGTTAAATGGATTAGTCTTTTCTGTTCCTTTTAATTTAGCGGTAAAACTTCTTCTTTTTTCGGCTAAATCTTTAAGGTAGTCTGTGGCACAATTAAGCAACCCAAAGAAGCTTTGTAATTGTTTTCTGTCAATGATTCTGTCTGGAAAGTCTAAAATCTTTTTGGTAATATGGTCTAGAGGAGATATTTTTCCATTCTTTATATGGACTCCTATGAAATCTATTTCTTCTTGAAATAGAAGCATCTTTTTATGAGAGATAATAATACCGTGATTATCAAATTCGGCTATTATTATTTTAAGATGTTCTATATGGTCTTCTTCTGTATGGCTTGCTATTAATACATCATCAATGTATACTAAGCAAAATTCTGAATACTTTCTAAAAATGCTGTCGATTCTTCTCTGAAAGACTTGTGGAGCATTTTTGTATCCAAATGGCATTACTAGCCACTCATACTTTCCTTGTGGTACGCTAAAAGCCGTCAACGGTATGGAGTCTGAATGCATTTTGATTTGCCAGAAACCGGACTTACAATCAAATTTGCTAAATATCTTTCTATTTTCGATAAGACTAATAAGATTATTCTTATCTGGTATTTTGTATGAATCAAAATCATAATTCTTATTGAGAGCTCTATAGTCTAATACCATTAGTCTTTTTCCTCTTTTCTTTTCTGATTCATTTTCAACATAAAAGGCAAGGCTATTATGTCTACTAATGCTTTCTTGAATCATTCCACCTTTAAGTAGACTATCTATCTCTGTTTGGAATTCTTCTTTATCTCTCTGGGAATATCCTTTCTTATAGGTGCCTCCATTTATGGTGGCGTCTGGGTTTATGGGTATGATTTGGCAGTATGGCTTATCTTTTTCCCATTTTTCTATAGGATTTTCTCCAGTTGTAGGAATTGCTAATTCCTTGATCTTATCATTTTCTACTTCTAAGGATCTGATGTCTATCTTCTTTCTTTTTCTCATTTCTTGGATTGCCAAGAGTTGATGTCTAGTCTGATCAACAATTTCTTGTTAGATTAATGTTATCTGTTTATAACATTTCTTGTCTGGACAAGTGCATTTGTGTTTAAGAGGGGCAGTAATTTCCTCTATTTTACCACACTTAGCTGTAGAACTCTGAGGGGGGACCCATGAATGTTTAACTTGCATGAGGTCAAATGCTCGGTCTTTAGATATAAGCATTGTCTGAGTATCAAATTTGCTTACATGGGATAATTCTATTTTATCATCATATTGAGCAAACGGCTGAGTCTTTTTAAGGAAATCATTTCCAATTAAAAGATTTCCCGTGAATTTACAAAGAGGGTCCATAACATAGAACTCATGTGTAAATTCGTTGTCTCATATTTGGAAATAAATAGGTATAGTCTGTAATGGGAGTTCAAAGTAATCCCCATTAGCAACTCGTCCTGAGATAAGTTGATCGCTAGGTCTATAATACTTATCTGGAAAAGCATTTGCTTTGCAGATACTGGTAGTACAACCTGTATCTAGTAATGCAGAGAGTAGTCTAGGATAATCTGGATTAAGAACTTTTATTTCAATGAGGCTCATAAAATTTTCTTTAGTCGAAATCTTCAGATTATTCTGTTCTTTGATTTCAATTCCTTTTAGAGGATTTGGAATATCAGGGATTGTCTGAGGAGGACATTCATCTATCTTTCTCTTTCCCTCCTTAATTTTTCTGAGTCTATTTGTATCAATTTCTTGATAGTATTTATCTATGTCTGTGTCTAGTATGTGATCATACTTACTTTCGTACATAGTACGAAATTCTTGTCTCCAACAGTCTTCATGGTAATGAAGCTTGCATGTAATGCATACCATGAATAACTCAAGTGATATTGTTGTAAAACAATAATCACAAGTGAAGTTTGCAGGGCTACATTTCATTTCGAATTTACACCTATAGCTTGGATTCGAGTAGCACTGTGGTATTCTAACCATTCTTTCTGGTTGAGAAGGTCGCCATACGTCTGTTAGATTACAGCAGTAACTGGCTTCTTCATAGTCTAGATAAATTACTTCGTCTAATGGTTCATCATCATCAATTGTGGTGATGACAAAACATTCTTTAAATTCTTCTTCTTCTTCTTCAGAAGAAGGTCCACTATCTGACTCAGTCGTATATGCGCTATATACGCTGACATTGTCATCTATTTCGAAATCTAATAATTCGATATTATAGATGAGGTCTAAGTCTTGTGTGTCAGCTTGGGTAAGCATGACTTCTACCAGTCTAACGCTAGATTTTATCTCTTTATTCTCTCTTTGAGAACAATTTCTAGCAAAGTGTCCAGTCTTTCCACACACCCAACATTCATTCTTTGAATTGTAGGTGGTTGGCTTCTTATCTTCGCCCTTTCTATAATTGGGCACTTTCTTTCTAGAGTCTGAATTCTTCTTGAAATATCTCCTTCTAGGAAATAATTTCTTTCTCTTCTTTGGATTTCTAAAGCTAGTCGATTTTCTGAATTTATATTTTTTATTATTGGGGTCTGTATTAATCGTAGCTTTGAAAGTCTGTTTCCAATGTTTCTTCTTATGGCTTTTGGAAGAACTTCTTCCACAACCCCATTGGATAGGTGCTATGTCTCTTTCATCTTTGATTAAAGGCATATTTTTAAATGTCTCCTTAATCAAAGCGTCTTGTGCTTTCTCGCGTCTTTTAGCGATGATATAGTCTTTGGCAAAATTTATTCTTTCACTAAGAGTATCTTCTTTAGTATTATTAACTCCATGCCACTTTCTATATTCATTAATAAGAAGGTGTCCAATAGCTGGGAGTTTTCTAAAATACTCGTCTTTAAGAGTTGTAGTAAACTCTTTTATCTGATAATACAACGTTTTATAGTTATTACTATATTCATTGATTTTGTCTAAACTGCATATACTAAGTAATGATAACTTAGTTTTTGCTACGTCTACTTCTGATTATTGGGCAAGGTGACTTGCACCAATGAATTCAGCTGTAAAGAGTTGTACATAACCAATTACAGTTCTTTGGTCTCTTGTCTTATTAAATCTTGCTAGTTTAGCTGCACTAGCTTCATCTGTTGCTGTTCTTAAACTATCTAAATAGTTTTTTACAATTCCCTTTAAG
This sequence comes from Lonicera japonica, assembly GCA_021464415.1. Classification (NCBI taxonomy): domain Eukaryota; kingdom Viridiplantae; phylum Streptophyta; class Magnoliopsida; order Dipsacales; family Caprifoliaceae; genus Lonicera; species Lonicera japonica. The sequence continues at coordinate 29,849,285 of CM038469.1, read as the reverse complement.
GATTGTTCAGCATATCTTCTACATGATTCTGCATCCCAACTTTCGTTAGATGCAAAGCACATGTGCATCTGATCTTGCCATTCTTTTAGGGCATTCTCTATGTCCTGTACATTATCCAAATTTAGGTAGATACCTACTAGATTGATGGCTACTGAAGCCATATTCTTTGTACTTTGGAAGTCTATGGCTGTCGTGGGTAATCCCTTGACATAGTCTGGTTTAGTCTTAATAATACTGTCACTATAAATAGGAATATTTATAGCAGCAGGAGTCTCAAATAGATTAAACCTGCTTCTAGAGGTTTCACCTATTTTAGCATTGTCTCCCCCTGGGATTGCCGTAGCAACTGGAAACACTTGTTGTTCTTCATCTTTTTCTTTGAGTCTTAATTTTCTTAGGAGCTCTTTAGTGTCCTGAGAATTTCTTATGTTTTTTATAATTTCACTAGATATCACCATGTTGTATCTAGTCGATTTGCTTTTTTCAAGATTATTTTTGTATGTGTCTCTTTCTTGATTTGTTAGGTCCTGTCCAAAGTTTTGGATCCTGGCCTTCTCATACAAAATATCATGATTGTCTATAGAATTTCTGGGTCTATAATCTGGAGCATGTTGTAACATTCTAGCAGTGCTAGTAGTGCTACATTCTCCTGTTGAAGGATCATCCATCATGGAATCTCCCATGTTTCTAAATCTTGATTCCTCAGTTCTAATGCCTTTTGCATTGAACTTAGAAGGAGCAAACTGTATATTAATATTGCCTGTGATATTATCTTGAGCAATATATAAAGGCTCATTCTGTACAGCCTTTATCTCTTGAAACTCTGGTAACTGCCAGAGAGTCTTAGCATGTTCTTTCATAGGTCCAGTATTTCTAATACTGTGCGTATTATTAAAGTCTGAAGTATTCGTTCTAACAAGGATTTATTCATTTACTCTTCCTTGTGGAATACCTGGTTGCATTCTTTCGAATGCTTTCTGGGAAAACTTAACATAGCTTTGATATTCTATATTAATGTTTGCGTCTGGTAACACGTAATCTTCATACCCTGTGGCATATAAGATTAACTTAAAGTGTTTGGCTGTTGGTATAGATACTGTAAATGCCGGAGTGACATTGAAGTAACTTATATTGTCTGACATCTCTAATTGGGCTATTCCAACTAGGCTCTTCTGAAAATCTTTCCATCTTTTGTCAACTAAGCAACAAAGGATATTAACTCCATTCCGCGGTCTATGCAGTCCTTGGATTCTTGCTTGGAATAGTCCAAAGGTTAGGAATTGAAAGTTCCTATCTGTTCCTCGTGATCTTAACCAGTTTGGTTCGAAGATTTGAATTTCTGTATAATTTTTTTCGAGGATGTGATTCCTACTACAATATGTCATGTTGTAGCTAGGTGTCTTAGGGATAACTCCTTCTCGGAATAAATCTATGTATCTAACTGGAGGAAGCTGTCCATTACTTATGGATTCTTCTGCATACTTCCAGTCTATTTCTCCCCATTCTTTCCATTGAAGAGGGTGTGAAATATTTCTTTCTCTCCACCATGTTCTTATGTTGGAGGAAGAGTCTCTTACTCTTTGGATCATCAGATTTTGATGTCCAATGCTAGGGGTAAGGCTGGCTACCTTTTTAGTCTTATCTAATCCATCATTTCTGATTCTTCCTGTCGAAGATTCTTCTTTTATTATGATGGAAGGAGTCTCTTTGAACTTGCAAGTGGTTTCTTGTTTTTGTTCAATTTTCTTCTTAATTCTGTCTAATGATTCTGAATAATCATTTTGTCTTTTAATTTGACTAATAAGGGTTTCCCTAAGAGCCAACTGGTCTTTATACAACTTAATGTATAATTCTTCATTAACAGTCTTAGTATTTTCTTTTAGAGAACTATGTGCTGTAGCAATATATTTTTTTAATTCATGCACATTCATATTCTCTGAGTCTTGTCTAGAAGCAATTTCTTCTGTAAGTCTAGCATCTAAAGCTTTGAAACTTCTTTCAAGCTTATCGACATACATCAATATGTGAGGCGTGTCTAAATCTGCTTGACTTGTCTGATTAGGTTTTTCATAAATGGCTTGTATTCTATTCATGATTTCCTTTAACTGTCTTTCTACCTTATCTGAATTTTTTTTGAATTCAGTTATGGTAGCTTCTTGAGTCTTGAAATGGTTTTCCCATTTTCCGTCTAGATAATATGCTAATTTTTGTTGGAACTTAACAAAATCATTATAGAAGGTTCTCAATCCTTCAGTTTTAGCTTGTAAATCATTTCTTAGATTTTGAGCAAAATTATACTCACAATCTTGGGAAGCTGCTATAGCTGTAGAAATAAAGTTTAGTCTATCTAAGATACAGAGTGCTGCTTTATTGGCACCACTGATCTCTGATTCGATGAATCTTCGAGAGAATCTTTCATCGTTCATTTTTTCTATTATCTTTCGATAAAAGTCTGATATATCTTGAGGAATGATTCCTCCTGGAACTTCTTTCTAGTCTGTATTAACTATTTCCATTTTTATATTTCTGGAATATAGTTGTGTAGTCTAGGTATAATCTTAGATTGCTCAGAAGATAACTTCTTGAGCTCAATGTCTAATTGGCGAATATGCTTGGTTAATTCGTCAACTTTTGTCTCAAGAGAAGGATTTTGCTCTTTGCAAATATATTTTGTTTCTCTAGTTGTGTTGAGAATTTCTCTCAACGTAGTAACAAAATCCGGAGGGATTTGTTGGTCTAATTCTTTAATTAGTTTAGTATTATTTTTGGTCTCTAAATCCAGAAGCTGGATGTCTGATTTGATCTTTTGGAGGTCAATATGAGTCTGTTGCAAAACTAATAATAAATATTGGTTTTGGTCTAGTAAGGAATTTATTGCTCCTGCAATAACCTGCTTGCTTTTTGAGTGTTTTAAAGGTATATGTTCTTCATGTGAACAGCCTTTAATCTGAGTTGTTAAACACCCTTCTGTTTTGATGTGATGAATCGGGATTGGTTGGTAGTCTGGATTTGTTCCAAAAATAGATGTGTAGATGCGAGGGAATATTTTCAAGGGTATCTATGTAAATAACGTCTATTGTTTGAAGTCTGTGAGGAAAGGAGTTTGGGATAACTCACTACATCTGATACCAAAATGGGATTTTCGTCTCTATCTAAAATCTGAGGGGTTACAAATTAATTTATAACCAAGTCTAAGGACTAAAGTCCAATTTCTAAATTTGTCTAATAAAGACAAAAAGTCGAAATCACCTTATTTATACAAATAAGTAAAAAAGTACTTTATTTTTACAAATAAGTTACAAAACCACTTTAGTCATAAAAAGAACTCGTTAAAGTACAAGGGACAAGCTCAATAAAGCCAATCATAGCATGGACTTGCTGTTGTATTGATGTATAGTTAGCCCTAAGTATACGAATGTGATTGGCCCACGAAATTAAATGTTGGTGGATGATGGTATGGCCTTTATGGAGAGATTTAGGGATGGACCATTTTTTTTCTTTTTAAATAAAAATATATCTGAATGATTTTTAAGGAAGAGGATAACGATTAAATCGTGGCGCTTTATGTGAATAATCGCATTATTAGCCACCGTTAATTAAGCAACATCTTAGCTTTAAAAAAATTACTTTTAAAAATTTTTGAAACTATATATTATGTTAGAACATTTATAATGACAAATAGAAACACAAGAAGACATGCTAATATTATCTGCTCGTCAGTCTTCCTTTTAATTATTTTTAGCAAATAATATATAGGCATGTGTCTTATTTATTGTTTTATGTTTCAAGTTCCTTAAAATTTTTTTTTCAATCAATAGGACGTTGACACATGTGCGCATTTAATTTTATATTTTTAATTCATCTTTTTCCGCAAATAATATGTTAGCATGCGTATAATATAAACCGGAAAAATTAAACAATTATTATTGTCATGGACAGATGACAAAACTATATCAAATATATAGGGAAAAAATGTAAGATAATTACTGCATTCCCTAGTTACAAACATAAAATACAAAATAAATAGGGAGTAACATATGAATATTCTAATTACAAATTGAAAATGCTGAATAAGGTTGTGTCCATAACAAATATATATGACCGTCGGATTCTTTGTTCAAAGTTACAATAAAAATGGAAAAAGGACAAAATTAATTAAATTTCGGAAGATAAAAACGGTCACTCACTTGACGTAGACATTAGCGGTTCAAAGAAATATTAGAGGACACTTCAAAAAATGAAAAATAAAAAGAAAAGGAACATTAAAGGAATTACTATTGATGTTAGGCCTTTTTCAATGCATGGAGTATTATAGTATTTTTACCATATTTTTTTATTCAGTTGAATGTGTGTATGTCAATAGTGTAGGCTAAAATAGTAGTAAATTGGTAAAATTAGCATTCCTATACCATATCTCCCCCACGATGTAGTGTTCATCGTGTGAGAAAAAATTGTTAGACATGATGTTCTCTGTGTAGCGGGAAGGTGAGGTGGCAAATTATGTGATCCCGCGACATTCTTTTCATCGCAGGTGACATTGTCTAAAATTGTCTTCGCATGATGTTTATTCCATCATGCGATTAATATATTTATATATATTTCTCATAGTACGCCATTCTTTTCATCATGGGGTAGATTTTCATGTATTTTAACAATTCTGCACTTGTAAATTGCTTGCTATAATGTATGGTATATATAGCATTTTACATTAAATTTTTACAATACCGATTGGAGATGGTCTTACAATGGAGGACATTGCTAAACTAATTATACATTTTTAGAGTATAAGACTAATTATACTATTTTGAGAAATTATACTATATGTTTATAAGGTAATATATTGTTTTGACAATTAATAATCATAGTTGCTTTGCCAATAGTACCACCATTTTTTTAGAAAAAAAAGAAGAAAAGTTTTAAAAGTTTTATAGAGTATTACAAGGGTATTAAAAGCAAAAAAAGAAAAAGAAAAAAGGTACTATATTCATAGTGGGGCATGTCAAATTTAATGGGTTTATTTCACTTAAATCCGAATTTGACCCGACTCAGCGCCGATTTTAGTTTGGCAAACCTGACCCGCTTAGAAAAAAACCAACCTGAATCCACCCCATTTAGATCAGGGCGAGTTAAACTTTACTGGGTCGGGCCATTTTTCCATCCTTACCATAATTTATATTTCATGAGTAGTGTCATAACTCGAGTAACCATCCACTTTTTTATCAAAAAAAAAAAAGAAAAAAAGAAGAAGAAAAAGATGAAGTTACCATCCACCGACTTTTACGGGTGGTTGCATTAATGAATAACACAATAAAAGTTATATATTATTTTTAAAATGTATAATTCATCGATATGAATTTAATATGAATAACTTTTTAAAAAATTCAATAGAAAAAACTTGTTCTCAAGAAATTTGAAGAATGACAAACCAATAAAACTGCTCTCTTTTGTTCTTGTCGTTTTCTTCTTGTTTTAATAATAGGCTTAGCGTAATCACATCAGATTTCATTCAAAAAAAATAAAACTTCTCTTTTTTAAGCAGTTTGTCAATCAAACTTCTTGCTTTAGTAAAAGAGACGTTGTGTCGTGGTTTTCGTATGGTAGAATTTGAAATTGACTACTTAAAAAATGTGAAAATTTTAAATTCTTAGGGTCTTCTTCTAAAGAATTGGGTAGAACAACAAAAGATATTAGAATATTGGTTCGAGATTGTGACTTTATATTTATTTTTGCTTCTAAGAAGGAAAACATGGACCATTGATACTGTTGCGCATTATGCTATCTTTATTAGTGATGTGAAAATCTAAAATTCCTTGTTATCAAAACTAATTAGAGTTGAGTTAGCTAATAATAATATATAATATTTGTTGAGTGCTCTTTAACTTTTTAAAAAATTAAAAAAATTAATGCCTTGCACTATTTATCTATTATATATTGTTATTTGTAGTCGGTGGACTATAACATATCACCAAAAGAAAAAACATGTTCTTAATGCCATTAATTATAGCACACATCAATATAATTGACATCATGCAATTACACAACATATAGAACATATATACGTGGGGTCGGAGTATAATATGACTATACTCTTGTATCCAATGTATGGATAGTGTCACATGGGTTAACTATAGTTCACTTGTACGGTTGTACCATAAACACACATAATAGACTTACGAGTTTACGGACGGATTCTGTTGCGCGTAAGTTAGGGTGCTTTTATTGCAAATATGGAATTAAGGTAAAAAATATTTATATTTTAGTGAATTTAATTTTAAGAAAAAAATATTTAAAGGTGTTCGATTGCATTATTTTCTAGGAGAAAAATATATAATTTTTTCTTAGAATGATGACACATTTTCTAACTTTTGGTGTTTGATTACTTACATTCTATCTAAAAAAAGAAACATCTTCTTGATTGTTTTCTAGTTCCGTTCTCCTTCTTGCTTTAAGTTAAATTACTTGTTGGAAATCGTCGATTGGGTTAGACCAAACAAAAAAGGCGTGGGAATCTTTGGGCATTACTGAGAATAAAAGGCGAAGAAAGAAAAAATCTCCATAGTACAAAAAAAAAATAATGACAAAGAAAGAGGTAAGAATTGAATTTCTTGGTCTTTAAGTCATTTTCCACCTTACTTAAATTTTTTTTATTTTTAGGGTAGGCTAAAAAAATTAAGTTCATACTTTTATGTATCATCCACTTGTATAAAGGAACTAGGTAGAACTAGAATTGTATAGAAAAAATAAGTTCATACTTTTCCATCTTTTACCAAGTTTTCCATGGAAAACTTTGGCAATCAAACACATTATTAAAATTGTGTATGAATCGGTTAAATATTATTTAGTAAAAACTAGAACCAAATTTTAGACCAAAACTAGGAGAATTTTAAATTAGAATAAGCACAACTTGATCAAGTGTGTGTTTTTAGTTATATATTCTCTCCATCTCAATTTGGTAGTCATAGTTTTCTTTACCGAAAGTTTGAACTTGATAGCCCCATTTCTCTATAAACATAATTTATATTATCAGACACAAATAACGAACAAAAAATCTGTCACAACTGGGAAAATGGTGACCATATCAGAACTGTTGTGTTTGGCTTGTAATTCATGCAAGCAGTGAAAGTGCAAAATCGATTTTGCACCAGGCAGAACACCCCAGAATTAGTGCAAAATCGTTTTTGCACTTGGGTGGGTATAAGCTAAATTGTCTTGTTTTTTCACTTGGTATAAATAGGAAAGCTTATTTCTATTTTGTTAACACTTGCAAGAGAGTTGCTTTGTAAGAGTGAAAAAGAGAGACATTTGTGCTTGGCTAGGGTTTAACTATGGTGAGAGGTAATCTTTGGAGGATTGTTCCATTGATCTAGAGTAAGGATTATTGAGAGAGAATTCTTGTAAGTTCTTGGTTATCAATAAAGTTGCTCCCTCTTGGTGGAAGACCCAAAGGGTTCCACAAAATACGGTGTGTTCTTTCTTGCTTTGTTTTGCTCTTGTTTGTCATTGTTATTTATCTTCCATCTATATTTGCTTGAGTTTGTATTGGCCATACTTGGTTTGAACTAAGATCCTATTGCTTGACGGTTTCCGCCCGCCAAGTGTTTGTGGAAATTCTCGAAAGGGATTTCTCGAGTTTATTGGTGGATTTGGGAATTGGTTATTGTTCCCACATTCACAACAAGTGGTATCAGAGGATTTGGTTGGTGCCTAGTGTTTGGTATCAAGGTTTGGCTATTGGGTGCAAGGTTTGTGCGCCAAGTGTTTGATAATGGCCGAAGGGACTCAAACCGGAGTAGTTGCAACACAAGCTAGTTCTTCTACCATTGTAGGTGTTGGGAGCACTATGGAAGTTAAGATAAAGCCTTATGACGAGGTTATCAATTTCGGTATTTGGCAAAGGTGGATGCGGGGGGTACTCGTCCAATCAAATTTGCAAGTTGCATTGCTTGGACTTGAGAAAAAGCCGCAAGATATGTCCAAAGACCAATGGAATGAGATTGACAAGAAAGCTATGTCCGCTATCGAGATGCATGTGACCGACGAAGTGTTGAGAAACTTGATGTCGGAGAAGAATGCAAAGGATATGTGGACTAGAATAAAGGAGATGTACATAGGGAAGTCTATGTCCAAGAAGTTGAACCTCAAGAAGCAATTTTTCAAGTTGGAAATGAAGGAGGGGCAAGATTTGAACAAGCACATCAATGTCTTCAAGGCAATAGTGCATGACCTTGAAAGAATTGATGTTGTATTTGATGAGGAGGATCGCGCCTTATTGTTGCTTGCTTCATTGCCGGACTCCTATGATCACTTTGTTATCACATTGATATTTGGCAAGACAACGCTCAAGTTTAATGAGGTTGTCAAGGACCTCCAATCGCACGTGGCCATGAAAAAGGGAGGTAACGGGGCAAGTTCTTCGTCAAGTGAGGGCTTGGTTGCCAAGAGTGGTGGTGGTGAACGAAGTGGGCGGTCAAGGTCACGGGGTGCCAAGAATAGAGGCACGGGTCGGTCTCAATCACGAGATCGAAGTAATTGGGAGTGCTTTAAATGTCATAAGGTAGGCCACATCAAGAAGAATTGCACGGAGCTAAAAGGTAAGAGGGCGGACGCGCCAAGGGAGGTTGCGGGAGTTGCGACCCAAGAGGTGGACCAAGAGGTTAACACCGATGTTCTTACTTGTTTTTTAGCGGATCAAAGTAGTGGGTGGATTCTTGATTCCGGATGCTCCTATCACATGTGCCCGAATCGTAATTGGTTCGTTGACTACACGGAATGCAATGGAGGGGAAATCTTCATGGGCAATGATGCTACATGCAAAGTTGTCGGTATAGGCACGGTGAAAATAAAGATGTGGGATGGCATGACCCGTACGCTAAGTGATGTTAGACACGTACCCGCTCTCAAGAAGAATTTGATCTCCTTAGGCACGCTCGACTCAAAAGGGTGTGTGATTCAAGCCGAAGACGGGGCTATGAAGGTGAAGAAGGGATCAATGGTGATTTTGCGCGGCACAAAGTCATCGAACAACCTTTATAGGTTGAAAGGAACCACGGTAATTGGTGGAGCGGCGGTTTCCACGGAAGCGGAAATGGATGAGCTTTTGTTATGGCACATGAGGCTTGGCCACATGAGCCAACGGGGCATAGAGGAGCTTCATCGACGAAAATTGTTGAAGGGGGTCCATGGGTGCAAGCTCGATTTCTGCAAGTATTGTGTGATGGGCAAGCAAACTAGAGTTCGATTTGATACCGCGGAACACAAAAGCCGAGGTATGCTTGATTATATTCACTCCGATGTGTGTGGCCCTTTAGAGGTAGTTTCTTTGGGCGGTTTTAAATACTTTATGACATTTGTTGATGATTATTCACGTCGAGTTTGGGTCTACTACTTGAGGAAAAAATCCGAGATTTTCGGAAAATTCAAGGAGTGGAAGGCTATGGTGGAAAATCAAACGGGTCGGAAAGTAAAGTATTTAAGAAGTAACAATGGAGGAGAGTATAAGGATGGAGAATTCGTGAAGTTTTGCAAGAATGCCGGCATCAAAAGGCACTTTACCGTGAAGAAAACTCCACAACAAAATGGAGTTGCAGAGAGAATGAACCGTACCATAATGGATAGGGCGAGAAGTATGAGGATTCATGCCGGCTTGCCGAAAACATTTTGGGCGGCTTGTGTTGATCATGCCGTTTACTTGGTCAATAGGTCACCGAATGTGAATCTTGGTTTGAAATGTCCGGAAGAAGTATGGTCGGGACGAGAAGTGGACTACTCTAAGTTAAGAGTATTCGGGTGCCCGGTATATGCTCATATTCCTAGCGACGAGAGATCAAAGAATGACCCAAAGGCTCACCGGTGTATCTTTCTCGGCTTTGGGGGAGAGGTGAAAGGGTTCAAGCTTTGGGATCCGGTAGCGAGAAAGCTTTTATTTAGCCGGGATGTGACATTTGATGAGGGGGCCATGCTTAAGGAACGAGAATACCAAGAGATCAATGATAACGGTGGGGTTAATACGGTCAAGATTCCAATTCTAGTTCCAAGTCCGTCGGTTACCGGAAGTGGTGGAGCATCTTCAAGCGGTAGTAGAGATGATTCTCATGAAATTCAACCGAATGACGACGCGGTTGAGATGGAGCGAGAGGAAGAGGAATCCGAGGAAAGACCGGGTGAGGTGGAGCCGGAACCATCGATAGCACGGGATAGACCACGACGGGAAATCAAACCACCCTCAAGGTTTGGTTGGGAAGACGAGGTCAACTATGCCCTTATTACAAGTGAGGGTGATCCAACTAGTTATAAAGAAGCCATTAGTGTCGAAGATAAGGATAGTTGAATGGGTGCTATGGTAGAGGAGATGGAGGCTTTACGAATGAATTCCGTTTGGGATTTGGTTCCTAGGCCCAAGGACCGGAGCATTATCGGTTCTAAATGGGTATTTAGGAAGAAAGAAGCAATCAACAAAGATGAAGCACCGAAATTCAAGGCACGGTTAGTAGCGAAGGGGTTTTCTCAAAAGGAAGGGGTTGATTATGATGAAATTTTTTCCCCAGTTGTGAGACACACTTTGATACGGGTTTTGCTTGCTATGGTAGCTCAATTTGATTTGGAGCTTGAGCAAATGGATGTAAAAACGGCTTTTCTTCATGGTGATTTGAAGGAAACGATTTACATGGCGCAACCGGAAGGGTTCAAGGAAGTAGGTAAGGAAAAATTTGTTTGTCGGCTTAAGAAGTCCTTGTATGGACTAAAGCAATCGCCAAGGCAATGGTACCTACGGTTTGACTCATTTATGTTGCGGATTGGTTATCGTCGGTGTGATGGTGATCATTGTGCCTATGTTCGAAACTTCGATGATGGCTCGTTTATCTTGTTGATGCTTTATGTGGATGATATGCTTATAGCGTGTCGAGATATGTCAAAGGTGAAGGAGCTCAAGGTGCAATTGGGCCGGGAATTTGACATGAAGGATCTTGGGGCAGCACAAAAGATCCTTGGTATGGAGATTCGGAGAGATAGAAAGGTAGGCAAGTTGTGGCTTTCGCAAAAGAAGTATATTTCTCATGTCATTGAGAAATTTAATATGTCGAGTGCGAAACCGGTTTCTACTCCTTTGGCTCCTCATTTTGCTTTGTCCGCAAAGCAATGTCCTTCCTTTCTTGATGAGTGTACCGAGATGTCGACAACACCGTATGCTTGCGCGGTTGGTTGTCTTATGTATGCCATGGTGTGTACAAGGCCGGATCTAGCTCACGCAGTTGGAATGGTTAGTAGGTATATGTCGAATCCGGGTAAAGAGCATTGGAATGCGGTTAAATGGGTTCTTCGATATCTACAAGGTACCAAGTCCTTGGGTATAGTGTTTGAGCGAAAAGATGGGGCTGAGAGTGTTGCGGGATTTGTAGACTCCGATTATGCGGGGGATCTTGATAAAAGAAGGTCCACCACGGGTTATGTGTTCACTTTGGCAAGTGGACCGGTTTCATGGAGATCTATGCTAGAAGCAACGAGTGCTTTGTCTACTACAGAGGCAGAGTATATGGCACTCACGGAGGCGTCGAAGGAGGCGGGTATGGTTAAAAGGTTTAGTGAGCGAGTTATGCTTGAAGCATGAGAGTATTTTGCTACGGTGTGATAGTCAAAGTGCGCTTTACTTGGCAAAGAATCAAGTGTATCATGCTCGCACAAAGCACATAGATGTGCGGTATCACCGAGTTCGGGATTGGGTTAATTCTGGGGAAGTCGTTCTAGAGAAGGTGAATACGGATGAGAATGCGGCCGATATGCTCACAAAACCGATAACCGCGGAGAAGTTTAGGCATTGCCTAAAGCTTCTTAATCTCACTTCATGTTGAAGGAGGAGGGTGTGACCTTGGAGGTGTCGGGATAATCTCTAAAGAGATGCACGGTTCTTATCCCGAAGTGAAGCAATCGAGGTTGGCTTGAGATTACTCGCCAAGGTGGAGATTGTTGTGTTTGGCTTGTAATTCATGCAAGCAGTGAAAGTGCAAAATCGTTTTTGCACCAGTGCAAAATCGATTTTGCACCAGGCAGAACACCCCAGAATTAGTGCAAAATCGTTTTTGCACTTGGGCGGGTATAAGCTAAATTGTCTTGTTTTTTCACTTGGTATAAATAGGAAGGCTTATTTCTATTTTGTTAACACTTGCAAAAGAGTTGCTTTGTAAGAGTGAAAAAGAGAGACATTTGTGCTTGTCTAGGGTTTAGCTATGGTGAGAGGTGATCTTTGGAGGATTGTTCCATTGATCTAGAGTAAGGATTAATGAGAGAGAATTCTTGTAAGTTCTTGGTTATCAATAAAGTTGCTCCCTCTTGGTGGAAGACCCAAAGGGTTCCGCAAAATACGGTGTGTTCTTTCTTGCTTTGTTTTGCTCTTGTTTGTCATTGCTATTTATCTTCCATCTATATTTGCTTGAGTTTGTGTTGGCCATACTTGGTTTGAACTAAGATCCTATTGCTTGACGGTTTCCGCCCGCCAAGTGTTTGTGGAAATTCCCGAAAGGGATTTCTCGAGTTTATTGGTGGATTTGGGAATTGGTTATTGTTCCCACATTCACAACAAGAACCACTTCGTATGCAGATGCATTTTCAATATCCCACTTACCCAACCAGCTAATGAAGTGGGTGACTAGTCAAAATGGCATGGAGGAGACATTAAGTAGACCAAAGATTTCCACCCCTAACGCTCTTATCAGTGAGTTGCTAGTTGCCTTCATTGATTCTTATTCTTACACGCACATAAGCCAATCACATGGGCTTTTGCCCTCTGCGTGCATGGTGGGACCACTTGGGGATTCACTTTTGGTTTCCTGTACATCCATGTGGCACAACCGGGTATACTAAATATTTTCTCCGGGTGTTTTTGCCCATATATCTTAGCAAAAGCTAGATATTGTGAGAAAAATATGCTACAAACCAGGCGCAATGTCACATGGTACTCTAGGCCAATTATGATGTGCCACGTGAGCTTCATTACGTTGGTATTGTCCAGGTCCCCTGTATGCATATCTGGTGTCCATCCAGAGCTTCATTGTTGGCCGGGTACCACAAATGGACTCGTGAAGTGTTGTTGGTCATTGAGAAAATACTGTGTTTATCGTACTTCACGCTTGAAGGGAATTTGACTATTGATGGTGTATTTGCTTTCAATGTTGTTAACTATAAGTTGATCTCACTGACATTTGACAGAGTGGCTATTAGTCCTTGACGATCAAGGGATCAGAGTATTTGATGATAACGTTTTCAAATTCCATGCTAAAGCTGCAATTAGCAAGCTGACAATGGACTATGAGCTCCCCGAATTCAAGCCAAACAATGAAAACCAGAACGCGGATTCCTTCTTTCACATTGGAAATGAGGCGAATAGGGATAATGAAGTCAATGGGGACCAAGAAATGGTCGATTCATTAGACCACGAATTTTCAGTCGAGGTTTCACCAGCAACAAATGGGAGAAGAAAACGAGAAGAAGGGTTTGTAAATGAAGGGCTACCGCGTATTAAGCTTGTCAAGTATAACATTGACTAACATTCGACGTTGGGACATGAACCAGAGGCTTTTGTTTTGCCGGTCAAGTAGTTTTTAGAAAGGTAAGTTGCTGCTGTCCATTTTTACTTGGCTTCTTGCTTGTCTTAATATGATGTATCCCTCAGTGTATGTCCGTTTTGTAGTCTTGTATGTTAGAGATTGGAGGATATATACATATATATATATGAATATATAGAATGTTATGCGTTATCAGAATATAGACTATCACTACTCATCGAATTTTGGGATTTATACACAAATATTTTTAGTTCTGTCGGATGGGAACATAGAAAATAATAATAATAAAAAATTGATTTATGTAGTAAGTTGGAAGTAAGTTGAGGAATGTGCAGAGATTCTCTCTAGTCATGCTCATTTTTATAAGCATATATATCTTCTATCCTTTTATTTTTTGTGAAATTTTTTTTCTCGGCCCCTAAAGAAATTTTTTCTATAAAAGAAGTCAAAGAATAAGAGTTAATATCACATGACTCAACTATTTTTTAACTTCTCATACAAATTAATTATTTTTTTTACCGCTTTTCATGTGGCTATCAAACGAGCCTAAGAGACGGTGGAATTTTGGGATTGGTGGGAGAGTCATAATATTGGCCCATTAGTATTGGATTATTGCTTTGAAGGCTTGAAGTGATAGTTGAGAGGAGCAGTATGTGGTGGGCCAATAAGTTGAATAAAGTATTTCACTAAATTGACATTAAAAAAAGTCTCTTCTGTCAAAAGACTATAAAATAAAATTTCTCATTCATGATTGGCACTGTTTATATTCACATTTTTCGCACATAATTTCGCAAAATTGACTTGTAAACAAAGTTTCTCTCATTCAAGTTCACGAAGTGACAAAATTCAGATAAAATTCACATATCAACCTAATAGACAAGTCTTTGGTAGGAAGGTTGGCACTTTCAGCATGAGGTTTGGCTAAAAGGCATTTGAAAAGGATTTTACCTCTAATGTGCCAAAACTTTATGAATACACCACACACGTATATTTAGATTAATACATATATAAATATGTAAGGTCAGATTTTGGTACAGATTGTTTCTATACGAATTGACCTTTTGGCAATGAAATTTTATCACCGAAACATGGGAAGATGTTTTTGATGACAAAAAATCATTTTCATTGCTAAACGATTGGTCTGCATACTGTCAGTCCGCATCTAATTCTAATACCATATATATATATATATATTTGAACTTCTAGTAAAATATGTTATACATTATCATCACTTTCTACCATGGTTAACATGTTATACAAATGACAAATGATGCTCTGATGATAAAATAAAAGAGTACAATTAAAAAAGAAGGGTGATATTTCTGAATTTAATACATTAATTTTCTTACGAAGATATAATGGGCACACTCGTGTATAAAGAAGTTCTAATATTACGTAAGAGAGACACGTGTACATGTTCATTGTTTTCACTTTTATATTAAACATACTAGATGGTCTTAATTAGATTTGGTAGGCAGTAAACACCAAACTTAGGAAGAAACAAGAAAATAAGGAAGAATAATTACATTTTAAATGAAGAGTTTAATATTTTTTTGTGGAACAATTAATATATCAAGTTCTCGTGATAGTAAATTTGTTTTATTCTTATTCATTGACTATGTTATCCTGAAATCATAGGATGGATTTAATTTAGATTTTAAAATATTATCACAAACTTCTTATAATTAGTGAATTTTGCTAAATTTATGGAATTCATGTAGAATCTAACAAATTTTAATACATTGATTCTTTAGTATTTGATAAGAATGTACAACAAAAAAAGTGGGTTGAAAAAAATTGTGAGAAGGTATATTAATCATGTTTTATCTTTGAAGGGGCAGACTAACTTGGGTGAAAAAGGTGCCCGCTTGTGTCTCGGAATGAAAAACATATACATGACGCCTAAATCATTACCCCAAAGGCCCCTCCTGGCGTCATGGCCTCACAGGGTCACCTTCCTTCCTTTCCTTCCCCATGCGCTAGCGATTTTATATTTATAACGGATCTTAATTTATAGATATTGGTTAGTAAATTTTAAAAATATAAATCTTATTAAATCTCAATTTTTTGAGTTAAAAGGTTGATAAGAGAGAATGTATACATAAGATTTAGATTTGAGTGAATGTTTTATGTGTGAATGAAATGATATCGATTTTATATTTCAATGCAAGAAAAAAATATATTTAATAGCTAAGATTGATTATACACGATTCAAATGGGGTATTTGCCTTTAAAGTAAAAGACTTTTAAAAGTAGATAGTTGAAGAAACCATATATATATATATTATATAGCATAGATTTGTTCATTAATTATATTTTGGCATACTAATTTTATATTTTTATGTCATTTTCATATGGTTGTAATGATTTGCCAGCTCTGGTAATTCCAATGGTTAAAGTACAAGGGACAAGCTCAATAAAGCCAATCATAGCATGGACTTGCTGTTTGTATTGACGTATAGTTAGCCCTAAGTATATGAATTTGATTGGCCCACGAAATTAAATGTTGGTGGATGATGGTATGGCCTCTGTGGAGAGATCTAGGGATAGACCATGTTTTTTTTTTTTTTTTTTCTAAATAAAAATATATCTAAATGATTTTTGAGGAAGAGGATAAGGATTGAATGATGGCGTCCTACGTGAATAATCGCATTATTAACCACTATTAATTAAGCAACATTTTAGTTCCGAAAAATGCATCTTTAAAAAGTTTTGATGCTATATGTTACGTTAGAATATTTATAATGACAAATGAAAACTTAAGGAGATATGCTAATATTATCTGCTCGTCAGTCTTCCTTTTACTTGTTTTTAGCAAATAATATATAGGCATGTGTCTTATTTATTGTTTTATGTTTCGAGTTCCTTAAAAATAAAATTCAATCAATAGGATGTTGACACATGTGCGCATTTAATTTTATATTTTTAATTCATCTTTTTCTACAAATAACATGTTAGCATGCGTATAATATAAACTAGAAAAATTAAACAATTATTATTGCCATAGACAGATGACAAAACTATATCAAATATATAGGGAAAAAATGTAAGATAATTATTGCATGCCCTAGTTACAAACATAAAATACAAAATAAATAGGGAGTAGCATTTGAATATTCTAATTACAAATAAAAAATGCTGAATAAGGCTGTGTCCATAACAAATATATATGACCGTCGGATTCTTTGTTCAAAGTTACAATAAAAATAGAAAAAGGACAAAATTAAATAAATTTTGGAAGATAAAAACGGTCACTCACTTGACGTAGACATTAGCGGTTCAAAGAAATATTAGAGGACACTTCAAAAAATGAAAAATAAAAAGAAAAGAAATATTAAAGGAATAACTATTGAAGTTTGGCCTTTTCCAATGCACGGGATATTATGATATTTTTACCATATTTTTTCATACAGTCAAATATGTGCATGTCAATAGTGTAAGATAAAATAGTAGTACATTGGTAAAATTAGCATTTCCATACCATATCTCTTCCATGATGTAGTGTTTATGGTGTGAGGAAAAATTGTCAGACATGATGTTCTCTGTGTCGCAGGAAGGTGAGGTGGCAAATTATGTAGTCCCGCGACATTCTTTTCATCGCGGGTGACATTATTTGAAATTGTCTCGCATGATGTTCATTTTATCATGTGATTAATATATATATATACTATTCTCATAGCACGACATTCTTTTCATCATGGGGTAGATTTTGCATTTTAGCAATTCTACACTGTAAATTGCTTGCTATAATGTATGGTATATATAGCATTTTACATTACATTTTTACAATAGCAATTGGAGATGGTCTTACAATGGAGGACATTGCTAAACTAATTATACATTTTTAGAGTATAAAACTAATTATACTATTTTGAGAAATTATACTATATGTTTATAAGGTAATATATTGTTTTGACAATTAATAATCATACTAAATGTACTATATTCATAGTGGGGCATGTCAAATTTAATGGGTTTATTTCACTTAAATCCGAATCTGACCCGACCCAGTGCCGATTTTAGTTTGGCAAACTCGACCCGGTTAGAAAAAAACCAAGATCCACCCCATTTGGATCGGGGCGAGTTAAAACTTACCGGGTCATGCCATTTTTTTCATCCCTACCATAATTTATATTTCATGAGTAGTGTCATAACTCGAGTAACCATCCACTTTTTTTAGAAAAAAAATAAAAAAAAAATGAAGAAGATGAAGTTACCATCCACTTTATCAACCGACTATTACAGGTGGTTGCATTAATGAATAACACAATAAAAGTTATATATTATTTTTAAAATGTATAATTCACCGATATGAATAACTTTTTAAAAAATCCAATAGAAAAAACTTGTTCTCAAGAAATTTGAAGAATGACAACCCAATAAAACTGCTCTCTTTTGTTCTTGTCGTTTTCTTCTTGTTTTAATAATAGGCTTAGCGTAATCACATCAGCTTTCATTCAAAAAAATAAAACTTCCCCTTTTTAAGCAGTTTGTCAATCAAACTTCTTGCTTCAGTAAAAGAGACGTTGTGTCATGGTTATCGTATGGTAGAATTTGAAATCGACCATCTAAAGAATGTGAAATTTTAAATTCTTAGTCTTCTTCTAACGAATTGGGTAGAACAGTAAAAGATATTAGAATATTGGTTTGAGATTGTGACTTTATATTTATTTTTGCTTCTAAGAAGGAAAACATGTACCATTGATACTATTACGCATTATGAGCTCTATTAGTGATTGAAAATCTAAAATTCCTTGTTTTCAAAATTAATTAGAGTTGACTTAGCTAATAATGATACATAATATTTGTTGAGTGCTCTTTAACTTAAAAAAATAAATAAAAATTAATTCAAGTTGAGTTAGCCAATAATGATATATAATATTTGTTGAGTGCTCTTCAACTTAGAAAAAAATAAAAAATTAATGCCTTGCACTATTTATCTATTATATATTGTTATTTGCAGTCGGTAGACTATAACATATCACCAAAAGAAAAAAACATGTTCTTAATGCCATTAATTATAGCACACATCAATATAATTGACATCATGCAATTACACAACATATAGAACATATATATGTGGGGTCGGAGTATAATATGACTATACTCTTGTATCCGATGTATGGATAGTCTCACATGGGTTAACTATAGTTCACTTGTACGATTGTACCATAAACACACATAATAGACTTGTGAGTTTACGGATTTTGTTGCGCGTAAGTTAGGGTGCGTTTATTGCAAATATAGAATTAAGGTAAAAAATATTTATATTTTAGTGAATTTAATTTTAAGAAAAAATATTTAAAGGTATTTGATTGCATTATTTTCTAGGTGAAAAATATATAATTTTTTCTTACAATGATCATATTTTCTAACTTTTGGTGTTTGATTACTTACATTCTATCTAAAAAAGAAACATCTTCTTGATTGTTTTCTAGTTCCGTTCTCCTTCTTGCTTTAAATTAAAATACTCGTTGGAAATCGTTGGCTGGGTTAGACCAAACAAGAAAGGCGTGGGAATCTTTGGGCATTACTGAGAATAAAAGACGAAGAAAGAAAAAATCTCCATAGCACAAAAAAAAATAATGACAAAGAAAGAGGTAAGAATTGAACTTCTTGGTCGTTAAGTCATTTTTCACCTTACTTAGATTATTTTTTTAGGGTAGGCTAAAAAAAAATAAGTTCATACTTTTATGTATCATCCACTTGTATTAAGGAACTAGGTAGAACTAGAATTGTATAGAAAAAATAAGTTCATACTTTTCCATCTTTTACCAAGTTTTCCATAGAAAACGTTGGCAATCAAACACATTATTAAAATTGTGTATGAATCGGTTAAATTTTATTTAGTTACATAAAACTAGAACCAAATTTTTGACCAAAACTAAGAGAATTTTAAATTAGAATAAGCACAAATTGATCAAGTGTGCGTTTTTAGTTATATATTCTCTCCATCTCAATTTGGTAGTCATAGTTTTCTTTACCGAAAGTTTGAACTTGATAGTCCCATTTCTCTATAGAGATAATTTATATTATCAAACACAAATTACGAACAAAAAATTTCAACAATTTAAGAGCCATAAATGATTCTTAGTTGGTATGATGCATTCATCTTATACACATAGTAAAACAAATTCATCTTATACCCGTAATAAAACATCAAATCAACAAAAGATATTTGAGATCTATGAAACAAAATTCATTTTAAATATAAAATTATGTAAAATAGATTTCAAGAAAAATGTGTTTGTACCTCATGTTGAGAATGGTCGACTTTATTAGAATATATGGGTATATTGATAAAGATATGTATAGATATGATGTATAGTTGACTAACTCTTTGATTCCTAGAATCATGAGATACTTATTTACTTCCATGTATAGCTCTCATTCTATCCCATATAAGGGACCTTGTATTCATTCATTATCCACAACAATAAAACTCATTCTTTCATCCCTCTCTCTATTTGTCAACATGGTATCAGAGAGAGACATGATCCGCCACAAACCTTAGTCCCGCAGCCACCACAAACCCTAGTCCCAGCCAGACAGAATCAGCCACGCAACCCTAGTCCCACGCAATCCAAGGCACCACAACTAGAAATTTCTAAACCTTCGTACATTCAATATTGACACTTAACCAAACCAACACTTACACCATCATCCTCCTCTTTAAGAGACGATTCTAAATCCGATCAAATTATCTCGATATAATCATCCACGCGCTTTCACGAGTCGCAAGTGTTCACAGTCCTCTTATTAAGCTTCATCCACGCGTCGCTGCAGCCGCGCCTTCTGCCACGTCAACCTTACCGCCACTTTAGCCGTATCGCCACGTCAGCAGACCCGCCATGTCAGCGTTGACCGACATAAACCCTAAATCGGTATATTTACAGATCGGTTCTTCATACTTTTAACCACCCGGTTCACCTGTTTTTTGACCGGTTCTTAACTGGACCAGATCGGTTCCTGGCATTTTTTGACATCCTGAACACAACCACGGTCTCAAAATTTCTGGATTCAATCTCGATCTTTGGATATTCAATCTCCCAAATGGCCCTCGACCCCACAAACATGACCGGTTCATCCATAAAAGATTCTCCCATCATTATTCTGACTAAGGGTTTCTCATTCAACATTGGCATTCAGCTAGATGAAACCAACTATGATATATGGTCTCAACTCATGGAGATGAACATCACAGAGAAACAAAAATTCTCTTTCATTCAGAGTTCTACCCAAATTCCAAAAGAAGGAACACCAGAATTCGATAAGTAGTACCCTGATAATCAACGAGTGAAACGCTGGCTCCTAATGTCTATGAAATTAGAAATCATGAAACGTTATATTCGTATTCCAACAACATGTGAAATCTGAAAATCACTATCTACGGCATTTCATAATGGGGCTGATGAATTACAAATTTTTTCCTTGAACCAACAGGCATTCACAATTAAACAGGGTGGACGATCACTCTCTAAGTTTTATGGCTAGCTGACAGAGATATTCAACGAGTTGGACTACCATAATAAGGTAGTTATGGAAAGTCCCAATGATGTGGAGTATTACAGAAAATCAATTCAGCGCTTGAGAGTCCATATTTTTCTTGCCGGGTTGGATAATAAACTTGAACAGATCCGGGGTGAGATTTTGCGAAAGGAGCTGGTTCCAGAATTAGAAGAGGTATATGTTCTGGTTCGTAGAGAAACTCTTCGATGACAAATAATGAACTCTGAAACAGATACTCCAGCTATGGTAGCCCGTAATCAAGCCCCCCCAAATTTCAATTGGCAAAATTGAAAAAAATGGACCGGCTATAGTAACCGGCCAAGTGAAGCTCGAGGTTCAACTTCAAAATACCCCCATGTTTTGTCTGTGGGCTCACAGGACACTCGAAAAAAGGTTGCTATGAAATTATTAACTATCCGAATTGATGGAAGGATTCTCGCAATCGTAGAACATATCAGACCATAGAAGGAGGTAACAAACAGGCCTCCGGATTACTCACCACCATAGGTACATCAGGTACGGCTTTACATTCTGTCTCCGTTTTGAATAATACATGGGTAATTGATTTTGGTGCCACTGATCATATGACATCTAATTCAAAAATAGTTACTCCTTTAACCCCATCATCTCAAACCTTTGTTTCTACAGCTAATGGTGCCCCAGTTCTTGTAGTGGAAAAATGATCCGTCAAACTATCCAACACCCTGAACCTAAGCTCCGTCTTAGTAGTACCATCCTCAGATTATAATCTATTATATTTTGCTCAAATAACTAATACCTTACACTGTGTTGTCATCGTTTTGCTTTCTCATTGTGTTTTCAAGGACTTTCAGACGAAGAAGACGATTGGTTATGGCGTTAGGCGCAAAAAATTGTACTACCTGAACCTGGAGGTTAAAAGCACATATCACTTACACAAGGCCTTGAACATTAGTACCTTTGGAACGAAGATTGCAGATGAACTTTGGTTATGGCACCGTCAGTTAGGACATGCATCGTTTCGTTACTTATATAAACTATTTTCCCGTTTAGTTAATAAAGTTAATTCTTCTGTTTTTCATTGTGAGATTTGTGAATTGGCTAAATGTCATCGTACTTCCTTTAAACCTTCATTGAATAAAAATTCAATTCCATTTATTATTATTCATTCTGATGTATGGGGCCCGTCTCAAATTTGTTCTTTATGTGGTATACAATGTTTTGTTACGTTTATTGATGATTCCACTCGAATGACGAGGGTTTGTCCCATAAAATCCAAAAGTGAAGTTAATGGTATGTTTCAGAGATTCCATAAACAGATTAGTACACAGTACAATACTACCATTCAAGTTCTCCGAATTGATAATTGTGGTGAATACATGAGTACCGAGTTACTAGCATACTTCAAACTCTATGGGATTATTCATCAGACTACATGTCCTTATACTCCTCAACAGAATGGGGTTGCCAAACGAAAAAATCGTCATTTATTGAAAATAGTTCAGGCATCACTAATTGGCACACAAGCACCAACCTCGTATTGGGGTGAATCACTCTCTTCGGCTACCTATTTAGTAGACCGCATTCCCTCAGTTGTACTTGATTTTCAGACACCATTCGAAGTCTTAACTAAGTTTTCTCGGCTCCTACTATGTCAAATCTTCCTCCCCGGGTGTTTGGATGTGTTACATTTGTCCACTTACCAAAGGAGCAATGGAACAAGCTCGAACCTTGCGCTCTCAAGTGCGTCTTTGTAGGGTATGCATCGTCTTAGAAGAGGTATCAGTGTTATCATCCTCCCACACAGAAAATGTATGTCACCATGAATGTGACATTTTATGAAGAAACTATGTACTTTCACCGGATTGAATTTCAGGGAGAGCATTATAAGGAAGTTCAGTTATTTGAAAATATCAATAAGGAAGAGATAAGCTCATTAAAGGTGTTTCTAACATTGACTTCGAGTTCACCACGGGCAGCAGAGACAACCGAAATCACGTCATCCCTTAATACGGTAATAACATAAACCTTGCCGAGTGAAGTTGTGCCATCTCCATCTCCGTTTGATGCAAATAACCAATTGTCCACTTCAAATATCCTTGAAACTGAGGCCTCCTAGGTATCATCTTCTTCTATTCCTAGAAAGCAGCTTCTAACCGAGCAAATAGAGGTGTACTTAAACTTACATATGACCAAAATTTACCAGTAAAGCCAAATATCTTATGAGTAACTATGTGTCTTATGATCAGTTAACTGTATCTAACAAATCCTTTGTGAATCAATTATCTCTTGTATCTATTCCTAACAGCGTGCAGGAAGCATTATGTAATCCTAAGTGGAAATCAACAATAGATGCAGAGATGAAGTCCTTGTTGAAAAATGACACGTAGGAATTGACAGAATTACCAGTAAGAAAGAAAAAGATGGGTTGCAAGTGGATGTACACTGTGAAATTTAAAGCAGATAAAACAATCGAAAGATTCAAAACGAGACTAGTTGCAAAAGGCTACACACAGACACATGGGATTGATTATCTGAAGACATTTGCGCCAGTGGCAAAGATCAATACTGTGCAGGTGTTACTCTTATTAGCTGTAAACTTGGGCTGGCATCTACAACAGTTCTATGTAAAAAATGCCTTTCTACATAGGGAGTTAGAGGAAAAGGTGTATATGGAGTTCCCACTTGGATATGAGATCCCAGTCGAGCATACGAGTAAAGTCTGCAAGTTGAAAAAATATTTATATGGATTTAAACAATCCCCCCAAGCCTGATTTGGGAGATTCGATAGATCGATGCAAAAGTTTGGGTACAGTCAGAGTAATTCTGATCATACTTTATTTTTGAAGAATAGTCATGAAAAATTACGGAACTTATAATTTATGTAGATGACATGGTGCTCACAGAAAATGATCATCGAGAACAATATGCATTGAAGAAGCTCTTATCTCAGGAGTTTAAGATGAAAGACCTTGGAAACTTAAAGTTTTTTCTAGGAATCGAAATGTCTAGATCATCAAAAGACATCTTCCTATCTTAGAGAAAGTATGCCCTAAATTTGCTAAGTGAAACCGGAATGTCAGTTTGTCAACTATTAGAGACTTCAATGGAGGAATGATTGAAGTTAGAGGTCGAAACAAATCAAGTGCAAGTCGATAAAGGTCGCTATCAGAGATTGGTGGGAAGATTGATGTATCTAGCACATAAAAGACCTGATATATCATATGCATTGAGTACTGTCGGTTAATTCATGCATAATCCAGGGGAAAAACATATACAGGCAGTTATGAGGA
Source organism: Lonicera japonica (assembly GCA_021464415.1). Lineage (NCBI taxonomy): Eukaryota > Viridiplantae > Streptophyta > Magnoliopsida > Dipsacales > Caprifoliaceae > Lonicera > Lonicera japonica. The sequence continues at coordinate 29,824,948 of CM038469.1, read as the reverse complement.
TTATTAGTCATCTCAAAGCAACTCTTGAAAAAGAAATCCTGTTCCAGAAAAATGAGGATTTCCTGAAGGTTGAAGGATATACTGATGCTGATTGGGCGGGTAATATATGTGACAGAAGATCTACATCAGGGTACTTCACATTTTTAGGAGGAAACTTGGTCACTTGGAGAAGTAAGAAGTAAAACGTAGTATTCCGATCAAGCGCAAAAGCAGAATATTGAGGAATGGCAGTTTGTATTCAAGAGTTATTGTGATTAAAACTGCAACTGATAGATCTCGGTTTTTCTCCGAAAGAACTTATGATGTTATATTGTGACAACAAGGCAGCATGCGATATTGCACACAACCTAGTTCAACAAAATATGTTGAACTGGACATGTTTTTCATCAAAGAGAAGTTAAAAGAGAAAGTTATTTGTGTTCCTTATGTACGCTCTAAAGATCAGTTAGCTGACATACTCACCAAGGCCATAACAAGGAAGGTATTCGCCAAGTTGATTAGCAAGTTGGGCACGTTTGATATATGTGTGCCAACTTGAGGGGGAGTATTAGAATATATGGGTATATTGATAAAGATATATATATATATATATATATATATATGGTGTATAGTTGACTATCTCTTTGATTTCTAGAATCATGAGATACTTATTTACTTCCATGTATAGGTCTCATTCTATCCCCATATAAAGGACCTTGTATTTATTCATTATACGCAACAATAAAACTCATTCTCTCATTCCTCTCTTTATTTATCAATAGACTCAAACCATTGATTCCACATGAAAAAATTGTAGAACTCAACATAAATATATAAATGGGGAAGTGTCACCACATAGTAACGATATTGTCCCCAACTTAAACACCTTTGGGCCACAGGTGTGGGGTTTTAACTTAAAATGACTCGTTAAAAAAAATGTCTCGTTACTAAGTGGTGACATTTTTTCACTTATATATACCTATGTTGAGTTCTATAATTTTTTTCATATGGGATCAATGGTTTGAGCCAACCATTCAACAATCTCCACCTTGGATCAAACCAGTTCACCTTGGCTCCATTTTGAATTAACACTGGTCCACCTAACTCCACCTGGACCTATACCTTAGTCCACATTTGAACTGTCCATGTAGACCACCACTTAAAAATGTCTGCAAGATCATCCACCTTTGGTCAATGCACATCTCGAGGTACATCCTATTTCACCTTACGCTCCATCTTGAACTAACACTGGTCCACTTGAACCTATACTTTAGTCCAACTTGAATTCATCTTTGAACTGTCCATGTAGATCACCATTCAACAATGTCTATAAGATTGTCCACCTTTGATCAATGCACATCTCGAGATACACCCTATTTCACCTAATTCGAGAAACTTGCACAAGCACCTTAACAATACCCTGGGTGTACGTAGGTTATAGTGACTCCACCTCCGACTTCTTCGAGTCTAACTCCATCATAGGCTTCACCGAGTGCAGCTATCATGACGCTTTTTGTAGTGATTTATCACCTAAAGTCCACCTAATTCTTCTTGCCTCTACCAAGTCCAGCTACTGATATTGTTTTCACAAGTGCGTGGATCCACCATCGATAAACTGTGAAAACAGTACTTGTGGATCCAAACAATAAAGGAAAAAGACTTAAACCTTCTTAAACAAAAAAATAAAATTATTGTAAATAAATGGAACCAAACAATGCTATAAATACCAACTTAAGGGGGAAAGTGATATGTCTGCATGCATGCAGTGGACCCTTAGTAGATTAAACAACCATTAATGTCCCCAACTTAAAGAAATATACATGTAGCTAAAAAACCAATGAAAATATCTTAATTAGGTCTCGAACAAAACTAACTTATTTGCCCAAAAATTCTAAGAAACAATCAAATCTTAAACAATCCTTCAAATATTTGATACTTTTTTCAATAAATAATATTCTTAATATATATATATATCTTGCTATTATGATATATTCAAACAATTTTGATTTAATAATAAATTTTCTGTAATGTTAACCGATAAGATTCAAATATAAAGTTTTCGGTTTTGATTGAAGCCTTTAATCATATCGGGATCCATTCTTAATTTTAAAAATAGTTATTACAAAATTGTTCTTTGGTTAACATTACAAAATATTCTGTTATTTATGTAAATATTAACCAAAAAAATTAATTTACCCAATATATATAATTAATAGCAGCTTTGATGCAGCCCCCTAGGCAGAATATAATTTGTATCATTCTAGCTGAATAGTCCATCTTACCAATGAATGGACCCACAATCCAATTTGTGTTCCAAGGTGTCTATCAAAGCGTTGGCCCCACAACAGTGTAATCTTGCGACTTATTTCCTTAAATTTAATTTTATTTAAACCTAGCTTAAAACGCCACAAACATTATTTTTGAGTATTTCTTCAATAAAACAATAAATGAGAAATACTCCTTATATCCTATTTTGACTTTATAGTTAGATTTTTTTTTCTTAAATCAGAGAAATTTTTGTTAATAATACAAGAACATTACTGCAAGGATGGCTCTTAGTGTGAACAACTTTTTTAAGGTGGTACAAAAAATAGTTATTTAAACATAATCAATAATAATGTATCTGAAAAATATTTAATAACAAGTAATCCATTTAATTAGTGTCTTTTAAGAAAATTTTAATTTTAATCAATGATTGTTTTTAAACATTTGGTAAATTAAAAAAAATATTTGAGAAATCTTAAAAAAAGCAATTAAATTATCAATTTGACACAAAGAGAGAACATTTTTTATGCCCGGAAAAGGTAGTGTTAATTATATCGAAAAATTGCAATAGATATTAGTCTTACCAAAGTAGTGCATGATTTAACAGCGTTAGTTAATGAACATGTTGGTTTCTCTAAACTCAATTTTGTTTTTTCAATAAAAATTAGTGACTCTTCATTAGAGATGTATGTTTAGAAGAAAAAAAATTGGAATTTTTTAGAGCATCTACAATAAGAAGGATAAATAGAGTAAGTAGGGTAAATATGCCCTACCAGTACATGCGTTTAATGGTTAGCAAATTTAAGATAAAGCATTATTCTGTAATATAGATATATGGCAAAGTTAAGTTTTAAACTATGCGGTATACTTTTGGAACTAAATGCATAAATGTTAACCTTTTGGAGACTAAACGTATAACAATTATGCTTTTGATCTCTTTTTTTATTTCTCGTCATGCTATCTCCCCTTTTATTCTCTCTACATATTTTCCGTAAGAATATTAAACAATATTTATTTTATCTCCATCTTTTATCATACCACTATTTCAACCACAAATTACATACCTAATAAAACGGCTTGAGCCAATCATTTTGGAACAAGGAGTTCCAAATCTCGAAAACATATGAGAATAAAGCTGAACGAGCCAATCTAAACGCTAGCCTATTCACATTTCTAGGGACAAATTAAAAATTGACATGCTTATCAAAAATGAGGAAACAAGTATCCCAAATTTGAGGCCCGAAATCACTGCCAATTGCATCATCATTTGAGTTAAAAAATTTAATTTTATTAAAGGCATCATATTTCACCACAATATGATTCCAACCATATGAGCAAGCCATACACTTTAATTTGCCATTGTGAATGCTCTTAAGGGTAGTGCTATATATTACCAAATTAATTACGATTTCTACCAGAGTAATGCATTTTGGTTGAACCATAATATACAATAACCTAATGCACTAATTGATGTGGTACTAACCATTTCAACTTTAATGTCTTCCATTTTTAATTTGAATTAAAAATTGCACTCGTTTTCCTTGTTGTTTGTTCTAATTATACTTGACTCCCTTATAACTTGAATAAGCAGATTTATATCCCTGACTTTAGAACTTTTGGAACAGTTTAAACTTTTGTGTCAAAAATAATTATATCCATCCTTTTAATTTGATGCATCAAATGAACTCTTATATAATAAAGCAACGATGAATCTCAATAGCCTTAAAGTTGTGTCAAAATTTTGAATCGCTTATCTTGCCGTTGCATTATTTTCTTTCAATAAAAATTATGCTCACGATAGGGTTTGAATTGACTTAAATAATTAAACTTATGTTTATAGCTTCACCAAAAAGTTAATGATTATTATTTATTTATATTTTTTTGCTTCCATTTAGATATATATTTAAATCACACATGCATTAATGTAAAAATTAACCTAGCAGTATGATATGTTACATAAATTAATTGATATTTATTGGTATTTTATTTTACTCTTTTATAATAAATAAACATGTTAGAATTTTATATGAAAGGTTATTTACCCTAATAAAATTGTAGTACTGTAAATCCATAAATTAAGGAACGAAGTTTGCTCTTCAAACATGCTAGATGAAAGAATTATTAAATTACTTTGGGTAAAATACATTAAACTACCGCCCCAAACTATCACAATTAGGTACTTTACCCCATAATTTATAAAAATTGTTACTAAATCCCCGTAAACTATTAGTTATTGTCACTTACTCCCGACATATTTGCCCTTATACAAAGCTTTAAAACAAAACAAATTGATCAATCTCTCTCTCTCTCTCTCTATATATATACATATATGTACCTTTTTTAAAAAATAAAAATTAAAATTAAAAGAAGTTTAAGTCTCTCCCTTAATCCTACAAACAAAGAAGACCCCTTTCCTATCTCTAGGCCAACCCCTATCCTCATATATATATATATATATATATATACCTCGTTTAATCATTATGTGGGAAGTAAAAGTTGTACATGGGCTTTTGCTAAGGCCCACCTTAAGAGTCTTGCATTGTGATCGGTCTATAATTAAAATCCTTAGGCTAATCTCCATTACAAATGATAAATTGTTTAGCAAAGTAAGATATTTTGTATAATAGCCAACTATTAACTGACTACCATAGTTAGCTGACCAACACGTGTGAACTCAAGGAAGATAAACTAGTTTTGGTCGGCCAACGAACAGAAGATAGCTAAGTTGGAGGATAAGTGATTGCAAATAACCATTTATAAAAGTGTGAACATGGTTAGATATAGCTGTTATCTTGGAGTAGTGCACAAGTCTACTTTTTATAGTAATTTTCATTGACAAATCCTAATGTAACCTTATTATATATATATATATATATAAATATGAGGGAAAACCTACAGTTAGACACAATTAATTCAATAGTTTCCTCTCTACACTCACTCTTACACATTATTTCTTAAGTAAAAAGCTCGATTCATTATTGTATTGTTCTTTTTAAGCTTTCAAGTTAATATAATCATCATACACACACACAAGGGATGATGTACTACCAGATTGGGGATTAAAGCCACCGAAATAATCTAGCCATAAATAAATATGGTCTTCCTTCTATTTGTTCTTGTTGTTCCTAAATTGGTTAACACTATTCATTTTCATCACTCACATTTCACGGTTACCAACAACAATCAAACTGGGCGGATTCTCTTCAAACTTGACTTGGTCAACTTTTAGCCACCCACAATTTTCATCCATTAAATTTGATAACTTTAATTTGTTTTTCTTCATTTCTTTAATCAATAACTATTATATGTAATTATGCATACATACGAATTATTCAAAAGATGTTTATAAATTATATATACACACATATATGTTCTATGAATATTTTTAGAGGGAAAGTTTAGGTATCATATAGTTAAACATATATATATACTACTATGTCGTAACTCGTATCAAAAGCACTATCAACCATTTAAAAAATATTTTAAATCTCATATACACAATTTTTTATCATCTTATATATTTTTATAATTCAAAAATTATGTCCTCTTATTATATACTCCGTATATATTGTGAGAATCCGCAAATGCGACCCCCGGGTCTCAACCTCTAGTTTGGGAGTCTAAAACATCGAAAAGGATTACGTTGTTCCATTTGCTTCTATGTGTTGATAATTCAAAGCGGGTGTCCCTCTATCTTATTTCTAGATGTAAGAGGGTTCGTTCAGAGTCGCCAGTACGTTTTACGAGAAAAATGACAAAATAGTTGTGTAAGAGGAAAGGCTACAGATAAGCCTTTCTTTACACGTTTGTCTATGAAACTGGAATTCTATAGGGTTCAGGACCTATGTTACAGATTGGGAAGGTGTTAAGCACCCGTTCCGCTCTTTCGGTCTCTAATTGTCTTATATGTTTATTCTATGTTGAAAAACTTGGATGCTTTTACTGATATTCTATTGCTTTCTGGAAATAATTCATGAAAACTTGATTTTGGGAAAAATGAGAAAAGGGATGAAAACTTTGTATTCCGTGATCCGATATTTTGGTTTTGTCGAAATATGATTAATAGTGACAAAAGTTTATCTTTTATATTTTTGAAAAGAGAGTGATTCGGTATTATTTCCTCAGATAACAATATCAATTATCTCATTAGGTTAATTTAGAAAATATCGGATCTTATCAGAATTGATTTGATATGGAATTGAGCTTTTGAGGAGAGTGTATCAAATACATTACAGTCTATATGGAAGATAAAATATATTTGAATTTAATTCCTAAGTAAGCTTTATCAATCCGGGTTTTGAAAACTTGGTTTTAGTCGAACGATAAATGGTCTTACTTCTTCTGATTTTACAAATAATTTTATCAAGTTGTTTTGTTTGAAAACGATAGAATATCAGTAACTTGACAATAAGTTTATCCAGCTAGAAAGTGGACAAAACAATAGATAAAAAGAGTCTACAAATAATAAACTTAATTAAAATTAAAACGAGGAGGGTGGAAGTAAATGCTTTCGGTTTATGTTGGCCCAAGTAAGCCAACTCCCTACTCACTTATAGTACTTTCGAAAATAATAAGTATGTATATATAACAAACTTACATAAGAATTAAACAAATCTATAATTACTAAATATAGTACAATAAAAACTAGTATGCAGATATATTATTTGATTACTATAAGAGACTTTAGTTACCTTCTCGACGATATATATAAGAATGAAAGAGAGAAAATATAATATGGCAGAGAAGACCTTCGGCGAATATCAGCTTTCCTCTTTGAAATATTTCTAGCAGTTTGACTCTAGAAGGTGGCACTCCGGGTGCCAAAATTAGATCTGAGACTCTTGCGAAAATAAATGTTATCAAAGGTGCTTCCGAAGAAGGCTTAAAGATTAAAAATGTAAAAGAGAAATAAGGATTTTTGATGTCAGAACCTTGTCCTTTGTGGTGGGGAATGGCTGCCTAGAACCCATGGGGGTGTTGGCTTATTTATAGTATTTGGGAGCGATTGTCGCACGACATTCTTCCAGAAAGGGCAAGTGTCACGCGACATATATATATGTCGTGCGACAAATGGCTGAAGTGATGGTTCTGATAGACTGATGTGTCAAAAAGTGGTTGGTCGGTGTTTGGGGGAGATTGTCGCGTGACATAACAAGGTTTGTCGTGCGACGGATGGGTTTGTCGTGCGACAAATTGTATTTGCATTGGGTTTGTTGTGCGACAAACCCATCTGGTAGGGTGCTCTAGTATGTGGGTGAGTTCCGGATTCGATGTTAATTTTATGGGAGTTTCTAGTATAGAAAATAGACCTTTAATTAAAGTTAAAAAGTAGTAAACTCAATTAAAAGAAAGGGTCAGATGATAGTGAAAGTAAATGCTTTCGGTTTATGTTGGCCCAAGTAAGCCAACTCCCTACTCACTTATAATACTTCCAATAAAATAAACAAGTACGTATATATAATAAACTTTAATTTAAAAAAGTCTACATATAATAAACTTTAATAAAATAAAGACATATATAATAAACTTAAAATAAGTATGCATATAATAAGCTTAATTAAAATAAGACAAGCATGCATAGCATAAATTAAAATTAAACAAGTATATATAATAAACTTAAATAAAAGAAAGGGGCAGATAATTACCTTCCCGACGATAATACAAGAGAAGCGAACAGACCTCCAGCGTTGGTAAAGACTGGCACTCCGAGTACAAACCTTATACTGAAAAGATTCTTATTTTCTAAGAACTTAATAAAATTAACTAGAGCATAATTCTCAACAGCTCTAATAAAAGAGTAGGAGAATCTTATACTAATGAGAATTATGGGTTCAATGGCTAAAAAATCTTTTACACGATCCTTCTCATTTTGCTCTCCTCTAAAACACAAGCCTTAGGCTCTTATTTATAAGGAAATCCAAGGCCTCACTTTGCACTCCTATCCAATTTTGGGATGAAAAGTGGGCAAAACAAGAAAAATGCAAAATTAGCCTAAAAAAGGCCAAACTACCTAAATCAAAACTTAAGCTTAAAAAAATGGAGAATAACTTAGTAATAATATAAGGGTTCTTGTGGGGGTCGCAAATTAGGATGTCTACATGTATATAAAGGGAAAGAATAGGTCGTCAGAATTGCATTGTTAGAGTAAGGTTTTTGATTTGAGAAAGAAAATAAGAATACGTGAGGTGATAATAATGGTGATACGGTGATAATATAAATGGGTGGTAATGATGAGTGGTGGTGGTGATAGAGGATAATAAGAGGAGGTTGGGGGCGGTATTTTATTTTCCTCTCCCCCCCGTTAGGCCTCGTTTGGTTCGATTTTTAAATCATTCTCGAAATACTGCATTCCATTCTAGAATGATTCCAATGTTTGGATCGAGTTTTAGGCTAGGAATGCATCATTCCAGGAATGGAGTATTCCTTCAAAGTTCTCTCTCTTAAGGGATGGGCATAGATTAGGTATTCTCTATTAGATTTTCTCCTAAAATTTTCTCTTAAGACCAAAATATCATTTTTACTTACCAAGACAACAACTTTTTTTTAATTAATATTCTCTTTAAAAAAATGATTTTAAATTTATTATTATTATTATTATTAAATACATACGACACTTTTCACAATTCTTAACAATAAAAACTTAAGTTTTACTTTTATAAAATTGTTATGACTTGTCTTTTAATTTTATAAAATGAATAATATTTTGGTAGTTCACACGTATTTCATTCATGTTATTGTTTGAACTAAATATAGAGAAGTAATTTCACGTTTCAAGAAACAAGAATTCATGTTCGAACCAAACATTGACAAGGCATCCTAGATACCATGAAAAAAGCTTTTCAGAAATCGAGAATGTCCATTTCATTCACAAAACTTGAGCCAAACGAACCCTTAAAACTTTGAATAATAGCAACTAATAGTTTGGGTGGTGGTGGTTTAGTATTGACTTGTATAAATCAAGAAATAAAATGATAATTTATTATATTTTACCCAATTACTAAATATGAATGTCATAGAGTTGTCAGAACATGAATTTGGTTTTCACATGTGCTTAGTACTTCAAACTTTGAAGTAAATTTTTTCCCCGTAAATAGTAACTATAGTAGAAGTCTGTAAAAGGAAAAACGATAAAAATTTGCCTAGTATTAAGTACGCAGCACAAATTACTATAAACAATTTCTACGTTTTCAAATATATGGGAAACAACTTTACAAAAATAACACGTCACAGAACGAAATAAAATTAACATATAATTAATATAAGAATTTATGTTCGTGCGTGTTGGTTTTTTATTTAGATTTTTTAATAAGATGCCATGTTGTGTTATGTCGTGTTGATATCAAAATTTTTGGAAGGAGCTTGACATTAAATTAGAGTTGTATTAATTGTATCTAACCGTATCAATTGTCTCTGCTCATGTCTAAATAAGAAAAAAAAAGTTTCATTTCTACTTATATTAGGACATATCTATTGGAACAAAAAAGTTGTAATTGAGTACGTCCGGTCATGTCATATTTAATTACGCATGTTCTGTTCATGTTAACTGAAAATAAAAAGACCGCGTATTATGTTATGATCGCGTCCTCATTTTTCTCACTGTGTTGGGTTGTGTCCAGCAAAAACATGACTCAAAACGCCTCGAATACTATAAAACTTTAACAGAGAGGGTTTGAGTTACACAAGGATGTAAGATTAATTAAAACTTTCACATCATCCTAACCTTTTCATATATTAATAATTTGTCAATTTACTTTTGAATAAGATATTATTTCTAAGTATAATTTTTTTAAAAAAAATTAGTAACTATTTGACCACTATGAATTTTTTCTTGAATAATTTGGAGGCCACTTAATTTAGTCTAGAACATAATTATAACTAAGGATCGGAGTTATAGATATCAGAGCATCTTTAATGTATAATATTTATCTAATCTAACAGCTAGATTGATAGATAAATAAATATGAGAAAAAAATTATGAATTGAATTTTTAATTTTACACCAACATAACTAAAACCTTACTCTTTTATTGGTTGAAATAAGTTAGTAGCATAGTAAACTAGCATTTGGCAAAATTCGTTAACATACAAAGCACAAACAAAGGCAATATTAATTTTATCTCTCTTAATCTCACTATTTCTCTCTCTTAATTTCACAAACACAATATTTTTTTCACTATACTACCATTTACCACACAAAATAAATAAAATATATTTACCTTATTTATCATAAACTAATCTCAACTAGTGTACGTGAAATTTTGAATACTTTTCTAAAGGTTTGAGAATAAGGGAGATGGATATAAATAAGTGTAATCAACGAAATTAAATATATATTATATAGAAGTTATAATTTTCATAAATTCAAAAAGGACTAAATTACATTAATGCACCTTAAACTAATTAAAGATTCCAGTTTGCATCCTAAATAAATTTTCCAGAGAGTTTGCACCCATACATTTAATTTGTTGTAATCAACTCTAATTAGTCATTTTTGGACAAATTTGTAACTCGCATCCACTACGAACATCTTACAACTAGGAATGGAAAAATGGCCGACCCATTTTTTTTTTAATTGGTTTAGGTTTGAATTTTGGTAAAAAATAGCTGTTTGACCTGCCCTACTTCGAGTATGGTATTTTTTCTTTTAATACCCTTAAAATATCCTATAATTACACCAAGTTGGGGTGGGTTCGGGTTCAAATGTACTGGCAAACGGGTTAGGTTTGGGTTTTCCTACGTATTGAGTTGGGTTCGAGTTTGACCAAAACTGACCCGTTGTCATCCCTACTTACGACTATATTTTCGAAGGGTAATTTCAACAAATCACAATCCAAAACAGATGAAAAACAAATAAATCATTCATTTAGGCTCCATTTGATAACAATATAAAAAATGACGTAAATAGTAATTGTTTTGTGTGAGAAGTTGGAACATAAGTTGAAGTATGTGGTGAGATGTTCTCCATCTCATACTTATTTTTATGAATAAATGTCTTCCATCTCTCTTTAAATTTTGTGGAATTTTTTTTTCACAACCGCCTAAAAAAATTTTCCATGGAAAAAGGCAAAAATTAAGATAACATATTAATACATCCCTTAACTTATTTTGAACTTCTCACATAAATCAAATTTTTTCCTTATCATTTTTCATTTTGTTATTAAACGGAGTCTTAAAGTACAAAATCTCCATCTATATATAACTCTCAACAAACAAATCCTCTATTTTAGTTTTCCTGCTCATAGTAGATAAGCGGTTAGAAACTTGGCCATAAATGATTTATTAGAATTGATTGCAACAAAATGAATGTATAGAAACTCTCTAAAAAAATTCTTTAGAGTGCAATTTGAAATCTTTAATTAATTTACGGTGTATCGGTATAATTTAGGGGTATTTGTTTTTGAGAGTTTTAAGTATTCAAATGGGTAGCAAGTTTTTTTTTGTTTTTTTTTTTAAATCATTAAGATGTTAACAATTTTTTTTTAATGATTAAGCATTCAATATCAAGAGATATCAACTCCGAAATGCTTAATACTAAATTTAAATAATTATTTATACAAACACTTTAGGTCCTGTTCGGTTCAGCTTTATAAAACTGTTTTTAATGTATTTTTTTTTAAAATCATGATTGATTTAAGTTTTAAAATTTGATATTTAAAACTTATTTCACATCCAACAATACACCTTTAATAAAGTAGGATTCAATGAATTTCTTTAATTTTTAACTTTGTATTAAAAAATAACTTTAAGAAAAACTATGGGGTTTGTGGTTTCTTAAAAATATTGTACGAAAGTGTTCCTAAATAAAAAAAAAGGGAGAAACCAATTCTGAAAAGATAATAAAATAGAGTTATGAAATTTTTAAGTATTTTTTTTAAATAGTGTACCAAACACAAATCGAATTAAAAAACTGTTTTTAAAAACTCAACTTCAATTTTTTAAAAAAAATTTAACTAAAAAACTCCAACTAAACAGCACATTAATATTTAGAGTATCATTCAGAATAAAAAGCAAAATTAGAGTATCATTCAGAATAAAAAGCAATAAGTATTTTCAAAACTTAGTTTCAGCATTTAACACTCTGTATTCAGTAATTAGTATTCAACAATCAAAGGTTAAAAAAAAACTATAGAAAATAATAATTAAGGACATTAGTATATTAGTGGTTTTAACGAAAGACATTTTATTTTTAGATTTAGTTTAAAGGACAACTTTTTAATTAAGAACAAAATATTAATAATTTTGTTATTTCAACTAATTAGGTTGAATTCCAATACTACCCTTCTTAAAAGATAAATACAATTAAATTCAAAATTAAATCAATGATAATAAATTCAAACCAATTGAGATATTTACGAGTTGTCTTCATTAGTTACACTACAAGTCAGGCATTATTCTAGACTTCTAAATCATCTATTCAATCTATCTCGATCCGTTTCAATTCATTATCTTCTCTCGGATTTGTTGTACTCGGTGGTTCTTGGTGTTGAATACTCGAATCTGTGTTTTGTATTTCGGATCTGTTGTGTACACGCTGGTGCTGATTATTTTGGATCTTTCTCTCTATTTTTGCGTGGTTGTTTTCTTCCTTCAAATCTAGTATTTTCTTTCTAAGATCTTTATCTTGTTATTCTTATTTTCGAGATCTGTTTGGTACAACAGAGAATGGAATTAAACAAATTGAAGTAAAGTTTGAGCTTAAGAGACGTAAATCATTAGGCACACCACATAATGCGCATAAGAATATAGTGCAACAAGAACCTTTAATTTACTATTTTCTTGAACTCTAATTACAGTGGACAAATCTTCAATTTAATAAATGGAACAATCAACTTGAACAATCATTTAATTTCCGCATTCCAATAAATGGAAAACTAACTTACTCTCGATCTATTTGAAAAAAGAATGAAATAACAAATAAATTTCAGGGATTAATCATAAAAAGAATTAAAAAATCAATGATAAATGAATGGTGGTGGTACATAAACTAGTTGCCCTCACTGGGGCTGGGGCTGGGGCCGGAGTTTGAGATTTCCCCCAAAGCAGTACTTTCACCATTTGTAGAGTACTTATCTGGTGCTTCTTCTCCAAAGTTTGATCCTCCGATTTTAATTGCTCCGTTAATAAATATAGTACAAGTTTCTATTGAACTCAAGCCTAGCCTTATAATTTGGTGCAAGTGCCGATTACTCTTAATAGAAATACATTTATGGCTCAAAGTATAAAGCCTTACACATGGTATTTGTTAGTTATATTTTGAGGTAATTGATAATTGCACGAAATTGTTATCATCCATGCATGGTGACATCCCCTCCATGTTTTATATTATGCTTGCCAAAAAATTAAAAAAAAATGTAACTTAATATGTCTGCCAGAAAATTGAAAAATATATAACTTAATATATTTAATAGAAAATTGAAAAGATGTAATTTAATATGTCTGACAAAAAATTGAAAAATATATATTAATATGTATGGCAACATAACTTAATATGTCTATTTGCTATTATGGGAGAATTGTGGTTCAGACGTATTTGCAACTTTCGTCTTATATTATATCTGGTCAGTTTGAGAGATTTATATCCTTTAACTTTTTTTGAATAATTCTTGTGTTTATCTTCTTGTTTGAATTTCTTGTGATATGTTTGAATTGGTTTAAATTTAATTTCATTGATTTAATTCTGAATTTAATTGTATATTTATTTTCTTGTATTTATCTTTAAAAAAGATAATACTGGAATTCAACTTAATTACTTGAAATAATATAATTATTAATATTTTATTCTTAATTAAAAAATTATCATTTAAACTAATTAATTTAAATAAATATCCTTTAATAGAAGTATAATGTGACATTTGTTCTTTAAAAAAAAACTTTGAAAAACTAAGACACATTTTTAGTCTTAAAAATAAAATAAAAAAAATCCCTATCAATGTCACTAGCGTAGGGAACAAGGGCTGTTTAGTAACTATGCATATTTCTGTCGGTCCTTAACTCTGGTTAGGATTTAACCAGAACCCGAGGTTTTAGATATATATGACGAGCGTCGGTGACTCCCGTGTTCGTTAAGCGCGAGTTAACTCAGATACGTATAGAGAGAGAAAGTGACATATCTATATATATATATAATATATAATATAATATGCATATTTAGAGAGAAAAAAATAAAAAAGACGTTAGATTCGTATATAAGCAACGGAAGCCAAATCCATTGCTCCTCAAATTTAAGAGAGAGAGAGGGATAGAGAGAGAGAGAGAAAGAGAGAGCCCGTCTACAATGGCGGATTCAAGCGATTCTGTTTCTGTAGATATGGACTCGATCTCTCTTTGCGGCAAGGTGAAAATCTATACATTATTATACAACAATAAAGTTCATATATATATATATACTTGTATCCTTATGTTTTCGAAGCTACATTTATGTTTATTCATATGTACGTTTTGAATATGAATTTGAATACTTGCGTCTGTATGATGTTGTGTATCTACATTTATGTTTATTTACATATGTAGGTTTTCAATTTGAATTTGAGAGTTTTTTTTTTTTGAAGAACATTTAAGAACTTTAATGTATTGAGTTTTGAGTTGTGTGTGTTTAATTTTTTTGTATTTTGTGAAAGGATTATCAAGGTTTTGGTTGATTATCGAAGGTTTACAGTTGTATTCCTTTGTAGGACCAAAATATATATATATATATATATTTTGAAATTCATTTAATTGTATTAATGAACACCTTCTTCTTCATGTACGGGTGTATAATTTGTGTATTGCGTATGCATTATGCACTCTATCTGTATTATCACGAGTTTGTTGAGTTGTTGCCTCAGCATTGATGGCTATTTTTTTCACTTTTTTTTTTGAATTGTGAACTATAAAGTGATAAACATTTAATTCTGTTGCTACTAATAGAGGCTGAGGTTTACTTTTTAGAAATTTATTGTACTTCAATTTATATTTAAGTTACCTGGAGGCTGGAGTACTTTTTGTAGTTGGGGTTGTTGACAGTGTTAACGAATTCCTGGTTTTATTTGAAATATGTTGAGGTTATGTCGTAATTTTGTCTGTTATGTGTTTATGACTTATGTTTATTGAGATTATACATCTGACTATAAGCAACAAAACTCTGCAACATCTTTTTTCCAATCCACCCTTTCCCCTAAAGTTACAGAAGAGTGTACTAGTGAGTTCCTTTGTAGTTCTTCTGTAAATGTTGTTTGAACATATCTAAATGTTAACAACTTCTAAATTGCATCCACTACCAAAAGTTAAAAAGGCCACTAGGGGAAAATGATAGATTGCTTCTAATAAGGACCACCGCACATAGTGGAAAGACTCCATTAGGAAGAAAGATTCTAAACATTGGTGTGCCAAAACAAATTGTTTCTCGTTAAAGTAAATGATACAAAAAAGTTGTCAACCTAATTATTGTCGGTTTTTTTTATTGATTGTAAGTGGTTATAATTTATCTTTATATGTCACTGGATCTGTTCGTTACATTGTGCGATATATAGGACTAAGTGAATTTTATACTCTGCCTTCAGGAGCACCATATAAAAACTGGCCATGGTTCTGTTTCCGTAGTTGTCTTTGGGGACCAGGACAAGCCGGCTCTGATTACGTATCCTGATTTAGCTTTAAATTGTAAGTGAACCATACTTAATTTCTGATTTAATACAATATTGAGCTTTGACCAAACTTCTAGTTCTGGTATTCATGCTTATTTGCCGACCCATATTTTCTCTTATGCTGTAGCCTGTCTGTATTATGATCAACATAAAATATTATTGTTTGATAGGAAACAATAAAGCTTGTGAGTGGAGAAAATTACAAATGAAAATAAGAAGAAATTCACAGTAATATACACAAATAGAAAGACAAAAACAGTACAGCTGTATCCAAACTACAAAACCATCTCTCTTAATTTGTATAAATAGGGTAAGACAATAAAATTTTGAAAAGGTTTTAGAGCTGGAGTCTGAAGAGAAGCTGAAAAGTTGATTATATGCCACACGCCCACACTCCTTTATTCCCCTCATTCTTCCTAGAAAATCCTAGCATTCCTTTCCAATCAAACAATCCAAGCAAAGTCCATCACAGTGATCAAAGTTTTTCAAGATACTTTAATATTTTTGGGAGTTGAAATTTATACCAAGAAATTGACAAAAAAAATTGGCTTCGAAGTTCAATTTGCTTGTCTGAAACATGATAACTAAACTGGTGTTTATTGTGCATCCAATATTTATACATGTTGACATCTCATTCTAAAACGTGCATTCTGGCAGGTTGAATGAAATTTATAACATTTTAAACATTTTCCATGCAACTCAATTCTAGGCAATTCAATTACCGGTAACTTATTTTCTTTCCATGCAACTCAATTCTAGGCAATTCAATTACCGGTAACTTATTTTCTTTCCATGCAAATTCCACGCTTGCAATCAAACGCACCCTTAATATTTTTGGGAGTTGAAATTTATACCAAGAAATTGACAAAAAAAATTGGCCAAAAAAATTGGCTTCGAAGTTCAATTTGCTTGTCTGAAACATGATAACTAAACTGGTGTTTATTGTGCATCCAATATTTATACATGTTGACATCTCATTCTAAAACGTGCATTCTGGCGGGTTGAATGAAATTTATAACATTTTAAACATTTTCCATGCAACTCAATTCTAGGCAATTCAATTACCGGTAACTTATTTTCTTTCCATGCAAATTCCACGCTTGCAATCAAACGCACCCTTAATATTTTTGGGAGTTGAAATTTATACCAAGAAATTGACAAAAAAAATTGGCCAAAAAAATTGGCTTCGAAGTTCAATTTGCTTGTCTGAAACATGATAACTAAACTGGTGTTTATTGTGCATCCAATATTTATACATGTTGACATCTCATTCTAAAACGTGCATTCTGGCGGGTTGAATGAAATTTATAACATTTTTAAACAACCAAGAATGAAGTTCTCTCAGAATCTAACTTCACTTTTGTCCATATGTATGTGGTTGAGCAGATATGTCCTGTTTTGAAGGATTGTTCTCCTGCCCTGAGGCATTTTCTTTGTTGCTCCATAACTTCTGCATTTACCACATTAGTCCTCCTGGGCATGAGGTCTGTAACTTAGTAACTCACCTACTCCTCTTGATTCTGCGCTTATGTTAAAATTCACGAGTTGATTTTGTTGCAGTTGGGAGCTTCTATTATAAGTCCCGATGATCCAGCTTTATCTGTTGATGACTTAGCAGATCAGGTCGCTGAGATTCTTGACTATTTTGGGTAATTTAGTGTTAAAACCTGTCCATTGTGCCTTGCTCAGTGTTAGCAGTTATAATTTGTTCTTGAACACCCTTTTTCTTCAAAAACTTTCAGAATATTCGTATTCTCTGCCAGCCTGAAGGTGATGAATGCAATTAGCTGATATCTATAAAAAAACAAATGGAATGAAGCTGATTCTTTTCTCTTTGTTTCCTTTTCCAGCCTAGGTGCTGTGATGTGTATGGGAGTAACAGCTGGTGCTTATGTTCTTGCCTTGTTTGCGGTAAGTTGTGACTTGTGACTGTCCCCTGTTCGAGTGATTTTTTCATCTAGGTTAAATATGAAATGCTAAAAAAATAAAATAAAAAAATTTGCAACTTATTTCGGATAAATTTTTTGTTCTAAAAAATTTCAAATTAATTCACAAGGATAATTTTGTAATTTTATATGAATATATTGAGAATCAAATCATTGAAAATATTTTTCGCTGTTTTAATTTTCACCGTAATTGTGTTTTGTACTACCATTCCACAGATAAAATACACAAGACGTGTACTGGGTTTGATACTTGTTTCCCCACTATGCAAAGCGCCCTCTTGGACAGAATGGTTGTATAATAAGGTTTGTTATCTCTAACTTACAGCAATTTTCTTTTTCTTGGAGAGGCAGAGCTCAATCTAACCCTTTAGCAAATTAGGCGGCTGCCTAAGGGCCCCAGTGCTGGCAGGGCAGCATGTCTTTATACATTATATGATTTGATTTTGAATTTTCAAGAAAATTTTATTAGAGAAGTTTGTACAATGCATATCCTTTTGTCAAAGCAGTTGAAGGGTTCATAATACATATGTTTTTTATACATTTTAGTATATTACATTCTTCATCCCAAATTATAACTCACCCTTGCATTTTGCAACCTTCCAAATTGTAAACCATGTTTCTAAAATTTAAGCTACAATAAAGTGGACTATTAATTTGCGACAACAGATTATAATTTTTTAACTTTGCGCGGTAAGAAAACTTTTCTAAAACTTAATCAATTGATATGACCATCCAATTCTTTTTAGTATGGACACGGAGGGAAAAAAAAGAGGTGATGCTCACTTAATCAATTTATACGACTATCCAATTCTATTGGACCCGTAAATGGATAGGCACAACTACTTGTTCTCACAGAAGAAGTAATTTTTTACAGGTTATGTCAAATATACTGTACTTCTATGGTATGTGTGGTTTGGTGAAGGAGTTATTGCTAATGCGCTACTTCAGCAAGGTACCTTTATGCTTCCAATTTTTCGTGGCATTGAATTTTTTATTTTTTTTGACTGTCCAATGGTTGATTAAAATAGCAAATGCTATAACAGGAAGTCCGTGGCGGTGTTGTCCAAGTAACGGAATCACATATAGTTCAAGTTTGCAGAAGAGTAAGTGCTTCAGCATTAACTTTTGCTACTCTTGTTTACAATTTAGAATATGCTGCTTGTAATAGGAACCTGGAGAATGTGACAAAAAAGTTTTTTTAGAGTTGATGTAGTATTCTTATCCCAGAAAGGTCTATTTTCTTTTGCAGTTGCTGGATGAGAGGCAGAGTCCAAATGTTCTGCGCTTTCTTAAAGCCATTAACGAGTAAGAAAGTTCTTTTTTCCTTACAACTTTGACTTAAATACGAGGGGGAAAGTTGCCTTTGTTCTTTTGGGATGTCCCAAATTAAGAGGCAGTTTCCTTCCAAAATCACGAGTCCTCTATTCCTTTATTGGGATGTCCTAAATTAGAAGTACAGTTTCCCTTTTGAGACTTAGTCAATTTGCCATATTTCATGATACCGAGTGGGATTTATTTTAAACAGATGTGAAAGTCAAACTAGACTCTTAATTTGGAATAGATGGAGTATACATTTTCTGTTGTTTGGTTTGGGTTTGATATATCTTAGGAATCTTAATGGGTAAGTTCATATATAATTCATGTGAAAAGGTTGAATGGTCATAAGATCTCATTCCTTTGCCAAACTTCAGACTTTATACTTGAAGTGATTTCTCTTTTGAAAGGAAAAAAAATCAAACCAAATGAGTGTCTTATGTATAATGCATAAGAGCATTGTCTAATCTCTTGGGGTGATGATATGAATTTTATGTTTTGCTGTTTGGCAGGAGACCAGACATCACTGAAGGATTGAAGAAGCTGCAATGTCGATCACTTATATTTGTTGGGGAGAATTCACCTTTCCACTACGAGGCTCTCCACATGACCTCAAAACTAGATAGAAGATACAGTGCCTTGGTTGAGGTAAGCAGCTATGTTAAACATGTGTATATACATATTTAGAATAAGTAGGGAAATAAATGATAACTTTAATCTAGAGAAGACATAATGTGAAAAATTTACCTTATTAAAGAATTTACAACAGTATATTTAGATCTACTACAGTGTCCATGTTATATCCTTAAGCCAAAATTGTTGATTCAGACGTATTTGACTGTTACAAATTGCATCTGTATTTGTTATTTCTTTTCTGCTATTTTCAGAGTATTCTTGTGTCATAGGTGTTCACTTGTCAGGTGCGTAAACTAGAAGTGTTCATCGGAAAAGATTAACCTGATGAACCGAACTGATATATAGAGTTCATCGGAAAAGACTAAACCTGATGAACTAAACCGATGTATGTGAGTTGGACATCAGTTTGTTTTGATGATTTTGGTCGATGGACAGAGTCCAAAAAAGGAAGAACTGACTTTATGGTTTGGTTCTAGTTAAACCACCGAAACCAACTCAAGGCAAGAACTGACTAAAATCGAGAAAGTGTGAACCGAACAGAACCAAGAGATGCATATAATTCTGTAATTATATGCATATAATTCTGTAATTATATGCATATACATTCGTCGAAATAGTTCTTTCTTTATGTTTAGTTGGGTTCTGGTTCCAAAGCCAGATAAGTAAACCACCTCTATTCTTGGTCTGGTTCTGGTTCTAAAGCCAGATAACTAAATCACCTTGGTCTTGTTTTGCAAAGGAACTGACCCATGCACACACCCCTAAGCCAAACAGGCATTATATTAACTGGGTAATTGTACGGTCATGCAGGTTCAGGCGTGTGGGTCAATCGTAACAGAGGAGCAACCTGATGCAATGTTGATACCAATAGAATACTTCCTCATGGGGTACGGATACTACCGGCCATCTCAATACAATGTCAGTCCGAGAAGCCCCTTGAGTCCAACTTGCATATCCCCCGAACTTTTCTCACCGGAAAGCATGGGGTTGAAGTTGAAACCAATAAAAACACGAATTCGTGTGGATGTTTGAAAGAAGATAGAGTAGTCATAGTAGTAGTTGGGTAAAGATTTTTGTATTATTATGTACCATTTGTAAGGATTTGTGTAACATTCATCAAATGGGAATTATAGGGGGAGGATATGAAAAGGTTGTAGATAAAAAAAGAAGGGAAAGATAGTGTTGAGAGGAGAAGTAAAGGGGGAAATAATTAGGAAGGAAGATTTGGGTTATATTTTTCATTTGTACTTCAATAATAATTTATGGTGAAAAGTTGAACAAAAAACAATAAAAGAAAAGGTGGGAGAGGTAGACTTGTGCTTTCTTATTTAGCATTTTTTTTTTTTGATCTGTTTATTTGTGAATTGTATTTGATCCGTTGATACGGCAAGAAATATGTCTGGGCTTTGTAGTGTGGAATCCTTTTCTTGTAAATTATCTTGGCTATGTTCAAATGGATCTCTTATATCATCTCCAATGAATAATAATCCAAACTGGATAGTTAAAAAAAGGTTTTGGTTACCGACAATGAAAGAGATGTTTCGGCTGTTTTATCTCATAAGTTTGAAGGACCTTCATACGCAAAATTAGCGGAGGTAAAGGTTTTCTTATTGCTATTCAATTTGCCGTGGAGATGGATTTTCGTTTTCTACATGTTGACCTAAAAGATTATTAATCTTGTTTTGAAAATCACAATATATTAATCATGTGTAATTTAACATGTGATGAATTAAGTATAGTCACTTCTCAATTATCATCTTTCGTGGACCGAAATCGACAAATCGAAATCAAGATCACTCCTCCACTAGTACACTCTCAATGGCTTTCCTCACATGGCAAGATTGATCAAGTAGCAAAGATACATATTTCATTAAAGATCAAAGTCATTGAACAAGTGAAAAACCGAATAAACCAATTTAGCATTCGAAGACTTATTAAATCGATAATCAAGTGAGTGATTATATATTAGCTAAAACATAATCACTCACTCGATTATTCGAAGACTTTACAATAAACTTAATCACTCACTCGATTAATCACTCACTCTTGGGACTATATTAATCACTCACTCTTCGAAATGTTTTAGCATTTGAAGACTTGTTTGATCATATATTAGCTAAAACATAATCATATATCATTTATAGAATGATTCAAACAGGCTTGTGTTTGAATTCCTTTGAAAACACAACTTTTTATAAATCGGTTTTCAAAATAAATTCATAATAAATTCAAATGAACGCCTTTTGAGCTCTCATGAAAATTTGTGTCTTAGAAACATGTTTTTAACATATCCCAAGCGTTAAAATTGATTTTGGAGCAAAATTATGAAAGTCTGAAAATTGAAAATATTAGTTGACTGATGCTTCAGAATATAACCATTGGATTTATGATTTTTTGCCATTTTTGGAAGAAAACTTACACCTACCCTCCAAAACGGCCATATCTCGATTGGGAATATATATAAAACTTCCAAAATACATTTGAATTACCTTGAATCGATATTTCATCCATTTATTCTTCACTCTTCAACATTCAAAAGATTCAAGTCCTTATTTGATCAATCGTTTCTAATTTGAACTATAAATCTTGATCAAACTTGATAACTCTAATATGAGCTTTAAGATGTAAACACTTGGGAGTTATTTTTCATTGGTGTGTATCACCAAACAAATTATTTCTGTTCATTTTTTAAAGGTATTCTCATTGTGAAAGTAAGCGTGATTCTTGTGTGAGTGTAGTGATAAAATTGCACTTGTAAGACGTTTGTTTTCACCCGTAAGAAGATCGGTTAATGGAATTTCTCAGGGGAATTACTTGAGCGCGGACGTTGTGAGAATCTTGACGAGACCCCTTGTGCTGTTTCGGCGTGTTCGGGGTTTTGAAAAGGTTTTAGAGTGGCCAATACATTTTTCGGGAAAATGGACAAAAAGTGTTTTTGTACCTTTGTGGGGTACAACGTTGTCTACGAAACCAGAGTGAGTTCGAGGACTACGTCATGACATGGGAAAGTGTTAGGCACCTGTGACGCCCTTTCGGCTTTTAAATGAACATGCTCGTTTTCATATTTTACACTATTGTCTACTATTTTAAGGCCTAAACATGCATGTGTATTAGTTTTCTTAGCATACTAGAGTAATGGCATAGTCTACGAGACAAAATAAGAGAAAAATGCCGAAGAACGATCGTGATACACCGAAGACCGATCGATCATCCATGGCACTGGGTTAGTTTTTATGTTTTGGTGTTCAGGAAGCATGTAAAGGTTAATTTAAAACTAGATTAAGGAAATATCAATGTATTTCACAATTATATCCTAGTCCATAATTAATTAACGTGTCATACAAGTTGTCTTGTCCCATTTCGAATTTATTTAACATGCGTACAATATTTTTGTTTATATACAACATTCATATCAGATTATATATACATGGGAGGCAATGAATATTTTAACATTGACTTAAGAAAATTAAAAGAATACCTTTTCCGAAGACAAGCTTTTGTTCCGATTGATATTGAATAAGTATTACAAATTTAACTAGTATAAGAAATTGAATACAATACTATAAGCCTAGTACAGACTCTTTACTCACGTATTTACGGTGTTACAGTGTGTTCCTATTTTTAGATTTAGAAATTATGAATGTCTCATAAGTATTTCTCGAGCCTTTGCTCTCTTTGCCTCTTCTGGGCTCTCTCTCCGAGCTCTGCCTCTTTTCTAAGGTCTTCCTCCTTTTCGAGCTCTCTCCTGTAACACCCCTGCCTTACTTAGTAGGATAACACTGGTAATTAAGATCTGGAGTGTCACTAACCCACCTTAGACTAGTTAAAATAGGTCTAATAAAAATAAAGAAACAGTAAATCCAGTTAGTTCACATTGCATGGAATAAACAATCTTGATACTCATGCTGTGGGCGATAATATAAAATAGGAGTGTATTATACATCCATACACACACATGTGATCCAAATGGTAAACAAACCATGTTAACATGTATCAAAAAATAAACAACAACTTTGGTTAGTCGTGGCTTGCCATATACACATATGTATAACAAAAATGAGTCAATATCAGAGTTCCCTACTGCGTTCCCGACCCAGTCGCTTGTTTAATCTTATTCGTCTCTTAGATACCTGAATTTCTTAAATAAAACAGGGTGAGCTCACAGCTTAGTAGGGGGAAATAACATGTAATATTACGTTCAAAATGTAATTAGCAGTTTAATCACAAATCATGACTCAAATGATAAAACAATGCATGCACATGCATATGCATGTTACCTCCCTGGTGTCAACCATTATACTGATAGAATACCAAAGCCGGGCCGAATCATAATCATAGAATAAGAATGGGTATGATCGCCCCAGAGAATAAACCGAACATGATTATGATATCACATCATTCGGCCTATGAAAAATCATCATCATATCAAAGTAGAATTGTACTACGTGTCCATCAATATCATATCAACAGAATCATGAGTGCCTTATCGAGATCTAGATTTTCGGGCTACTCACCGCTGGCTCTAGATAGCCGACCTCATTGCTGTCTCCCCTGGAGTTTAAGAATTTTCAACCCCAAGGCACCGAGCCCTATTTATTTTTCACACCGGCAAGCACAAATCAATACATACTCCCTTCATCATGGAAGGGCTACGATAGAATCATAATCAGATCCATTACGGGATCATATTGCATCCCAGAATAATACAACAACATAAGGAGCTTTCGACATCATAAGTACAAGATGTATGCCCACATATAAGCCATAAGAATAGTCCGAGCTTGCCAAAAAGATCTCCAAGAATCCAGTTGACACAATAACAATGCACAATATGCATAACATGCTTTCAAATGAACATTTGAAACAACTTATGCCATATTACTACAATAAATCCTTATACATGTCCATTGATATATATAATTCATCAATTAATCAATTTTATCAATATACAACATCTATACATCCAAGGGATATTTCATGTATATATCATATATAATGGCATATCTTGCTTCAAATCACATGCTCATAACTTTATAAATCATAAAACATCATCATTTCATCATGTAATAGTTCTTGAAACAATTACCAATTAAAACATGATGATTATCATACAATAAAATTGTATTATCAAGTTTTTAACAACCATTAAATCCCTACCTCAAATCAAAAAGCCAAAACGAAGAAAAGAAGATGAAGACCGAAACCCTGTTTGATGAAATTCCAAAATTCCTATGTCACCGAGATCCTCACATTGCATAGAAAAATTTCTTCTAAAGCCATATCGAATTCCAGAGGCTAAATATAGGTGAAATCTAGAGAAAGAAAGAAGAGGGAAGCTCAGCTCTGGTTCAGGGGTGAAAATGGAGAAAAATATAAGGAAATAATGTGCAAGAAGCTTTTAAAAATCGTGCCACCGCCTAAGCAACAGTCACATGTTGTACCCGACAGGCGCTTGCCCAGCCACCAACAAGCCCTTGTTGGAGCACAAGTGCATTTCTTGCCTTTTCGTTAATTCAACAGGACCATGTTGGAACACCAGTGCTCTTTCCTCATATCTTAAAATACCAAAATCATTACTAAACAACCTCCACACCCAAATACATTAGCCAAAAATATAATTTACATTAATACAAATACAGAGTGTTACATCTCCTCTGGGCTCTGCCCTTTGGCTTCTCTCAATTCCTCATTTTATTTTTTGCCCTGTTTTGATAGATATAGGGAGAAATGGGATTCTTCATCGAACACTGATCCATATGGCCTGAAATCTGATATGTGGGTCTCAATGACCGATTTGAGACCGCCGAAGTGAAGGGAATTAGGGCAGTAATCATGCATCGCATACACTAATTTACGCACTAATCTTAAACCCTAGGATCTATGATGTTCAATAAAATCGACAGAAGACATACCTTATGTGTGATTTGATGTTACTAAAACGAACAGGATGGATCGAATCCTTCTGTTGTTGTCGTCCTTAGCGTAGAAATTACGACGCCTCTACGGTATGCACACACGAACGGGATGAGATCCTTGCTTGGTGTACTAGCACCTTCTAGGGTTCTCACAATTATTTCGACTCTCTAGCCTCTCAATAATTTCCCATGACGGCCAGGATGAACAAAGGTTCCCTTTTATAAGGGAACCCTAGTGAGAACCCTAAGCAACAAACGAACTGGGCCCAAGTCCAACTTGGCCCGTTTTAATTCGTTTTGATCCAACTCGTTTTGGTGTGCGACCCTGTAGGTTTTACACTCTTTGGCAGTATATTAAAAGTCCGTTTTATTATACGAATAGTAAGCGGTCTCTAGTAAAACATTACTACTATCCAAAGGGTATAAAGGTCAAAAACGACACAACCTTAAATTGATATTCCACATATTAACTCCTTTTGTCAATCGATATCTAGATTGAACACAAGACTAGGCAAGTGTCATTCTTGTATAGTTCAATCTTTATTTCTTGATCTCTAAGTATAATTAATCTAAAACAAATGACGTCTCATTTGTGCATGGCCATGCAAATATTAATTACACTTATCAAGGGGCCCAACGATATCTCTCTCAATACATGAGAGTGACAAATTCCATCTTGATCAACCACATACCTCTACATAGTTCAAAGTATGCTCGGTCATCATCTTTATAATTACTCGATCAAGAGCAACGTTTGATAATGCCTGACATGCTAATCCCTATGTTGGTAACCATGGCGATCTCAGGTCTGAGGATAATACGATATCACAAATGGGGAACATCACTGATGACATTATGTAACACTCCTCGCAGTGTCCCCAAAGCGGGTCAGTCCAATACTTTATTCCCTAACAAGTATCAGTATGTTCAGCTTGATATTTCCATATCCATGACTTGTGGAATATAATCATCAGCTGACCCATACTCTAATCATTATATCAATGTGATCCTAGGTTATTGACACATGATTAGGGACATCTAAATAATATTATTATAACATTACTAGCATCCCACAATTAAGTCACGTACTTGATGAACTAGTATTAATATATATTATTTACAAGATAATATAAAGTATAATAAATAAACTTTATTAATAACAATAAGCATAAAATATCCAAGTACAAATCATAATCTATGAATAGTCCTAGGACATATCTCTTTCAGTCTCCCACTTGTACTAGGACCATTCATTCATAAAACGAATGCCTAGTGCACTAAAATGACGATCATGTTTAGATTGAGAAAGTGGCTTAGTCAAAGGATCAGCTACATTCTCGTATGTGGGAACCTTGCATATCTTCACATCACCATTACTGATGAACTCACGAATGAGGTGATAACGTCTCTGAATATGTTTGGATTTTTGGTGCGACCTTGGCTCTTTAGCCTGAGCAATAGCTCCATTGTTGTCACAATACAAATCCACTGGATTGGTGCTACTAGGAATGACACCAAGTTCAGCGATAAACTTCTTTATCCATACCGATTCCTTTGCTGCTTCTGAAGCAGCAACATATTCAGCTTCTGTTGTAGAATCAGCAACTGTGGCTTGCTTAGAACTCTTCCAATTCACAGCTCCACCATTGAGACAAAACACAAAACCGGATTGTGATCTGAAATCATCCTTATCTGATTGAAAACCAGAATCCGTGTACCCATTTACAACCAACTCTTCTTCCCCACCATAAATCAAGAATATATCCCTAGTTCTTCTTAAGTACTTGAGGATATTCTTGATAGCGGTCCAGTGACTCTCACCTGGATCTGACTGGTATCTGCTAGTCACGCTCAATGCGCATGCTACATCGGGACGAGTACACAACATAGCGTACATGATAGAACCTATAGCCGAAGCATACGGGATTCTACTCATGCGATCTCGCTCATCTTGTGTCTGAGGACACTGAATCTTGCTTAGTGTTGTGCCATGTGTCATTGGCAAGAACCCTCTTTTAGAGTCTTGCATGTTGAACCTACGTAAAACTTTGTCAATGTAATTACTTTGACTCAGTCCTATTAGTTTTCTTGATCTATCTCTATAGATCTTGATCCCTAATATGTAGGCTGCCTCGCCCAAATCTTTCATTGAGAAACATTTTCCCAGCCAGGTCTTAACAGACTCAAGCATAGGAATATCATTCCCAATGAGTAGTATGTCATCTACATACAATACCAGAAAGACTATCGCGCTCCCACTAGTTTTCTTGTATACACAAGGTTCCTCTTCGTTCTTTCTGAAATCAAACTCTTTGATAGTTTTATCGAAACGAAGATTCCAGCTCCGAGATGCTTGCTTAAGACCATATATGGATCTCTTAAGCTTGCATACCTTGTTAGCATTTCTTGGATCGACAAAACCTTCAGGTTGTGTCATGTACACATCCTCTTCAAGGTATCCATTAAGGAAAGCAGTTTTGACATCCATTTGCCATATTTCATAGTCATAATATGCGGCAATGCTTAAAAGGATCCGGATTGATTTAAACATGGCAACTGGCGAAAAGGATTCATCATAGTCAATACCATGGATTTGTCGATATCCTTTTGCAACTAATCGAGCTTTATAGACATCGATCTTGCCATCTTTATCAATCTTAATTTTGAAAACCCATTTGCAACCTATGGCTCTACAGCCATTTGGCATGTCAACCAAGTCCCATACTTGATTGTCATCCATGGATTTCATTTCGGATTTCATGGCTTCTAGCCATTTCTCGGAACTAGAGCTCTCCATTGCTTCTTTGAAAGTCGAAGGCTCATTGTTGTCTAACAACACTAGGTCTTGCTCATCTGAGACGAAAAGTGATAATCTCTCAGGTTCGCGACGTGGCCTACTTGACCTTCGTAAGACTGTAACTTCTTCAGGAGTTTCTGGAACTATTTGCATACTTTGTTGAGGCTCTTCATTAAGATTACTATCATCTCGAATTTCTTCTAGATGTATCGTGCTCCCACTGTTTTCTTTGGAAAGAAATTCTCTTTCTAAGAAAACTCCATTCCGAGCTACAAACACTTTGTTCTCGGTTGGATTATAAAAATAATATCCTTTTATTTCCTTAGGATATCCTACGAAGAAGCATTTATCAGATTTGGGTTCCAATTTAGTTGTGATTAGTCGTCTGACGAAAACGTCACAACCCCAAATCTTCAGAAAAGACAGACTTGGAACTTTCCCAGTCCATAACTCGTAAGGTGTCTTTTCTACAGTCTTAGATGGAGATCTATTTAGTGTGAAGGCTGCAGTTTCAAGAGCATATCCCTAAAATGATATTGGAAGAGATGTCTGATTCATCATTGATCGAACCATGTTTAACAGTGTTCGGTTTCTCCTTTCAGATACACCATTCCATTGTGGTGTTCCTGGTGGAGTAAGTTGTGAAACAATTCCACAACTCTTAAGATGATCAATGAATTCTTGGCTTAAGTATTCTCCTCCTCGATCTGATCGAAGAGCTTTAATAGTCTTGCCAAGTTGATTTTGTACCTCATTTTGAAATTCCTTGAACTTTTCAAAAGATTCCGATTTATGTTTTATCAAGTAAACATAACCATATCTACTGAAATCATCAGTAAATGTGATGAAGTACTGATATCCTCCTCTGGCAGTTGTGTTTAGTGGTCCACATACATCAGTATGAATGAGGGCCAAAAGATCACTTGCCCTATCATTGTTACCATTGAAAGGGCTTTTAGTCATCTTTCCCAACAAATAAGATTCACATCGTTCAAAAAATTGGAAATCAAATGAATTTAGAAGACCATCTTTATGGAGCTTCAACATGCGTTTCTCATTTATATGGCCTAAACGACAATGCCATAAATAAGTAGGGTTCGAATCATCAGACTTGATTCTCTTATTATTTACGTTATAAACAGGTATTTCAAGATTTAGAATATAAAGACCATCCAATAATTGTCCAATACCATATTGCATATTATTCAAAGAAAATGAACAACGTTTGTCCTTAAAATTGAATTCAAAACCTTGTTCGTCTAACAAAGAAATAGAAATAATGTTTCTGCTAAAAGCAGGCACATAGTAACAATTATTTAATTCTAAAATCAATCCTGAGGGCAAAGGAATCTCAAATGTTCCTACAGCTAGAGCGGCAACTTTTGCTCTATTTCCAACGCGTAGGTCCACTTCTCCTTTAGCCAGCTTCTTACTCCTTTTGAGTCCCTGTACATTTGCACAAATGTGAGATGCATTACCAGTATCTAATACCCAAGAAGTAGAAGAAGCTGAAGTAACATTTACTTCTATAACGTAAGTACCTGAAGACGAAGGGGCTAGTCCCTTCTTTTTGTCGTCAAGGTATTTTTGCAGTTTCTCTTCCAATGACCCTTTTCATTGCAGTGAAAACATATCATTTCAGCTTGTGGATTAGGCTTGGGCTCAGAATCTTGCTTCTTGTTCTTCCAGTTCTTAACTGGAGCTTTACCTTTGCCTTTGGCATTGGACTTTCCTTTGCCATTTCCACCTTTCTTGAAACCTTTTCCCTTTTGAACCATCAGAACATTATTCTTAACTTTCTTAACAATGTTCTGCTCAGCCGTTTTCAGCATCCCATGCAGCTCAGTTAATGTCCTTTCTAGGCTGTGCATATTGAAATTCATAATGAATCCATCATATGACTCAGGCAGCGACTGGAGAATGACATCAGTGGCCAACTGTTGGCTAATAGTTGTCCCCAACATTTCTAGGTGATCAATGTACCCAATCATTTTGAGTACATGAGGACTGACTGATCCTCCCTCAGGAAGCTTGCATGAAAATAAAGACTTAGTAGTCTCGAAGCGTTCGACTCGAGCTTGTTCCTGAAACAAACTCTTCAGTTCCTTAACCATGTCGAAAGCATTCATATTTTCAAATTGCTTCTGCAGATCAGCATTCATGCTAGCAAGCATGAGACATGAAACATCTAAATCATCATTTAGATGCTTCTGATATGCATCTCTCTGTGCACGAGGAGCATTAGCTGCTGGTTCTTCAGGAATAGCATTTCCGAGGACATAATCTTTCCTCTCGTGCTTGAGAACAATTCTCAGATTCCTAAACCAGTCTAGGAAGTTGGTTGTATTTAGTTTTTCATTCTCAAGGACAGATCGCAACGAAAAAGCGGTTGTGTTATTGTTCGTCATCTATCTACAGCAAAATAACATATGCAAACATTTAATATGCTTATTATAAATTTCCTACTATGTCTTACACGCAATTGTCCCATTAGGACATAGTAGGTCCAAGATCCGTATTACACAAGGTATTAAGAAAGCTTTGGCTTTTCACTTAAACATTGTTAATTAGGTAAGCAACATTTGTTAATTACATTCTATGCAACTCTTGGTTTGTTGAGTTTTACATCTTATGTATCGGCTTCTCAACACTTTGCCTCAAGGCCCAAAACCGTTTTGATGGCCTTGTGAAATCAAACCAACACTTTTCTGACTTATGGATGTCCGACTTCCATTCTATTAATTTATGATGATTTAAGATAACCCCGCTTTGGCAGGCGTTTTCTATAATAATCATAAAATTAATAGTTATCAGTGTTGGAAAGGCACAAATAATTTCTTTTGTTCTTGGGACATAAATATGCAGTCTCACAATAATACAACAGAATATTTAAACATGCATCATCCAATAAATATGTGATATAGTATGGCCAGAGAAATAAAGCTACTAATTAACTATGCTCTCCATCCTTTGTAGCTTTGGACACTCCAAAATTCTTGGCTACCTTCTCTTGTGATGAGGGATCCTCCATCTTCTATGCGAGGTAATATACAAAAATTGTACAGCCTAATACAAGAGACTAGTAATATAAAATTACATTGCAAAACACAAACGACACGCAGGCCGTATTTATATATTACAATAAAAACAAAACGACACGCAGGTCGTATTTAGTTTGGCCATACTATATCACTAAAATTAAAATCCTGCAAGTTAGTATTATCTCATAACACAACATATTGCATACTCATAAAAGCGAAAATAAATTTAATCAATTATTAAATAAACAATTATGGGTCGAGGGGCAGCGCCCCCGCGGGGTTTGGGGCAGCGCCCCAACCGGGGTCCGGGGGGTGGACACCCCGGCGGCGGTGATCTCATCAAGTCTACCAGATTGAACGATTTCAAATTATTTTCTCCAGAAACGTGTCTGATCTTATTAGACAGATTCGTCTAGACTAATCACATTAATCTGCCCTATCTCATTAATCAAATCGTGGAAAAACCCGATAGCCGTGATCTCATCAAGTCTACCAGATTGCGTAAACCTTAACAGAATGATTTTGAAAACGCTAAACATGATAATTGCGGAATTAAAATCATGACAGCATAAAGATGAACCCTTATCAAAAACGACTTAACAGAATCATGAACATGTCGATAACAGTCATACAGTAATCACGTTTTTGTCATATCAGATCTCTATTAATCATATTATGAAAGGACATATCGAATATGCAAACTTATAACGAAAACAGAAACATGCTATAGAAAACGATTAACCCATTAATCGATATTATCAAAACCTAGCATGATACTAAAAATCCGAATATGATATTAAACGAAATTTAAACGAGAACAGATCTTCAAGTTATTAAACGACTATAATCATGATCGAAATTAAAGAACAGTAAATAACCTCGCTCTGATACCACTGAAGGGAATTAGGGCAGTAATCATGCATCGCATACACTAATTTACGCACTAATCTTAAACCCTAGGATCTATGCTGTTCAATAAAATCGACAGAAGACATACCTTATGTGTGATTTGATGTTACTAAAACGAACAGGATGGATCAAATCCTTCTGTTGTTGTCGTCCTTAGCGTAGAAATTACGACGCCTCTACGGTATGCACACACGAACGGGATGAGATCCTTGCTTGGTATACTAGCGCCTTCTAGGGTTCTCACAATTATTTCGACTCTCTAGCCTCTCAATAATTTCCCATGACGGCCAGGATGAACAAAGGTTCCCTTTTATAAGGGAACCCTAGTGAGAACCCTAAGCAACAAACGAACTGGGCCCAAGTCCAACTTGGCCCGTTTTAATTCGTTTTGATCCAACTCGTTTTGGTGTGCGACCCTGTAGGTTTTACACTCTTTGGCAGTATATTAAAAGTCCGTTTTATTATACGAATAGTAAGCGGTCTCTAGTAAAACATTACTACTATCCAAAGGGTATAAAGGTCAAAAACGACACAACCTTAAATTGATATTCCACATATTAACTCCTTTTGTCAATCGATATCTAGATTGAACACAAGACTAGGCAAGTGTCATTCTTGTATAGTTCAATCTTTATTTCTTGATCTCTAAGTATAATTAATCTAAAACAAATGACGTCTCATTTGTGCATGGCCATGCAAATATTAATTACACTTATCAAGGGGCCCAACGATATCTCTCTCAATACATGAGAGTGACAAATTCCATCTTGATCAACCACATACCTCTACATAGTTCAAAGTATGCTCGGTCATCATCTTTATAATTACTCGATCAAGAGCAACGTTTGATAATGCCTGACATGCTAATCCCTATGTTGGTAACCATGGCGATCTCAGGTCTGAGGATAATACGATATCACAAATGGGGAACATCACTGATGACATTATGTAACACTCCTCGCAGTGTCCCCAAAGCGGGTCAGTCCAATACTTTATTCCCTAACAAGTATCAGTATGTTCAGCTTGATATTTCCATATCCATGACTTGTGGAATATAATCATCAGCTGACCCATACTCTAATCATTATATCAATGTGATCCTAGGTTATTGACACATGATTAGGGATATCTAAATAATATTATTATAGCATTACTAGCATCCCACAATCAAGTCACGTACTTGATGAACTAGTATTAATATATATTATTTACAAGATAATATAAAGTATAATAAATAAACTTTATTAATAACAATAAGCATAAAATATCCAAGTACAAATCATAATCTATGAATAGTCCTAGGACATATCTCTTTCACGAAGACCAATTCGTAGCCGCCGAAGACTGATCGGTTATAGCGTAAGATCGATTGGCATTTTGTGATCTTTCAAGTTTCTTGGGTCATTTTCTCTTTTTTGATTTTGAGTCTTTTTGTCCATCTTTGTTCTTTGCTCGAGACTTGTATTTGTTTTTTTATGTCATTTAAGTTAAACCATGTTTTGCTGGAGTACGAATAACGTCTTTTCCAAGAGTCGTAAAATGAGGTGTCTACAGACGTATGGTCTAAACAATTGAACTCGAGAACAAAATGGCATTGGCTATTTTGGTTCAATCTTTCTAACTCAAGCTTATTATTTACTTGTATTTATTCCTATTCATTGCTCTTAAGATCGCTTGATTTATTTATTTACTTGATATAGATTTAATTAAAGTTTTATTACTTAAACTTTCCTTGAAGCTATTTTAAATTCTGAATTTAGTTTTAAAAAACCTATTCACCCCCTCTAGGGTTGTTTTTTGACCTATAATTAGTATCAGAGGGTGTACTTTTATTTTGATCTAACCATCTTAGAGTTTACGATCATGTCTATCTATCAAGGAACTAGCCTTTCCAAAGGTGCTTCTATCACTAGGCCACCATTGTTTGATGGCAAAAACTATAGCTATTGAAAAAATAAAATGTGTAAGTTTTTACAATTTAGTGATTTTGAACAATGGATGGTTACACTTGTTGGACCCTATGAGATTACCAAAATTGATGAAAGGGGCAATGTGATTCCCAAATTGGTATTCGAGTATGATAAGTTTTGATATTAAGAAAATCCAATTCAATGCTAAAGCTTTAAACTCTTTACATTATGCTTTAAGTATGGATGAATACAACAAAATATCTAGTTGCAAAACCACCAAAGAGATTTGGGACAAACTTAAGGTTGTTTATGAAGGAACCTTTCAAGTGAAGGATAATAATATAAATATGCTTGTCCATGATTATGAATTGTTCAACATGGAGCCCAATGAATCTCTTACTTCTATATATAGTAAATTCTTTATCATCACTAATGCTTTGGATTTTGTTGTCAAGGTTTATACTAATGAAGACAAGATTCGAAAAATTCTTAAAATTATTCCCAAGAAATAGAGGCCTAAAGTGACAGCCATATAAGAAGCTAAGAACCTTAAAATACTTAGCATGGATAAAATTTTGGGATTCCTCAAAACTCATAAGAAAGAAATAGAAAGAGAGGAAGAAACTAAGGAAAAATCTAAGAAAACTCTAGCCCTCAAAGCTAATCAACGTGAGGAAGATAATAAGTCAATGGGAGGAGATGAAGACATGGAACTTCTCTCTAGAAAATTTATGAAATTCTTAGCAAAGAAGAACTCTCGAGGAAGGAACAATAACAATGCATTTTCTTCAAGAAAAAACAATGATTGATCAACGCAATCAAGAGTTGAAAATGAAAAAATGCTTCCATTGCCTTGAATTTGGATATTTTAAAACCAATTGTATGGTTAGAAGAAAGGAGAAAAGAGATAAAAGAGACACAATGTTTAAGCAAGTTAAACATGCTCTCAAAGGAACATGGAGCGATTCCGAATGTGGAGAATCCAATGCCGACTCTAGCAATGAGAAAATGACAAATCTTTGCCTTATTAGAAAATGTGCATAATGATCATGAAAGAAGTATGCAAATCTCAAGAAAGAAAACTCTATCATTTCTAATAAGGGTGAAATTTTTGAAAAAGAAAACATGGATGTCAAAAATGAAATTAAAGTTTTAAAAAAGGGAAAATAAAAGGAAATTCTAAGCACACTTGTATTAGAAAATGATAACTTAAAAGATAAAGTGGAAGACTTTACTTATAGTATAACCAAGTTCACCAATGGAAGGGATAACTTGGATAAACTATTAGGCATGCAAAGGTGTGCCTTTGACAAAGTCGGTTTGGGATATAATCAAATCGATAATCAAAAGGATTACAAAAATTTCTTCAAAACATACACACATCATGATCCCACTCATCTTTGCTCATATTGTGGTAAAAATACTCATGATGTGCATTCTTGTTTCTACAAGAATAAAGGTTTTTCAAAAGGAAAACTTACTTGGGTTCCAAAAGGAACCATTATGTATGCTAATCCAAAGGGATACATTTTTGGTACTAAATTAGAAGTTACTTAAGGTTATGGTGTAGGTTTGTTTAAAAGCAAAAGGAAGCAAAACCAAATGATTCTTAAATAGAGGTTGTTCTAAGCACATGACGGGAGACAAGTAAAACTTTTTAAGTCTCATTCCTAAATAAGGAGGGAATGTCACTTTT
Source organism: Lonicera japonica (assembly GCA_021464415.1). Classification (NCBI taxonomy): domain Eukaryota; kingdom Viridiplantae; phylum Streptophyta; class Magnoliopsida; order Dipsacales; family Caprifoliaceae; genus Lonicera; species Lonicera japonica. Next base: position 29,788,919 of record CM038469.1, on the reverse strand, counting down.
AGGGATAACGCCAAAGAAAAAATCATGGAAATATGTAAAGTTGAAAAGGATTTTATTTGTATTGATAATGTTCTCTTAGTAAAAGGTTTAAAGCATAATCTACTTAGCATTAATCAATTATGTGATAAAGGTTATAAAGTTATTTTCAAGTCCGATTGTTGCATTGTGAAAAATATTAGTGATAATTCCATCTTGCTTGTTGCATATAGAACTAGTAATGTATATACTCTCGAACTTAATGATTTATCTCAACAAGATGTTAAATGCTTGTTCGTTATAAATAAAACTTTTTGGTTGTGGCATAAGAGATTGGGGCATGCTACTATGGAATTGATTTATGCTTTGTCTAAAAAGGAGTTAGTTGAGGGTTTGCCTAAAACCAAGTTTGTTAAAGATAAATTTGTGATGCATGTCAACTTTGTCAACAACACAAGTCCTCTTTTAAATCTAAGAAAGATATTACTTCAACTAGACCTGTTGATATGTTGCATTTAGATTTATTTGGACCTAATTCGGTTGCAAGTTTGAGTGAAAAATTGTATACCTTTGTTATTGTTGATGATTATTCTAAATTTACTTGGGCGTTCTTTCTTGTTTACAAAAGTGAAACTCCACATGTCTTTGCTAAATTTTGTAAAAAAGTTCAAAATAAAAAAGATGTTTCTATTATTCATGTTAGAAGTGATAGATGTAAAGAATTTGATAATGTTAAAATTGAATTTTTTTGTGATGAGCATGGTATGGATCATAATTTTCTGAAACCTAGAACTCCTCAATAAAATGGTGTCATTGAAATAAAAAATAGATCTTTTTAAAAGATGTCTAGAACCATGCTAAATGATGCCTTATGAATTATGGAATGACAAAAAACCGAATATTGCATATTTTAGAATTTTTGGATGTAAGTGTTTTATTTTGAATGATCATGATCCCTTATGTAAATTTGATTCTAAATCCGATGAAGGAATTTTTCTTTGGTATGTCACTAATAGCAAAGCTTATTATGTTTACAATAAGAAAAGTTTAGTTGTTCAAGAATCTATACATGTTGTATTTGATGAATCTAATCCTTTCAACCCCATAGTGCACTCCGATGATGATGTTAAAATTATCTAAAAGAATTTGAAAAATCAAATTAAGGATGTATCTAAGGAAGAACCTTTAAGTGCTCAAGCTCATTCTAAGGAGTTAGAAAACAAAATCAAGCAATCTTCAAATGATTTACCTAGGAGTTGAAAATTTGTGTCAAACCACCCTATTAATCAAATTCTTAGAGAGCCATCTAGTAAAGTTATGATTAGACCATCCTAAAGAAATGTATGCAATAATGTGTGTAGACACCCCGATCCGTGACCCCCGCAAGAACCCTAACGACCTTCGAGAACTACTATTTTTTTGGGTCCGAAACACACCCGAGCACCCGAAACTACCCCGAAAGGGTTTGTTGGCCAGCAAACCCATTTTTAAGAGAGATTGTCGCACGACATATCACATTGTCGCGCGACAATCACTGATATGTCGCGCGACAATCACACTATGTCGCGCGACAATCACACTATGTCGCGCAACAATCGCTCCTGACACTAGACCATCCACTCCCTGACACATCAGTCTGTCAGAAACATCACTTCAGCCGTTTGTCGCGCGACATTGGACTCATTGTCGCGCGACATATGCTCCTTTTGGGGAAGTGTCGCGCGACAATCGTCCCCGAGAAGTATAAATAGGCCAACACCCCCAAGGGTTCAGAGGCAGCAACTTGGGATTGGAGAATTCTAAGCTTTAAATCTGATTTTCTAGTATTTTATCAAGCATTCTCTATTATTATCTTATTTCTAAAGAATTATCGAGTCTATTCTCGACACTCGACGTGTCCCGTCTCTGGAATCGAAATCACGGAAATATCTGAAGAAGGAAAAGATCATTATCACCAGAGATCTCTCTGCCGTATTATATTTTCTTTCTTACTATTATTCTCGTCGGGAAGGTAAAGAAAGTATCTTCTAGTATTTAACATTAAATATCTATGTACTTGTTTCATTTCTGTTATTCTGTCCACGTTTTATTTGAATAAACTTATTGCCAAGTTACAAATAGTCTATCGTTTTCAAAACAAAAGACCCTGATAAAACCATTTGTAAAACCAGAAAAGTAAGTACATTACCATACGGATAAAACCCTGTCTTCAAAACCCGGACCGGTAAAACTTACTTAGGAATTAAAAACCCAGTATATCCTATATGTTTCATAGATTGTGATACATTTGGGAGAACCCCTCTCAAGAGTTCCAATTCCATATTGAATTAGTTCCACTAAAAGATCCAAACTTTTCCAAAACAAGTCAAAACCCGGGAAAACCGTCATTATCCGAGAAATAATACGGGAAACTCCCTCTCTAAAGAAAATAACTTTTATCACTTGTATTTGCATTTCTCAAAACTCAACATTGGATCTCGGAACACAAAGGTTTTCATCCTTTTTCCCGTTTTCCCCAAGAATTAGGGTTTTTACTTAGAAAGTAGTAGACTGTCGGTAAAAGCATCCAAGTTTTTCAACATAGAATAAACATATAAAAGACCAATAGAGACCAAAAGGGTGGAATGAGTGCTTAACACCTTCCCAAACCGTAATATAGTTTCCGAGCCCTATAGAATCCTGGTTTCGTAGACAAACGTGTAGAGAAAGGCTTATCTGTAGCCTTTCCTCTTACACAACTGTTTTGTACGTTTTCTCGTAAAATGTATTGGTGACTCTGAACGAACCCCTTTGCATCTAGAATAGACATAGGGACACCTGATATGAATCAACAAAAGACGCTCCAGCAAATGGAACGACGGAATCCGTTCCGACGTTTTAGACGCCCAACCAAACGGGGACGAGACCCGGGGGGGTCGCATTTGCGGATTCTCACAATGGCGACTCTGCTGGGGACACTGTTAGAAAACTAGACTTTTATATGTGGACTTTTTGTTTTATCTGTTGAATACTTGTTTTTACTGCTTTCCCTACTTATGTTAATTGATTGAGAAAAAACCTTTTTCTAAGAATGGGAGTTTTTTTTTAAATGTACGTAATCAAGATGAAGATATTTGTAAAACCAACCTTTCGAACTTTACGCGCACTATCACAAATCATGCATTGGTTCTACGAGTGCGAAATTACCCCAAACCCTCGGAAGTATTATAAGTGAGTAAGGAGTTGGCTTGCTTGGGCCAACATAAACCGAAAGCATTTACTTCCACTCTCCTTGGCCAAGTACGCCCCCGAGGTATATCGAGTGACGAGAACACTCACGTACCCGGTAAGTATATCAAAAGGCTCTTGCACGTACCTGCCCTTGGGGTATATCGCAAGGTCTTGCCAAATAGGAGGGAGCCTGAAGCCTTAAACCGTTCGTACACCTGCGCTGCATATAAGATTGAGTCGGCTAAAACACTTGTCAAACAGCCGTAGGGGATGTACCACCTTACGGCTTACTTTCCAACACCTTTTTAAAATTCGAGGCTCTTCTCGGCAATTTTTAGTGGTTCTTTTGGCAAAAATCGAGTCGCATCACAGTCTTCCTTCATCTTCGCTACATGGTTTCGTCTACAGTCGTGAAGCAACGACAGACTGGAAGGTTGGGCCGGTCGAGATCACACCGGGAGACTAGTGAGACCAAGCACACCTGGAATGGCCGATGAACGCGAGAACCGAGGGACAGATCAGAGCCTAGCCGAGACGTCTGCAGCTCAACCAACTTTAGCCGAGATGCACCGTCTGTTGATGACCGTCAGCATGAACTTGGCAAACCTCACAAACGAGCAACAGAATACCCGTGTCCGAATAGAGGAGTTGTCAGCCGAACGAGCCGCACCACCGGGTTTTGAACGACTACCACCGAATCGAAATTTGAACCAAGGGCAGTCTTCACAAGTGCTTCCCCCAGTTCAAGGAACCAATCTACCCCAAACGGGTCCCATCATAGCCGGTCCCATTCAAACTGACCCCAACAATCAGAATCAATGGGCCCCGGATTCAAGCCCCACTTATCAGCAACAAGAGCCACCCATAGTTTGGCCGCAACCCCAAGTACAACCCAGATTTGACCCCCAATACTAGCCATGGCCACAAGTCCCCACAAGACCTATTCCACCACCGGCCCCAGTAGCCCCTCCCAATGAATACCCAGACATCAACCGACTTCGGGCAGTGTATGCAGAATCGGTTATAGCTCGGGAACAGCCCGATGAGACGTCAAGAGAAAGCGAAAAGATGAAGAAACTGAAAGAGCAGATGAAAATTCTGCAAAGAGGGGTCTCTCTAATAAAAGGGGCAGACGAGATTATGGATATGAATGCCTTCTCCCTCTACCCAGAAGCAATATTACCCCAGGGATTCAAACTCCCTTCCATCACTAAATTCACAGGAACCACACCCCCTAAAACCCATCTCCAATCCTACATCAGATCCATGCAAGTATCCGGCTGTGGAGAGCCGGAGCTAGCTCAGGCCTTTTACATGATCTCACGGGGGCCGCCTTGAGATGGTTTTTTGATCTGGAGAGACACCACACGAAGACTTGGGGAGATATCGTGAAGGAGTTCATGACCAAGTACGGGTCCAACGAGGACTTGGAAATTACCCGTAAGCACCTAGAAATGGCCAAGCAAGGCGAGAAGGAAAGCTTCAGCGATTTCGTCACGCGCTGGAGGGAGATGGCCTCCCAAATGTCCAAACGGCCTGATGAAGAAGAACAGTTGGAGATCATTCAGAAGAACTTCACTCCAGCCGTACTGAGTTGCATGGGG